>JAJJMC010003936.1:7537669-7646472 GCA_023531435.1 Papaver californicum
GTTGGGTTTATTGGTCCAACCCAACCGTAACTATTCCTGGATACAAAAAAAAAAATCACCGTTTTGATCATAACTCCTTCATACGATGTCCGATTGACCTAATTTTTTTGGGTTAGATTCGTCTTTCAATTCTCTACAAGATAGAAATGAAAAAATCTCAAAATTTATTTATATAATTTTACAATTGGGGTTTAAAGATTAGTTACGGTTGGGTTTTAATGCAAAACCCAACCGTAACTATATCATGAAACATGCAACTAACATAATTAGTTACGGTTGGGTTTTTAGCCAAAACCCAACCGTAAATTCTACTGATAACTCAAATTTTGGAATCTCTAATTTGTTGATTTTTCGGTTTTTGTGTGTTTGAATGACCCAATTTACCTACAATCTAGTTAAAATGGTTGAATAACTTCAAAATTTGGATTTTAAAACTCAAATTTGACCTCAAAAATCAATGCTAAAAAGGATGAGTTACGGTTGGGTTTTAAGCCAAACCCAACCGTAACTATGTGTTCAAAGGGTGTTCATAGTGTTCTTGAGGTTACGGTTGGGTTTGGAGTCAAAATCCAACCGTAACTGAAGGTGTTCTTCGGTGTTCTTGGTGTTACGGTTGGGTTCGTAATGAAACCCAACCGTAACTGTCTTTGAATCACACAAAATCAAACTTTCAATTCGTGATTTCATCTAATTTGAGCCATAAAATGATCAAGATTTTAATCTAGAAAGACCTAAATGGTTACTATGGTTGATTAAATCAAAAACTAGGGTTAAAAAAAAAAACGAAATTTTTTTCTCACATTTCATCTAGTTTTTCATCCCCAAATCACAAATCAAAAAAAAAAAAATTTGATTTCAATTTGTGTTAGTCAAAGATTAAGTTTAATGAACCATGATTAGCTTAATTAAATTTTCACTATTTAAGGTAATTAACATATTAATAAAGGGTGATTTGGGTATTGTGAAAATATTATGGATAAGGGGTTTTTGAGTTTTACTTTATAGTGTCCCTATTTCGTCTTATTATTGGAGCCCCTCTATTGATGTTGGAACCCCTATATCAGGCTTCTATCTGAAAATGTCCAACTGATGTTTGTGAAATCGACTAACTGGTGTCATTTAGTGAAGCCAACGAATATACCAAATGATTTTAATTGATAACTTTTTCTTCCAGTTTGTAGTTTACTAGAATACCAAAAATTAGTAAAACTGCCCCTTATTCAAGGAATCGTGTGAGCTTTGGTTGCGCAAATACTTGATGGTTTTGTTTTGGTCGACTACGTTTTGGGTGGCCCATTATTTACATTATCTAAGTCAAATTGTTGTTTCAATTTGCTGATTACCTAATAGGTGTATTTTTGGCTTTAAAATTTGAATAGTTTTTTTTCTTTGGCTAGACTATACTTTTCTATGCCAGCTGACTATGCAGTAGGAACACTCATTCACTGATCATAGTGATACTGTCTCACGGGACTTTATGATCTAAATTTGTCTATTTGTTTTCTTGCAGGTTGCTCACAACGGTGTCCTTCTCGTTGTTCCGGTTTTTTGTACGCCATCAACAACTATTGAAACTCATCATGAAGGTACTGCTCTTATTGTTCATTTCAAGATATGATTTTGTTATTTTAAACATTCCGAACGAACTTTTGTTATTTGTTTTAAATTTTTACGTGATGCGTTTTAGTATTATTTGAACTGGTACATTACTAATAATGAGTTGCTACATTGCAACTTCTCATGATTATCTTTCAGGGATCTAAAAAGGCTTATGTGCAATACCATCTCAATAAGAAGGTAAATAAAGTGAGTAATCATGCCCACTTGGCTAATAAACTTGGCTTTGCAATTTTCAGGCACATTTTGTATCTCAATTGTATTGCATGTTTCGGTCTCTTGAAAGACTATAACAACTGGTTTTTAGCTGTTATCATTTTGCGCCACATGATGTACTTAATTTTATTGATTTATTTAATGGTGAGATTTCTTAAATTTGTCTTATTTATGCGGTAGTAGGCGTTAGATCACCGCTTTGTTGACCCCAACAGGCGTTGGTATGTCAAGTCTGGTTGTTAAGTTTATATGCTAAAATTCTATGTTTGAATTGACTAAAGTCAACTTCGTTAGGGTAGACTTAGGACTTAGAAGTGCAAAAACATAAATCTAGTTACTCTTGAAGATTTGAAGACAAAATACTTGAAAACAAACGAAGACGAAGAACGGAATAACTGAGGTTAGTAACTATTGAACAATTGTTCCAATTCTATCTTGTTCTCGCACTTTATTAATTGATAAACATACGAAGTTTATTTATATTGCTTTAGTATTTGGTGACTTGATCATTATATATCAATAAATCGTCGAAGAAATGATATGCTTTAGTTATGTGCTACAACTTACTGTATAGAGTTACAAAGTATAGTTTTTTGATGATTCCGATAAACACTAATGTTGTATTTGTTACCACTTAGTGTTGAACTTTTGATAACTATATATTTCAATCCAGTTTGAATTCGTGCTTTGAAAACATGTTATAAAGCAATTTCGTAAACATGCTTGAAAGCATATTTGAACTTGAATTAAGTTTCGTATTCAAAATAAGAATTCTTATTTGAAATCAGACTAGTTATTTTTCCGGATCTAAATCCAAAATTGAATCCAGATTCAAATCTAACTTGCATTTTTCGATTTATCTATTTTTACGTACCTTTCTTGATATTTATTGATTTCGAAATATGTGCAAGTTGAGTCTAAAAGTTCAAATACCATGAAACGTTGAACATGAGTATTCAACCCTAATCTATTATTGTTTTATTATTATTCATATCCATTCCTTTGGTACTCAAGGTTGGATCCCACTTACATCCGAAGAGATGTTCATATTGATCACTTCATGTTGACATCTTGATTTTCCCATGTATATAACTTTGGAAAGTTAGTGACAACATATTAAAGGTACAATTGTCATTTGCTAACTTTAGAAGAGATTAATATTTGAGATTGATTTCATTGATGATCATATTCTATTTTCAGAAAATGATTTATCTTGTTACCATAAAATATTTGGTCTCAACACTATTAATACTAGAGTCTTGTATTCTTACAAACTCATTCAAAACACACCAAGTTGTGTGAAAAATATTATTGAGTGTTAATAGCAGTGATTAACTTCAAGCGAAACGCGATTAACTTATTTAAAGCCTTATTTGGGATCAACAAGCTCGACAACGTTATATTCATGTTTCAATAGAGGCACAAAAGACTGACAACACCATCAAGGAGTTACAGACATAGACTGGATCAATGGAGAGTGAGTTGAATTAGTTGAAGGCGCAAAATAATGGGAAAATACCTTCTCAACTGATGTGATTGTAGATTGTGGTAAGAATGGGTTTGTTTCAGAACTTATGAAGATTTGATTTTTAGACACAAATTCAAATAATTAAACTAGAAAACTCAAAACAAAGTTGGTATCAAGATTATAAAAAAAAAAAAACTGAGACTCAGGATTTCACCGTTAACCAATTAAAGTGATTCAATCTAATCAATATCCATGCAATTCTTTACGTTTAAAGTGATTCTAATATGTTGCAAGAGTAGATTTTCAAAGTAACAATTGTAGATCAAAAGTATAGAACATCAACAACCCTAGGCTAAGCATGCTCTATCAAAACAAATCACAACTGCTTAATAAAAATCCTTAAATCAATTTTTAATCAAAGCAAATAATCATAAAAGAAACTATAAAAATCAATTAAAATAGAAATATACCACTTTTCTCGGAACAATGGCTTCCTCTGTTGCCTCAACAAAGGGATTTATCCCTTCATGCTCAAAACACTTTCAAAAGTTTGGTACATGGCTCAAAAAGTGTTTAGAAGATAAAAATATATTAAAAAGAATAAAACAGTGAATCTGCAACGTTGTACAAGCGTTACAGATTAACTGTAGAAGCTCAAGATAAATGTTGCAAACTAAAGATAAACGTGACAAAACGGTTGAAGAAACCGTAGCTGGGAGGTTGAAGAAACTGGTGTCGTAACCTTTGTCTTTGTGTTCTTCAGCAACAACAAAGAAGAAACCCTAGAGTGATTTTTCTTCCTTCTCTTCGTCTTCTGAGATCCACACACACACACACACACACACCCTTTCTGGGATTCCCAACTCCTCTTTTATACTCAACAAGGCCTCCAAATCTCTGTAATAACTCAAGATAATCTTCTTTCTTTTTCTCGGTTCACGGGAAATAATTCCCTTTTTATTTCTCTTACACGCGTTAACTGCAACTGATACTCCCCAAACACGTGAAATACACGTTCAGAAGTAGTTAAACTCTCTAAAGACACACGCCAATCTTCTAAAAATAAACCAAAATTCCGAGAATATCTCTCGTGGCTCGGTTTTCTTCCAATCGGAGAATAATCCTTCCTTTTTCGTTTCCATAACAATTACCACCCTTGTTTTGACCAAGCAAATTGATATCAATCCATTAGGCCGAGAAAATCTCACCAAATGTCTTCAAAAATCCATCCAAAGAAATACGCAGTTTCAAAAGTTTTTTCCAGCCAAAAAAAAACTTGTAAACGTGAAGAAGAAGGGGTGCCCCTATCTAGAACAGGGGTTCCTTTAGCAATGGGGTGCCATTAGTAATTTTGGGGTGCGTTTATTAATTCTTCATGAGGATGCAAACATCACTTTTCGAGTCAATTTTTCCGTAAAAGTTTATTTCTGTAAAAACACCAACACACACATAAAATACCATAATAAGTACAAAATGAGTATTAACAAAACAAATAATTGAGAACAATTTAGACACAAAAATGTGTCTATCATCAACCTCTTAAGGGAGAATGTCAACGTTGTGAGATTGAAAAGGGTTACACGAAATATGCAACCAGAAGTTACTACTACGGGAAGCAGTGAAGACCCTGAGGGGCCAGTTTTTTAGAAAGAAAATACCGACTCTTCACAAACTGATGAGGTACCTAAAACAAACTCTAAACCTTTGGTTTATATTTATGTTTCTCATTTGCCTTTTCCTCGTGGGTTTGCTAATTATAAAAAGGCGAAAAAAAAAGGAAATCTTAGATATTTTTATGAAGATTCACGTGAACATACCACTTATGTATGCTATCAAACAAGTCCTCAAGTACACGAGATTTCTGAAGGACTTTGTACCAATAAACAACAACTCACCGGTAACGGCATAATGGGTGTGGGGGAAATACTTTCGGTATCTTGTAAAAAGAAACTCCCACTTAAATGTATGGATCCCGGTAGTTTTGACATTCTTATTTTTGTTGATAACACCAAATTTCATAAGGCAATGCTATATTTAAAAGCATCAGTAAACGTTATGCTTGCATCCATATATGATTCTTTTACTTTAGGTCCTCTTAAAGAAACTTGATTTATTTTACAATTAGTTGACCATTGGCTAAAGCTATCCCGCGTGACACCGTGGAAGAGAAGTATAAGCTAGCAAGTTCTAATCCGTTGGATCATGAGATTATACGGGTATAACTATAAAACAAAAAATAATAATTGTAAAAAACTCCTTTAGTTGTTCTTCATCATCTCTTTCAACTGAAAACAACGAAAAGAAAATGTTCCCTATTTATTTATTTGTTTCGATAACTTGAATTCAAACAAAATCTTTGAAAATATATCCTGATTTTCTTTAAAAGAAGATGTCTATATATCCTCTCTTCCAAACCTGGCTAATGTTTGATTTGGTCTTTTGTGGACTGTTGGAGGTGATGAAGTTTTTATAGGCTGAAGCTAATATGTTTGATTAGTTCAATTAAAGAAGATAAGGGTTAGAGCTTTATACTTCATTAATTCAATGATAGAAGATAAGGGTTCAAACCAATGTGTTTGATTTTCTTGTTAGCTCTTAACAGACCAAATCAAAAGATAATTTATTGGTGAGTTTGGATACAAAATTTTAAAGGTAGGATTTATGGATCCAGGGGATTTAGTGGAATTTTGTTTCCCTCGGTACGTTTGGTTGCCCAAATCCCTGGAATCACGTTTCCTATGGGAATCACTTTTCCAGCAAATCCTTCATATGGAGTTTGACCCCTCCCATCTAAGATTTGTTGAAAAACTTATCAAGGGATTTATGGATCCACTATTTTAATCCTAAAATTCCATATATATGCAATTTTAAGATTCTGAGGGTAATGCCAAACAGTACATAAACTTTAAAACAAAGGAATTCTATGAATCCTAGGTATTTTAAGTGAGTTACCAAACACACGACGGATTTGCATGAATTCCGGGATTTGTAATCCCATGGGATTATAAATTCCTCGGAAATGTGAATTCTACAACCAAACCCAACCTATATATATTCCTGCTTATGAGGTGGTGTTTATGTGATGGAGGTGATGGAGGTGTTTTTTGTGAGGGTAATAGAATAAAATAAGAAATCAAAAATTAAATTTCAATTAACATAGGTAACCAAGAGAGATTTTAGAAAGAAAAAAAGAAAAAAAAAAGGGAATTTAAGCAAAATTACTAACCAATTACGATGGTTCCTCACTATATTTTCTATTATTGGTGTTGTTGGTAGTCAAAAGGATTGAAGATCAGAGAAAAGGAGATTGAAGATCAAAGAAGACAAAAGAAATTATGTAATAGGGAGCTGAAATCTAAAAAATAAATAAATAAAAGGTTTTGTCTATAATGAGATATTTATTTAACAATTATCAATCTAATCTAAAACCGAATCTAGAGGTAGACAGCTCAATCCAACGGTATGAAACCTGCTAGCTTAGGATCCTCTTATACGCGACCACACGGGATAGCATACCCTAGAGGTATTATTGATGACGTATTTGTGCAAGTCAATCATCTAATCTTTCCAACATATTTATGTGTACTGGAGATAACAGATGGATCAACTGATTCGTCTTTACCTTTGTTACTTGGACGTCCATTCATGCGACAACGAGAACCAAAATTGACGTTTATTCTATAATGGAACGTTGACAATGGAATTTAATGGATAAATAATACGTTTAAAAATTTATGAGGTGATACGTTATCCTAGTGATATCCACTCTTGTTTCTCTGTTGATGTGATTGACTCTTTGACTCATCATATGTTTGATTTGAGGAGTGATGATCTATTGGAGATTATTATAAGAAGGAATGTAGGCTTTAAATATCTTACGGATCCAAGAACTGAGCATAAATTAAAGGATGAATTTGCGAAAGCTATTGGTGAAATCAATTCGTTACAACAGTTCCCACCAACTCATGAGATTTTGTTTATCTCTTTACCATTCACAAATGATTATTTTTTTGTCATTTATATTGCAAGCTCATAAACTAGAACTAAAGCCTCTTTCTGATAACCTAAATACATGTATTTGGGTGATAATAAGGAGTTTCCAGTGTTAGTATCCAAGGAACTAACAATATTGTAGGAACAAAGACTTATTCGAGTGTTGAGGAAGTATTAAACGACTATAGGATGGACAATTGACGATATCAAGGGAATAATTCTGTTTACGTGCATGCATATAATACTAGTCGAGGAGGGAACAAAGCCTAAAAAAGAAGCTTGACGTCGTTTGAACCCTCCAACGATGGAAGTAGTAAAGAAATAGATACTTAAGTCATTAGACGTGGGAGTGATAGACACATTTTTGTATCTGATTTGTCTCAATTCTAAATATTGTTAATGCTCATTTTTGTACTTATTATGCTATTTTGTGTGTTTGTAGGTATTTTTAGAGAATAAAAAATCGTGGAAAAATCGGCTCAAAAGTGTTAAAAGCACTCCCCAAAAGAAGTGTTAAATGCACCCTAATTCTGGATAAGGGCACCTACGAAGATTTTTACTAAAGTCACCCACAGATGGATGAAGGCACCCACTCCTCTTTAACTTGAAAACGAGTTTGGCGGGAACTTTTTCTTTCTTATCTGCATAGTATTGAAACCGTCTTTGAAAAGAATTTGGATATCTTTAAGACAAGATATTGTCTTAAACACAATGAGGAAACTATAAAAGTAAAACAGATCGTGAAAAAGTTGTTGGAGTTAAATAAGGAATGGATTTACTCTCGGATTTTATACGGAAAATACTTTCTCTTCTCGGGTATTTTGATTTAAAGTAAAAATTTATTGGATAAGACAACAGTATCTCACTTTCGTGTTTTTATGGGAACAATATCAACAGAATCATTAAGTTTTCAATCATAAAATAACTCCTGTGAAAATTCTCATTGAAAGAAAATCACTGAGAGTTGATGAGAAGATATTGTGTTTATTCTCGAAGATTTGACTGTTGTGGTATATAAATAGAGGTGTAGGGAGTCACAAAGGGGTTATCGAGAGTTTTGGAAGAAGTTGGGTGGCCACAGGGCCGAGACAATCAAAGAAAAAATCTCTGCAAAAAAATTATTACTGCTAGAGAAGAAGGAGAAGAACTTCGTCGTTAAAAACAAAGAACAACGTTGTTAAAAATCTGTGATATTTTTTTGTCCCTTTCAGTGACAGAAAAGAAACACTTATATTTGTTGTTCTTTATTCTTCTTTGTAACATTTATAAATGTCTCAAATTCATTGTGTTAATTTTTTTAATTATTTTCTACTTCTCAAACACTTTTTTAGTTTTAGCCATGTATCATTCTTTTGAGAGTGTTTTGGTCACGATGAGCTAAACCCCAACACTGGGACAATGAAGGAAGTTATTTTTTATAATAATCATGTGGTAATATCTATTTAATTAATTTCTGCAATTCATTTTATGATTATTTGCATTGAATAAAAGTTGGAATAATGATTTTTATTAAATAGTTGTGTTTTCTGTTGATGGTGCATGTTTGGTCTAGGGATTTTTGATGCTTCATGCTTGCGATTTACATATATTACTTTAGAAATCTACTACAAACAATATTTTAGAATCACTTTGAACGTAAGAAACATGAATATTGTTTTTAAGTTAATCACATAAATCGGTTAATGGTGGAACCCTTTGTCTCAACTCTTTCATATAATCTTGATATCATCTTCTTTTGAGTTTTATATTTTTAGTATTACAAACTAGGTCTAAAATCAATCTCAGCAAATTTGAGTAACGAACCTTTCTACCACTTTTCTACAATCACATCAGGGAGTTATCTACCCATCTCTGATAACAAGTTATCAAAATCATTTCAACATTCTCAACAAATACAGGCTCATATGGAATTTTAGAAAATCTTTTCATAACTTGATTATCTTTTATCCACCTTCAATTCCACCCCAACCAAGTGATAATGGGATCTTCTAATCCTATCATACCGGTACATCTTTCTCCACATAACCATTAAACCTTGTTGTTAATTTTCTCTCACCAACTTCTGCATATATCAACAAAGCCACTGCTCCATTCTCTGCAGCTCTTTCTACAATTCTTGTTGTAGATAGGATTTACTCTTTTCTTGCGATTACAACACATCCATAACATTAACCTCTAAATATATAAGTGTATTATAGTCTTTAAAATTCTACCATAATTAACAAAAACATTTTAGTAATTATTTTACCAAAATCATGAAAATTAATCAAATATCACTAAGAATCATAAATTTGAAACAATAAACGATTTGCAATTTTTATTCTATTAATTTATGTAAATTTAAGCTTGCAAGAATATACGGTACATAACAAGATAATCCAACCATTGTTCATCAATTTTTTAAAAACAATACTCACAAGAATTTTTTTTGGCTATACCAGTTAAAAAAAAAGTAAAGTGTAAATAAATATTAAATTTTTGTTTCATTTAAGTTCACAAATCACAAGGATTTTTTTATACTTATTACATTGTTATAATAGTCGCTGATATATCTAAAATTCCTGGCTAATTTTAAACCTACCACTAAAAGTTAAAAAAAGACATTTTGAAGTAAAATCAAAAACCCTTTATCCAACTATTTTTGTTAATGACTAATATGTTCATAGTTAATTAGTGTTAATTAATTTAATTAGTAGTTTTTAATCGTGTTAGTTGTGAAATCAACTAGTGTTAAGTAATCATCAAAACATGAAAGAATATGAGAAATTTTGATCTTTTTTTGTTGAAGTCAATCAATCTATAATCGATAGATAACGTACGGCGATTCTGGGTTGGTGTTCTTCAATCACGAAAAACACTAGGATATATTTATATATATTTTTAATAAAAGCTGATTGTAACAATCAACATATGTGGATGTTTATATGAAACGATTGTGCTACATTTTCATAAAGGCAAATTTCATTTATAGTTTAGGAAATTAGTGCATCGCATTACATAATCTAGTACGCGTATTCTTGAAGCTCGCATATTAATACGTCATTAATAAAACTCCGAGCACGTTTATTTGACACAGTGTATTTCCTCGCATGCATGAATATTATTTTCCCGTTTTATATTTTCCATAGGCTATGAAATCGTTCGACCTGAAATTAAATCGTTTACACGTTAGTATAAGAACATCAAACAATGAGATAGGGATAAACAAATCGAATTACTCACTTTCTCGCTAGGAGAATCTTGGGGATGTTGCTCGGCAACCATTCTTCTAATTTTACGGTACTCCCGCATTTTTCTTTTGACATAGTCGAATCTGAACCTTTAGGTCTACACATTTGCGATGTTTCCAAGTGCATTCGTAGAAGAATTTTTAAACTCACTTCCAAAATATAAAATAAATTTCATCCGGACGCTCGTGGAAGTTAGGAATGAACGACTTAACGAGCTCCAAATGTTCTTCCGGTTCCCATGTCATCTTCCCAGCTCCATTTGAGTAGTTGATGAAGTGGGAGTGAGTAAAAAGTATAAGTTTGGGGCAAATTGGGTATGTGATAGAGGTCTTTCTTATATAGAGGAAGACCCAACGACGAGTTTTTTTTCTCGAAAACCTCAAAATATGGGCGAAATATTATGTAACAATCGTTCAATATGTAAGTCCACATCGAATGATTGTGGCTAACCGAAAATGTAAACTAGGCTTACTAGGATCCGTTTATATCTATAAGCACATAAAACGATTTTGACTCATCAAAAAAGTTGAAAACTTGGCTTGTCAAATCGGTCGATACATAGGTTCACATCGAACAGTTATAGGCTAACAAACTACCAGGAAATTTGGCATTTCCTCTGCCTATAATCGTTCGATGTGGACAATAGAAAAACGACGGTTTTTCAGGCCCAAGAATCATTATATATAAACGTATACATCCACCGATTCTGAAACCCTGTAAAACTTTTAGCATTTTAGCCATATAATCGTTTGATATGAATGTATATATCCACCGATTCTGTAACCCATATAAAATTTTGGCATTTTTTCCCAAAATCGTTTGATACGCAAAGCTATATCTAACAATTGTAAACTTTTAGTTTCTCCCAAAAACCAGAATCGTTCGATAAGTATGTCCACATTGAACGATTCTTGTTTAAAAAACTGCCAGAGTGCAAATAATAAATTGGTCCAAATTGTAGTTCTTTTGTCGCGTCTTCGCCAACACAACAATTTTAAGACCAACTAAATTTATTCATTTATAAACTAATAAACCTAATATTTTAAAATTTGAACGACAAACATAAGTTAAAGACATAATTCTCCATAGTTAAAGATGTAAGTTCAAAAAACAAAAATCTATTCATTCAACATGACCACGACCTCGTTTGGCAGGTTTTTGTTCAACCCCACCATATCGTCAGTGTCATATTGGTCATCTCTGCCTTGGCCTCTGCCTGATTTTGGGCATTTCGGAAATTTACATGCGGTCTATGTGGGTATTTCACATCTACCGATTATATATTAAAAAAAACACGAGAGAAATGTGCAGTTTCTTCAGAAACTAGAATCGTTCGATACAAATGCACATTTCAAATGATTCTGGTTCGATGTTCTTTGTGTCTTTTCAGTTCTTCATAATCGGTCGACGGGGGCATTGAACATCGATCGTTTATCAATAGAATCGTTCGATGTGAAAGTGAACTTCGACCGATTATGGTTTTCACAGAAAACCCAGAATTCATAATTTTCAAATTTTGACTGTGGGAATGTCGATAAAACCTAATTAAGAGTGATGGGATAATAGAAAAATACCTTATTCGAGCCATTTTGAATGGCGAGTTTCTCCGTCTTCGTCTTCCTCCGTAACCATTTTATTTTCCGGATGTTTATTTCGAATTGCTTGTGTAATTTGTGGATCACTTCCACTAGGTTGAGTTCCTCCATTGGGATGCTTTACTCGTTTTGTCATTTTCTTCATATAGAAAAATCAAACAGTTAATCATTCCTTGAATCGTCGATTATCGATGAGGTTTTAGTTTGATATGAAAGGAAGAAGGAGAAGAGAGGAAGAAGAAAAATTGATTGTTATGATTTGAAATAGAAAATAGTTATAGTAATTGGTTTTACTTTTATGTTATAATAGTAGGTTTTAATAGAAAGTAATTTAGTAATTTCATCCTATTTTGGACACCTCTTATCTACTCATATGAGGAGACACAAAATTAAATAGGCCTGAAATAAAATGGATAAATCTAAAGTTAGTCATAAAATATCAAATTATAATGTGATGGCTAAACAATTGTTAGCTTATATTGCTCACCCACGATAACGCGTAGCATGGGAGAGCACCGGCCTAAAAAATGTTTTTTTTTTTTAGATACGACTCATGCCTATGCAGTACGAAACAATAAATCAAAACCCGTCGATCGCATACATTTTGAACTAAAAGCTGACATTGCCACTAATATTTTCCATTCAAAAATAATTTCCTTTTTTTAATTAGAGTTAGGCTCCCATGGGTTATATTAATGATTTGTGTCTTCCTTCGCCACTAATTATTCATGCTTAGATTATATTTATAAACCTAATTTTTTATTTTTCTACTATTAATATTCTTTAATAGATTTGTGCCCATATTATACACTTGACATATTTAACTTTTCATAGCCCGTGCTACGTACCGTGTTTGATGAAAATATTGAAATGGTGTATCGTATGTATAATATTTTGGCATATTATCATTTTCTTTTCTCTTTTTGGCATATTTTTGTAAATATGTATAATATTTTTTTTATATATATTTATGCCAAAATGATATATATATATATATATATATTTATTTTTTTGTTAGTTTTTACGGATAAGGTGGGTAATCACTATCATTTTAGTATTCGTGTGTTTGAACAATATGAATGGATGCTTTGGTCACCGTTTAACTAAATTGGATTATTGTTCATTTTTAACTAAATTTGAAGTTTTGGTCGCCGTTTAACGTGGGAGTACAATTGAATTAGTCATTTAAAAGAATATACGGCATATTTTATCGTCCATAATATAAACTCTGGAATACATGTACAAAAAAAAGACCTTTAACAACAAAAGGATCCAAAAATTTAAAGATACTCTAAGAAGAATATATGTAAAATAATCCCATTGGCATATTCTCAAACGAAAGTGTGGTTATTGCTTTTTTGGCAAGTATTCTTCTCTTTGTTCTCTTTTGTTGTAAATATTCGGTGAAAACATAAATGCAAATCGAATTATCCAAATAAAAGTTTTCTCTTTTTTTGTTCGCTGATTTGGGATCAAAAATCCTACTGTATTGCAGTATAGTCATCATGTTGTAGGAAAACAGAAAGTTTTGAGTAGGGGTGCACAAAGGTCGGTTCGGCTCGGTTATTGGCAGAACCGAGTACTTGTATCTCCCTATGGTCGGTTCTCTACCTGTATACCTGTACTCTGTACCCTATACTCTCGGTTCGGTTTTGGAGCCGTGCCCGTCTGTTAGATTCGGTTCCGGTCCTGTACCTGTTTCTTTTTTTTTCCAACTCTACATAAATAGAAAAACATATGTTATTTATGTTTCGTAGCAGAAAACAAATTTATTGCACGTTAAGGGTTACAAAACCAAGTACAAGTTTCATAATGATATGCAAGAAAGTAAAGCTTTCAATGACTTGATATTGTCCAAATAGTTGCAGAAACATTAATTAACTCTAAATAATTGGAACATGTCATCATTTTGAAGTTGGATGACCAGAGATGCTATATGTGTTTCATACATTACATAAGTACATAACCAACATAATCCTAAAACTCATACTTCAAACCATGGTTTAACTTTTAAACACATGTATTTGGCCTACACACATAGCACAACATGGTAATTTTATAGCTATGCAAGATCAACTGCAATTGAAAAGAATAAGCACATGGTTGTCACCGTCTTTAGTAACCTGTATCACTGCCAGCCTTTAGCTTCTGAGTTGGCACAATTATAGGATCTAAATGACCCATCTAGATCATCTTGGAGTTCCAACAAGAAATGATTCTAATGAACTTCAAGGATCAAAGGATTTTGGTGTTGGCATAGGACCCAATAACTCAGCAACATCCATCAAGAAATGAATATTATGTTAAAGATTGAATTGATGACTACTAAAGAAAACAAAAAAGAATAAAAAAAAAAATCACACTACCTTCCTCAACGCTAGAGTTATCATCTGGTACATAATCACATAAAAGATCAAGAGCAATAGGTTTTAGTAACCAACTTTGTGAACAGAGCAATGCCTCAATTGTCCTAGTAGATAAGGATCTTCTCCGTTGACTAAGCACTCGCTTTTCAGTGCTAAATGTTGATTCAGAGGCAACTGAAGTCACAGGCATGGATAATATATCCTTTGCCATATATGAGAATATCTTATACCTGCTACTATTGTTCTGCCACCAAACTAATATGTCAAATTTGGAATCAACTTCCTCACCTTCACTATCAGACAGATCCATCACATCCATCAAATACATGTCCAACTCTGTTGTAGTCTCAACACAAGATGGTTTTTTTTTATGCCTTTTCTTCCCTGATTTAATCCTAGACACAAGACTTTGTTCTTGCATAGAAATTGTACTGTCAGCTACACAATAAACACTACTACTGCTACTTGACTCCTCCTCACAGATTGAATGCATAGACTTATACTCTTCAAAGAGTAACATAAAATCTGCTTTCACCTTTCTCATAACATAAGCAACCTTCGAAGTATCTTTCTCATATAAACATTCAAGATGGTACTCCAATCCCCTTTCTTTATCTCTTGGATCCAACAATTAAACAAAAAACAATTCATAATTAATCTTTTCATACTCCCCCCAATACTTATTGTACTTAGAAAACATCATACCAGCCATACGTGTAATAAAAGGATTTTATGTTACAGCATCTCTAAACTCAAATAATTGTTCATGGATTACTACTAATTTCCATAAGAAAGTATGAGTTGTAGGTTGTGTAGAGCATAAAATTTAACAGTAGCATCGAAGAATACCTTTAAGCACTTCACAAGACTTTTGGCATACTCCCAATCCTCTTTATAGGGAGAATGTTGACGCGCCTTTCCCTTCTTTTTCTTATTTGTCTTCTTCACAACCTCAACCTGCAGGTCCTCAGCCTCAAGCTCAACCTCAACCTCAGATTCAGAACCAGATTCAGAACTAGATGAACACTCTTCAATATCATCAATAGGTTCAATAACCATATCATAATCATTAGGTAAAACATCAGACTTTACTTGTTGGAAAATGTAATTCTTTCTGTAGTCTTTATCATATATTTCTAACATTTTAAAAGCTTTTTCATACTTTTCAGCAGCATCTAACATCAAATATGTGCTACTCCATCTAGTTTTCACATCTAAGCTCAAAACTTTCTTACAATCAATATTTTCTAGAGTAACACAATGCCTAAATTTAGCCAACCTAGCAGGAAAAACTAAGCACATACTTAACAACTGACCTGATCCTGGTAATCGACTAATTATAGACCCGTACTGCATCTCTTATAGCAATAGCAAAACCATGAGTTGCATACCTGACCTAAGGAATGACACAATTATGAAATATTAGAAATGACACTTGACAGATATGTTAACAAATTGCATAATTATGATTTAAAAAATCTTACATGCAAATATTCGGCTCTAACGGTTGGTCCTGTCCAACCAATCACAATTTGCTTCAAATAATGAATTGCCTTTTTATTAGCACTAGCATTATCAAGGGTCACGCCAAACACATCCTCAAGCCCCTAATCCATCAAACACTTCTCCAATAATTTACCAATTGCAGTACCTGTATGACCTTTAACTTGACAGAACATGAGTATTTTCTTTTGTAATTTTCATTTATGATCAATAAAATGAACTGTCATACACATATAGTTAAAATTGTTTGGTGACGTCCGTGTGTCAGTTGTCAAGGATACCCTTATTTTGATGCCTTAAAGTAATCTTTCAAACTTTTTATCTTTCCTATATAGATTTCTAACAGATCTCTGTACATGGTTATGCGACTTGGGACCTTGAATCTAGGCTCCGCCACAAGCATGAATTCCTTAAACGCTACGCCTTCTACCATTCTAAACGGCATCTCATCTTTAATTATAAACTCAACCAGTGCTTTTCGTAACTTATCATAGCTATAACAATAAGAAACTAATTTACCATTCTCACCTGGTTTTGGGGGTGGAAACATCAGAGTTTCCTGTCCATCCACCTTCTTCTTATTAGGATTCTGTGGGCATCGCTTCAAATGCTTCCTCAAGCCAGAAGTACCATTTCTCTCAGTATTGGCTACAAGTTTGCGCTTACAATGATTACATTATGCTTCTTCTGGATTTAACCTTGTAAAATCGTTCCATATAGCAGATCTGAGTTTGGACTTCTTCTTGCCTTCATCAGCGACATTTCTTGTATCTTCATTTTGAGTAGGTGGACGCTGTGGAGCTTCAGGTGTAGATGTAGGTTCTGAAAGTTGATTAGAGGATTCAACTTGAGTTTCCAGAGTTGTAGCTTGACTTGAATTTGATGCATCCATGTGAAATCAAATACCAAATAATGCTATGAGTCACAATGCATAAATTTGCAGTTTAAAGAACAAGTTCATCTCAGCAATCAGCATAGTACTAATAACATGTTCAGATATACTTTTGTCTGTTGGCTATAAATACAAGTTGGAGTGGAGAGTCTGGAGACAGAAACAAAACACTCTATTCAAATTCAAACAACAAGCATAAAACAAAGTTATATGGAAAACTTAATTGAAATAGTGAGTTACTGTAAGGAAAATAAAATCCACAGCAAGCATATAACAAAGTTATGTGGAATAAAAGCCCACAACAACCACAGAACAAAGATATGTCAGGTAGAGCTAAAGAGCCGAAGGTGACTTGAAACAAAGATAACATTAACAGGCAGATTGCGAGAATTAGACAAAAACAACAATACTTGATTTGGAATGAATCAAATCTTAAGGTTGTAAATTAGTGAATAGACACAGGCTCTGGCAGAGAGCTAAAGGAGATGATCAATATCCTTTGCAACTACAAAAAAATATGCAAAGAAACGTCGCCAAAAAGAACAAATTGTATCTGCAATAGTTTTAAGGAATTTAAGCAAAAGACAGTTATTACAGTAAAAATCTGAGCAACTTACACAATAAAGGACATTTTCAATTGGCTGTGAAGAAATAAAAACAATAAGGGTAAAACAGTAAACAAGATTCAAACTTGAAATTACAGGGATTAGGTAACTAGAAGACACAGGTTTGGAAACGTTAAGCAGCAAGAATAAAAATTACTATGAACTTCAAAAATATTACAAAGATGTATCGGTACTACGCAACAAAATCTAAGGAACACTGCAATGACTAGGAATCAAATCCTTAATACTAATAAGCTTGCTATGTGTAATAATAGGGAAAATAACAATACAATGAGTTCTCTGCAATTGCTATTACAAAAAACAATGAGTTGTCCCATAATATACAGATGTTCCACAATCAAAGAAGATAAACTTATAAAGTTTAACAAGATAAAAAAAACCATATATGAGTTATTCACAGTACTACAAGGGAATTGGTTTACTTTGTTAGACAAAAGCAGTGGCAGATTCAGAATATCCCTGGAAATTACTGAAGCACTAGGAGTAGCTAAGATCAAACGAAAATAAATAGGGGTTTGGAAATTTTAGAGATTAGTCAAAACTGTTAAAAAAAAAGAGATTAAGATGACTAATTCTAGTGAGAATATAGAGATAACAAAGTAAATTAAACAACAAAAGGAATAACAAAAAAGACTGAACAAGAGAAGACTATGGATTACAGATTTACTAGGCTAGAAAACAGGAAATAACAAAAAAAATAAGGAAATGAGGTTAGATGCAAATGAATCAAACCAACACAAAATGCTAACAAAAATTAACATTACAACAACAAAAACAAAAGAATGTAATCGAAAGGATCGATGAACAAGATTGGGTGAACATGTTACCGGAGAAAGTTAGGAAATTATTCTTTGATGAGTTGGAAGCCATGGTAGGGACAGTAAGTACCACAACATGACAACAATACCAACAATGACTATAATCTATCAGTGGAAGGTGGAAAAAGAAAAGTTATTGGTTTTGTAATCTACTAAGAAACACTGTTGAGGCTGGACCTGATCAAGACCAGTGTGGCCTAGCACCGGCCTAATAGTAAACAAACAAGGACAATAAAGGATTCTGGCACCAGTGACAAATTCTATCCTAGTGTGGAACTTAGATAGCTGAGTTTCATACTGATGGCATTCACCTGGGTGGCAGAACTCTGCAGAAACCTCAACAATAACTGTATCTCCTTCCCCCATAACTAATCAGAACCCAAAAAAGCTTTAACTAACCAGAAAAATGTCGCCTACCAGTAAACAAACAACATTTCCAAGTACCTAGTAGATGTAGTCAAGCAAAATAAGTGCAAGCATAAAACTAAGATCTACTTCCTTTACCCTAATTGCATGCTTAAAAAACCAACCATTATCAAACACAAAAACTGCAGTTTTACAAATCCAAACTAAAAACGAACCAAAGTTAACATATTTGAAGATAACAACAACCCCCCACAATGCAAAATGAGCAGTTGAGGACAGATTTGGAAACCCTAAGTAAAATTTATGATAATATTCCACACAGAAACAAAAAAAATGTATATACAAAGTATATAAATTGAAGTCAAATATGAAGAGAAAATCTTACTTACATAGAAAATTTTGAAGCTTTAGAGTGATCTGAAACTCGGAAAATTTTGGAAGAAATCGTCTTGCTTTGCACCGACTAAAAACCTCTAATTGAAAAGTTTAGGGTTTTATAACCTATTGAAAAGGAAGAAGAAGAAGAAGAAGAAGGTGGTAGTGATGGTGGTGACTGTGATGAGATAGTGGTGGTGGAGTGGTGTCGCTGTGGTGAAGAGTGAAGAGTGAAGTAAAACTGTAGAAGAAAATGAAGTTCTGTTGAGGCTGAACTCGATCGAGTTTCTAACCTAGAAACAGACGGCTGGGATTAAAATTCTACTATCTAATCAACGGCTACAAAAATTCGGTACATCCGGTTCGGTTCCTAGGTAGAACCTGTACCTGGTACCTGGATATAGTTGGTTCTCTTTTTTTTTGTACTTGTACCCGTCCCGGGAGCTCGATTTCGGTTCGATTCCGGTTCGATCCTTCGGTTCCTGTGCAACCCTAGTCTTGAGTGCATATGTAATTAGGATGAAGAGAATAACGTACGTGTACGTCCATACACATTGGCACATTCCCCCGAACGGCTTAACGGCTGAATTTTCGGAAACGTGTGAACAAAAAAACAACAACTACGGGACCGTCAGCTGGATGTTAATCGGAATTGTGCTTGGTGGTGTTCAAAATTCATCATTTTCTTTCTCTTAGAGAATAAATCCGACATTTACCGCTTAGGAAATTTATCTTTGTCCTTGATAGAGTGGAGACGACAAATTGCCTAGGATGGTGCATTAAAAATTCATACCGTATCTCAAAGGACTCCGGAGACGATAAATTGCCTAGGATGGTGCATTAAAAATTCATACTGTATCTCAAAGCAAAGCGATCATCAACGAAAAATAAGGGCGTGTTTGATACTATTTTATAAAATTATTTTAAAAAATAATTTTTTAGTATTTTTAAAATATACCCCTTTTCCTTGTTTTTATTTTATAATAAATTTTAAAAAGCTGTTTGGTAGAACCTTTACAAAAACACTTTTTAAAAAAATTAATTATAAGTTAAAAACAGATGAAAAAAAATTTAAGAAAGAAAAAAAGAAAACAAAAAAATAATAAATATTTGTTTTTGTTTTTTTATTTTTAAAAATAAAAAACAGACAGAAAATATTTTTAGAAATCATAGCTACCAAACGTATTCTTATATTTTTTGTTTTATAAAACTGAAAATAATTTTATAAAACGGTACCAAACACACTTAATACTTTCTTTTTTTTTGATAAGTTAAATTAAAAAAATAAAATAAAAATACTCTTTTCGTTTCTGAAAAAATATTACTATTATTTTTTTATTTTAATCTAAATATAGACTAATTTAAATAAATAATAAAATAAATATAGACTAATTCTTTTTCTAAAACGGAGTATTATTTTTTATGTTACAAAAGACCGTACTTCCTAAACTCACGTCTTACTTTAGCCTTTGTAAGACTGAGTCACTGACGACTTCGTACATTCTAAACCTGATCACTTCCGATTTTTTATTAAAAAAAGAAGAAGCACAAACTTTTTGTCTTTTTTTTCTTTTGAAGTGAAATTGCGGTTAAACGAGGTGATATTACAATCTTCCGTTATTGTCCGCAGTGACTACCATTAAAAGCCCCCCCTTGAGCTCTCTCTCTCTCTATCTTTCTTTCTTTTTCTCTTCCGGAAACTAAACTCTTTCGTATATTTTGTTGGTTATAGATCTATAAATATCGATATTTCGAATTCTTTTGTATTTACTAATTAAAGAACATGACATCTACAGAAGGGTTGATGCCAATAACTAGGGCTTTTCTTGCTCAGTATTACGATAAGTATCCATTAACTCCCATTTCTGATGATGTTGCTCGTCTTACTTCTAAACTCCGTTCTATGTCTGATGATTTGGTTAAGGAAGTTCCGTTAACTGAAGGTAATAATTTTTTTTTTTTGTGAAGACTTAGTACTTGATTACATGATATTCTGTTGCCCCATAATCTGTGGCAGTAAACCTGAAATTTTATAAAGAAATTGAGAATTGGGATTCTGAATTTAAATTCAAACGGTGGTTGTGATATTTTTGAATGTTTGGAAGGTTGTTTTTGTTTTGTCTAAAGGGGATACTTTGACTTACAAGTGGAGATAACCCAGATTTTGTGTACTTTATACAATGTACTAAAACTCTATTAGGAGGAGAAGCAAACTAAGTCAAGTAACCACCATTAATTACCATTGGGCTAGTTTTGTTGAAGAAATTGAAGTATAGGAAAAAATGGAGACTTTTTTGATGATTGTGAATCATTAAATTTACCAATGAGATTGATCATCTCACTGAAAAAACAAGTATGACCTCGACGAAGGTGTCTAATAGAATCACTTTTTTAACCTTGGAATTAAGCTCTTCTCTTGGATGTCAAAAGGTGATACCTTTCTGGATAATTCTGTGGTTCGAATGAAAGAGGTGTAGCCTCATTAACTATTCCCTTCTCAAAATTGAATTTTGAGCGTCTGAGCAAATCCATTAAGGGCCTAATGTTAGGTTTAGAGAATTCAGGGCCATGCTGCTTTGACGCCATTGGTTGAGGTGATTGAATGGCCATGCCATGAGGCATAGACCTGTGAAGCATTTGTTATTATTGTGATAATCATGCCGCAGATTAGTTATTATCTTTAATTATATAAGCTATCTTTCATTTTCCGTGTACCTGCATGTCATTGCAATGCTTGTCTCCTTATGTATCAACTGCACATTCAGTTAATGTTGTTGCATATCCAAAAGGGAAAACATTCAACTGTGCATTCATGCAGGTTAAGCAGCAAACCTTTTTCTTCTATCAGATTTGGTAGGTTGATGGTATTCTAATAATGCCTTTTTCATATCTTTCAGCTGAAAGTGTTTTAGCTCAGGAAGTTGAATCCCCGGCTCCACATAAAATCGACCAGAACATGTGGAAGAACAGAGAACATATAGAAGAACTGCTCTATCTAATGGAGGGATCTCATTGGCCAATATTGGTAATTATCTTTTCTGCTTGTTTTGCATGAAACATTATATTCTTCTTTAGGTTCCCTCACACGGAATATCCAATTCATATATTTTTTATCATTTTACTCGATACTCCACTAGTTTGAGGAATTTTTAAACCCCAACTTTTGTCTTTATTTTGAATGGTCTGAAAGTTGGTGGACATATTTTGAACCCTAACTCTATACTCCATCAGTTCCTTTAAAGTTTGAATCTTATCGTGGACATATTTTGCAGCTTCAACAACAGTCTACTCCAGAAGAGGTTGAAATTGGTGCTACTCTCGGAGAACTCAAAGTTAAATTGCAAAGCACATTGAAAACAATGGAACAGTTCCACGCTAAAAATTCTGATAATGTATTGAATACAGGTTGGTTTTTTGTTTCTAGTTTTTGGACCAGTTGTAAAAGCGTCCTTTTAATCAATGTTTTCACTTTCTATATGTTTTGGTTCTGCAAATATTATACAATCTTGGCTCCACTCCCTAATTTAAGCAGCTTCTCTTATTTGCTAATTCATTAACGAGCTCAAACTTTACTTTATTGCCTCTAAGCTTCCTGTTCCTGTAACAAGTGTGCCTTGACTGAGTATATGTATCTGTACAATTTTGTGTAGATGAACTTCCTACTAGCTTGAGTGTTTCTCGGTTTCAGCTATATCTTAATTAGCGGAACTTAAAAAGAAAAAACTGCACAAGTTAACCTTCCTAAATTCCTGCTGGGAAGATGTTGTATTGGTGTCATGAGTTATGTTAGATGTGTCAAATTATTGGCTGATGGTGCTAGTGAGCGCAAGGCAAATTGAGATCATTTTATTTTAAGCACCCCTGAAACTATAACATAAAATGTGAAACATCTTGTAATTCCAAATCGCTGTTTAGACTTATTCACATTGAGGTCTCGAAAGGTTCCTAATGTGTAATTCCTTCCTGTAAGGAAATGAAACAAAACATCAAAAAGATTTTACTAGTCATGTTGTTTTGTGTTGAGCTGCTAGTCTCGATAATGTGATGCTAGTGTTATGTTGATTATGAAGATGTCTCTCAGTCTTTGTTGGTGAGGAAGGGAGGAAGATTTAGTAACTAGTTCAAAAGGCAAAAAGATAGTATGATACAGGTATAAGATTAAGTCATTAAACTAATGACAATAATTTTATAACCAGGCCTTCAAACCTCAACCTTAAGTGAAATCTCATCAATGAAAAAAATAGTTTTAATTATCCAAGGAAGAATAAGACCTCAGATGCATCTTTACTAGAATGGTTTTCTTAGATTTTATGATTACTATTGGCACAAACTTGTGTTAGATCTGATTTTTTCTTTAGTTATTGCTATTAATATGGAACCTTTTTTTTATACCTAATATTGATCCTTGGTTATACTTCAGTCTTTAATTTTTCTTAAGGACTAAGGAGTCACAACTTTCAGTCTAGGCTTTATTTCTTAGTGTCCTTGTTTAAAACGTTTGCCAAGGTAGTATAGTATGATAGGTACTTTAAGAAAAGCAGTTTTACCTATTGCTAAGGTAATTTTCTTGACAATTGATCAGGGGATCTGTGAATATATTTGCAGTTATGACTTACATGCCTCAAGATTTTCGAGGTAAGCTCATTAGGCAACAGAGAGAGCGTTCGGAAAGAAATAAGCAGGCTGCAATTGATGCTGTAGTTAATGCTGGTGGAAGTATACATGATCGATTTGCTTTACTGTGGGGGCAACAAATGGAAAGGTCAGTGGTTTCTTGGGTTTAATTTATCACAGCTTTCAAAGGGATGAATGTTTTGAAGCTTCAACTACTAATGGATGTCCATTCTTCAGACGAAGACAATTAGCCCAGCTTGGCAGTGCAACCGGTGTCTACAAGACGCTTGTGACGTACCTAGTAGGGGTGCCACAGGTATATCCTATTGATTGTTTGGTCATCTTGCTATCCTATGTTGTTTCAGGCATTATGTGGCAGTTTTGTCTTTTTGTATTACATATTACTGGTGATTTAGATCTTACATCTGTCCTCTAATTGCAGGTTTTACTGGATTTCGTTAAACAACTAAATGACGACGATGGGTAAATTTCTATTCATGTTAATCACATTCCCTTACCTTCTCTCATTTTCTCCCTTTAAAAATGCTCCTTGTTCACAAAAAATAAACTGCTGAGGATCTTGTATCTGCAGGCCCATGGAAGAGCAAAGACAACGTTACGGACCATCTTTGTACAGCCTTACCAACATGGTCATTTCTATTCGATTTTATCTTCTTCTCTCCTGGGGGCGGTACGAGACTAGGAAACTGTGAGTTTCCTTATATTCTCGTTCAGTTTATTCAGCTTTAATGACCCTAAATAATAAGTAGGTCATTCTCTCGATTTACCTGTTAGTTTCCTTAATATAACTGTTTTTCGTTTTGAATTGAGCAGACAAAAGGATGAAGTTCTTGTTCTAAAAGAGGCAGTGCATATATATACATCTGAGATGGATAGACTAGCTGGATTTTTCGGGTATTTTATTCGACACTCAATCTTAAACTTGTTCTGTTCTTTTCCTAAGTTGTTCTTAGTGCGGACACCAGGAATAATTGTTCACTGTTACTTCTGTTATGCTTGCATCCTGGCGTCATGCAATTCATCTTTGATTGTGAGTGCTGGTGTTTATTATACAAAAATTGTGTTGCACATATATATAATATTATGGATTCCTTTAGTAGATTTTTTTGTCAATGTTTATAAATTTTGAGATGTAGTTTTGCTCTAGCTTGATGGTAAATATTGAAGTGTAGCAGAGATATATCATTGTATTGTTTCCCGAGAATCATATGGGTATTTGACCTTATGTCTCTGCTGATTGTGTTGCTTTTGTCTTACACTTGTGGCTATTGTAACAACTTAAGCATAGTGAACTTTTTCTCTGAGGAAACAACAGTTGAGCATAGATACTCAACTGGATCATATAATCACCTTGCATCATCTGCAGGTTGACAGTAGATGCAAGAACAAATTTTAGTTGTTTTTCTTATTTTGATACAAAGAGTTCACCTTTCAGCCATGGTACAAAAGAAACCTGTCTGAGTTGCCTCTTTAGGCTTGCTAACCAAACACTTGGGAGGTTGCTGTAACCCTACAAAGCTTGAGGTTTCTTTTGTTCTGTTCTTTTTACATCACCTTCAAAATCTGAAACTTTTTCATTGGCTTCTTTCAAAACACTTTAGGATGAACAAATTTAACAAAACAACCGTAATATGGCCCGTGCCAACCCTTTGTTGCTGCAACGGATGACACACATATGGGGAACTTGTAGGATACTGTATGATCATCTCAAGTGCAATGTGCAAGCTACATGTTGTTACTATATGCATCTTAGTGTTAGTTGTAGGAACTCGTATATTTAGACTGTCTGTCCACTCGTGGTTCTCTAGCTAAAATCTTCTCACTGAATTACATGTTTGCATTTGTAAGGCATTTGGAGTTGGGGGTTTCACAATTCTCTGAAAGTGGTAGTAGAATTTTATGACATGATTGTGTTGGAAGTTAGAACCATGATACACCATCGTTCTCCTATCAATGTAGTTCCGTGAAAGGGGGACTTGTTGTGCTTTTATGAAACACAAATTTTTTGTTCTCCTATCAATGTAGTTCCCGGCAAGGGGGCTCTTAATGCTTTAAATTTGGTTAGAGGTGCAAATTTCCATGGGCGAGTTTTGTGCGATACGGAGTGACATGGCCATTAATACGGTGGAGACCTGCAATAATTTTATTAATGTGCTAGAGCTCAAAAGAGTCAAAGTTGGCTACTTTTAGTATGTGGCAATTCTTAAGAGGAGCCAAGGTTTATGTTTCACGGTGTCAGTTATTGGGCTTTATTTCCACAATCATTTACTAGGTGGATACCTGTCTTCGAATTTCTTTACTTAATGCAGAGTAAAGTGTAAGTAGTTCTGGTTAGGTCTTTACCTTTAGGATAAGGAATTATACGTAGTTATATGGAAGCTAGGTTCACCTAATTTTCAATTTCTGTCTTGTCTTAATTGTTTTTACTTATAGCTTTGACGAACTCTTTTTTTTTTCTTAGGAAATCTGAATTTACCATCTTGTAATATCAATATATTTCTATCAATACAGTTGCTCTTAGAAATAACTAGAAGGTTTTTGTTGAGTTTGAGTATATTGAACCACAAGTTTTTATATGTTGTTTGTTCCTTAATGATTATGCACATTATTTCAGAGAGGTGTTTGCAAACTCCCCATTCTTTATCAAAGCGGAGGATGCTGGCATTGGAGAGAACAGGTTGGCAATACCTTTCTCATGTAGGCGCTTTTATTTTTTAACTTTTACCATCAAAGCTTAATGTAGTCACAAGAAAGGATTTGATGCAGGGGGTATAGCTTTTCAAAGTACATTATTCTTTTTTATATATACAGGGGAGCTGATGATTACAAGGAGACCATCATTCTTGTGGGAAAGACTCATGAGGTCTGTCTTTCTTGCTTGCAAAGTCTCTCTTCTTTTTTCTATCACGACTATAATGTGCGATATCTTATCTTCTGCGAGATATTTGACCATCATGCAAGATAGTATATCTCTCTACATGAGCAAGTTAGCTTCTATTTTAGTACGTGTATTTGCTAATTTACATTTTACGATATTTTTGTAAGTCTAATCTTTCTTTGTTTAGAATTCAGATACGAAACTTGTAAGTTAGGCCAGTGTGAGAAACTGAGAATCAAGTCTAGTTTAAAGCTGTTCCCCAACGACTCCGGTTGACTACCTTTACTAGGGTTAATATATTTTCTGGTCTAGTTTAAAGCTGTTCCCCAACGATTCCGGTTGACTACCTTTACTAGGGTTAATATATTTTCTGGTCGTTGCAGAATCCGTTGTCTTAGTATGATAAAGTTGATTACTGCTGATTCTCATGTAACATATTTGGATCTGGGTGGATCTTTGTAGAAGGAGTTAGCAGTTCACTTTGTTGTTTTGATATGCGTACACACATGGGCATGCTTGTCAATACCTAAGTTATGAGTGCGTGCATATATAACACAGCTAAATCTATCCAAAAATGTTGAGGTCTCGTGTTATGATGGATGCATAGCAATCTAGTATTCTAGTGGAAACTGAATCTAGTTTGAGGTTTCAGTTTTGGTATTCTTCACGATTTGAATATATGGAAGTATACACACGTGGGTTTCGGGTTGCATTTCCAGTATGCTTAATATTTAGTAATTATTAGTTACCTTATACTAAATTGCATATGCATATGGCTGTGCATAATTTTACAACCAGTACGTCCCTCTTTTCCCTTCATGACACCAAACATGGCCCTGTTTCCCTCTGAATGCATTTCTCAGGTTGCAAAATATGAATACGACTCTGATTTGTATTTGTCATATATATTTTGTTTTCCTCGTCTCTTTAGGTTTCACTGCAGGTGGACTCTGTTAACTCGTACATCGGTTGGGATTTCTCATTAATACAAAGCAAAGTAACCATGGTAAGGCGGTGGAAACCTTTGCATTATCTTACCAAAAGTTCTCTAATATGTTGACACTTAACATCTCATCTACTGGGTGGTCTTGCCTGTGTATTCTTGACCAAAGAGTTTAGGTAGTCCTAAATTTATAACTGCTGGATATTTCTTCTACATACAATTTGTGAAGGTAGATTAGATATGTTGACTACCATCAAGAGAGATTATTGCTAAACCATATATTCTATATTTAGTCTCTGCACCACGATGGTCGTCATTATCCAGTAGAGCTTTGAACGTTTTTGAGTTCAGCTCATTTCCTGCATATTACTGTGTGTGTATTTTAATCTATTAATTACTTAATAACCTACTTACCCATGGCATTACCATCATTTGAGCAGGATATTGGTTTCAGTGTGGAGTATATTAGCCCCTCTGGGGAGAAAATAGTAAGTGGTTCTGTTGTCATTCTGACTTTTCTTTTCCACGATCAAAAATATATTTTTGTAACTATTGTGTCTATCCCTTCTCATTTATCTTAATCTTACTGATGCATGGTTTTATCCTCCAGATGATCTTACCCTACAGGCGTTGTGGTTCTGACCAAGTAAGTAAATGGGTGGTCAAAGTTTTCATACCTTCGTCCCTTGTTTGAAAGATAATGGTATAACCTTGTTCATGCTATTTGTTTCAGGGGAATTTCAGCACACTCATGGCTGGATGTTACAAACTCATCTGGGACAATTCGTACTCGAACTTCTTCAAAAAGGTATGCTTCTAGTGCTAGTGATTCTGTCATTTCGTGTTCACTTGTTAGCAGTGTAATTAGGGCAGTCCTTTTCCGGCAAATTGTGTTGCTTGCCGTATCTGCCACTTGTAATTTCACAAAGATGAGAATAGAGCCCACAATGTTGACTTGTTGTCTTCATTTTTGGTTCTCCCTTGAAAACTGATGTCCAATAAGCAATCATTTTGTGGGTTTTGCTCTCTCGGATTAATATTAGGGGAACAAAGATGGATTTGTTTAGAGTTTTTTCGGCTGTGGATTTGAAGATTACAGTATCAAAAGATCTGATATTACCCACAAGCCTTAATCAAACTGCTGGAAATATAAAATATGTTTGCTGATGACCGTCTTGTGTTGATTTTCGAAACAGACTCTGCGATTCAAAGTAGATGCTATTCCTCCCGTTGCAGATCCAGTGGAACCAGAAGCAGTTGCTGCAGCAGAAGGATGAACATAATGGGAGACTTTTTTTATATTTTTCGTCTGTGTGACCTGATCGTGCTGATTTCTGGTCAAATTCAAAAGTATCATTGAAATTTCTCCCTCGCGTTTTTATATGCGGACAATTCCTATTACTTGATATATACGAGGTTAGTCCATGGCTAAAGATTTATGGGAATTTGTAATTTTACGATTTAATTTGTTTGTTCCTGCCTTATTACTGCTTCAGAGGCCGTAGGATGTTCATGTACTCTTCCTAGTACAAGTGATATGAAAATTGACGAAAAAGAAAAGGAACCTCGTTCTAAGAAGAACGCCGCCTCAAATTTGTCTACTGACTTTCAGACAATTGCAGCATGTATGTATGATAGTGCTACCCATATACCACTTTTATCCCCACTTTTTTACACCCCTATGTGGTATTTCATCTAATCTTTATATCTGAAATGGTGAACCCTTTAGGGTCCGTGATGGGTCTGACTGAAAGTTAGCATTTTCGATGGCCTTGAAACCCCATCAACTGACCGTTGACAAGCTAACACTTGTCAATATCTAAAAACGAGACTCTCCTATCCAAATAACGATACCACAAATGTGCAACGACTATAATAACTAGGCTCGTCTCTAAGGTTGTCGTTTCAATTATACCACATCTCCCATTTTCAAGTCCTGTCAATCATAGTTTTGTCAGCAAAGAACTTCATTCTCTCTTCAGCCTAGTGAAGATATTTCTTGAATATGACTTCTTTAAATAGTCTTCTACAATAGCTATAGAAGTAATGGCAGTTGAAGGAAAAGCCATGCGAGGAAAGTTGTAACCACACGAGGCCTTGAAAGGAGATATTTTCAGGCTTGTATGGTAGTTGGTATTATACCACCACCCTGCAAGAGCTAGCCACTGATACCACTTCTTTGGTTTATGCCTTGTCATGCATCTCAATTAATAATGCTCCAAAAACGCATTAACTCATTCAGTTTGGCCATCAATTTGTGGATGTTATGCAGTGTTCAAATTCAAACTAGTTCCCGAGGCTTTGAATAAATCTTGCCATAAGTTGCTAGTAAAAACCTTGTCCCTATCAGATACAGTGGTAGAAGGCAGTTCATGCAATTTAGATACGTGATTCAGAAATGCTTTTGCAACTGAAGCTGCTGTGTAAGGATGTTGTAATTTAATGAAGTGGATGCATTTGGTCAGCCTGTCCGCCACCACCAATATAACCCACTTCCTACCGTTCATAGGAAATCCTTCAATGAAATGCATGGAAATGCGCCGCCAAACATAGTCAGGGAGGTTGAAGTAAGCCAACCAGGAAGGTGTACTCCCCTTTATTTTTTGACAAATATCACGAGTAGAGACAAAAAATATCACCTTCTTCTTCATTTCGGGTAAAAATAGTTCAAGTAGCTTGCATTCCAGAATGTCCTCCCACAACAGAAGAAGGGACTGAGCTGAGTATAGTAACCCTGACATCATTACTAGCTCCCATATGTAGCATGTTCTTGTACCCCAATACTTCATCTTGATAAGTGAAATGTTCCATAGTTGAAGGAGAAATGGTGAGTTGAGTAATGAACTGTCGAGCCTTGGTATCATGTATGTAGTTACTCACAGTGTCTTGCACCTTCTTGCACCCAAGAGGGTCTTGAGAGAGCCAAGAAATTGCAATCAATTACTTCTTGTGGTCTCCTAGAAAGCGTATCAACCACTACTTTTTCTACCCCTTCTTGAACGTGATCTCTTAGTCAAAACCCAGTAACTTCATTAGCCATTTTTACTAGAGAACTATAATAATTCTTTGCTATAGGAAATATTTAATACTTTGGTAATCAGTTCGTATAACAAATTTACCACTCTACAAGTAGTGCCTCCATTTATTTACAACCATCACTATCCAAAAGTTCATTCTTATAAGTAAAAAGGGATCTTGCTCTTGGACCCAATGTTTTGCTGAGATATGAAATTGGTTTGCCTCTTGAACCTATACAACTCCAATACTTGTGTCACTAGCATAAGTTTCCGCAGTAAACTGCATAAAGAAATCTGGTGTGCTAAGATAGGGGTACTGATCATGTCCTTCTTGAGTTTCTCAAAAGCAATGGTTGCAGCTCACCCCATTGAAATGAGTTCTTCTCCAATAAGTCAGTAAGTGGTCTACTTATAGACCCATAGCCTTGCACAAACTTTCCGTAGTATCATGTGAGGCTAAGGAACCCTCTTAGCTCTCTCATATTAGCGGCAAGGGGCCATTCATACAAGCAATCTTGTTGGGGTCAACAACTACTCCTTCAGCTGTAATAATATGACCCAAATATTCCAACTTAGCCTGACCAAATCAACATTTGGACATCTTGGCAAAAGGCACAAGCACTCTAAATAAAGAAAAAGTGAGGTGTAGGTGTTCTCTGTGTTCTTGCATACTAGTATTGTGCACCGGAATATAATCAAAGAATACCAGGATAAATTTTCTCAAGTGTGGTTGTAAAACTTCATTCATTAGAGCTTGAAATGTGCGTGGTTGGTGCATTGGTGAGGCCAAATGGCATTAATTACCTTGAACTCGTAGTGGCCCTGGTGAGTTCTGAAAGCATTTTTGTCAATATATTGTTCATGCACTCTGATTTGATAGTGCACTGATCTCAAATCTATTATAGAGAATACTTTAGACCCATGCAATTCATCAAGTAACTCATCAATGATGGGAATAGGAAACTTGTCCTTGATAGTGATGTTTAACCTCCTATAGTCAGCACAAAACCTCTAAAAATCGTCTTTCTTCTTGATCAACATGATTGTGGATGCATATGAAATGTGGAAAGGCTGAAGGATATCAAAATTCAGCGTTTCTCTGACAAGCTGCTCTACCATTCCCTTACGATATATGGACACTTATAAGGCCTTTGGTTGGTGAGTTCTAAGTTAGGTTTTAGTTGAATTGTGTGATCCAAACTTCTGGGAGATGGCAATTGTTTTGGTTCATGAAATTATTTAGAAGGGGTATTGTTTGGGCAGAAAATTGAATCAACCCAAACAACCAGAATCATCAGGAAAATTAACCAAAAGCAAAATAGAAATTGGACACAGGTGATCTAACGTGGTTCGGCTTTGTTATGCCTACATCCACGGGTAAGAAGGTTTAGATTTTATTGATGAATTTGAAGATGGTTACAGAGTTACAGATCATCAATGTAAAGTTTGGTCCAGAAGAAGAAGAACTATCCCCCCTCCCTCTGTTTTTTCCGTCCCCCTTTCTCTTTCCTTCTCCCTTTTTCTTTTATACTCCATACTTCAATTGAGGTGTCATTTGAAGATCATTCCACGTGTCAAAAGTGCTTATGACACGTGGCGCTTTCTAGTGTCGCCACGTGTCCATTCCATTCCTTCCAAAACTCCCAAATGTTGACACGTATCGCTCCATCTGTCCATCGGGATTGACCGGATCGGGATTGATGACGTCGGATCGGAACACGAATTGCGGTCCTAGCTGGCGGGATTGGTGCGGTCCTGGCTTGCGGTTCTGGTGCGATTGATGCTTTCAGATTACATTGCGATCCATATTTAGGTCCTTGGTGCGATCCCTGCATCGAACCTTGGTACGATCCCTACATCGAACCTTGGTGCGATCCCTGCATCGAACCTTGGTGCGATCCCTGCATCGAATCTTGGTACGATCCCTGCATCGAATCTTGGTACGATCCCTGGATCGGGACATCTTGTGCTCCGCACTTTGCTGCCACGTGTCAAGCAACTTTTTGATACTCACAGGTATAATGGAATCGTGTATGAATGAAGGTATTTCTGGCGTTGAAATAGAAAACAGCTGACCAACAAGGCCATGTGAGTTCTTCACGAAGAATTTTTTTATGACACCACTTCTCATCATCATAATGAGATCTTACATAGTACTTCAGTAAAGGTAATCTTCTTATTCTTGTATTTGAAGAAATACTCAGCTTAGAGAGATTAAACCTTACATCACCTGACTTTCTCTGACAATTTTCACCAAACAACATATCACGACCTCTTAGGGGTAATCACCACAAATCTTCGTTGAACTTGTAACCTTGCATAGTCCATTGTAGCTGTGGGAAAATTCCAGTACTCACTGTTACGTCTCTATCGGCTATAATTACCAACATGTAGGAAGTGGGCCTCTATTATGCATTTAAGAGTTTTAGCTAGAGCGCAATCAATGAAGCTATATGTGCTACCTATATCAATAAGAACTGGAATGTTGTGCTTCTTAATAGTGTCATGGATTCCAATTGTATCACCAGCGACCTTTCCAATTAGAGCATGAAAAGATATTTCCATAGCAGACTCTATTGCTTATTCTTTACTCTCCTTCAGCATCCTGCAATTTTGGTTGACCAACATTGACTATGAATAGTTGTTGTCTACCTTTGCACAAATTCCCAGGTATATAGACTTCCTCACAGTTATAGCGTAAACCCTTTTCACTTCTCAATCTCATATGGTCTTGTGTAAGTTTCTTGATAGGTGGTATTGGTGGGCTAGTTTTGGGGGGAGAGTTTTGAGGTAAATGGAGTGGACTTAGGGGGTTATGGGTGAAGTGGCAATCGGCTTAGGAGGAAAATTTGAAGCGGAAAACGGTCTAGTGGTGGAAAATGAGTTAGTGGAGGATTTGGTAATATATTTAACAACTTTTGCCTGTAATCTAACCGGAGAAAAAGCTTGTAAGAGAGTGGTTGAGTGAAACATCGAGACAAAATTACGAATCTCCTTTAAGTCCACTGATAAAACTCAAGACGAAATACTCTTTAGTGAGGGAAGGATTCTTATTCAACATTAAATCCTTAGAGCAACTGCAGTGGACGATCAGACCAAAGAGTAAACACCAGAAATGGTCTTTGGTCCGATTTTGTGAGACGCAACGGACGACTAAATGTAGTATTTGGTCCAAAAATTGAACAGTATCCGATCATGTTTAGTCAAGAAAATGGTCCAAAACAGATATAGTCTGACGCTCATGTAAGACAGCGTTTTCCCAAAACGCCATTGTACGAGGACGTTTATAAACACAAACGTCATTTCTGAAAGACGTTTATCAAACGTTTCTAAAGAACAACGTTTTTGAAACGTTGTATTAAAAGAGCGTTTCTGAATTGAAACGTTGTATTAAAAGAGCGTTTTTGAAACGTTGTATTAAAACGACATTTCTGAAACGTTTATTAAGAACAGCGTTTTTGAAACGTTGTATTAAAACATCGTTTTCAAAATTAACGGTCCTCAAACGTTGTTATATGTGGGCGTTTTTTTTTGAAATGCTGTTTTAGAAGAGCGTTTGAGTTTTGACGCTACTTTACTAGGACGTTTTTCTATGTTTTATATCAAAACGCTTCAGTACAGTAACGTTTGACGTTTGAGTACATAACGCTTCATTACAGGAGCGTATGTTTAAAACGCTAATCTAAATGAACGTCAAAAACATAACGTTTGTCTAGTTAAACGTCTGTGTAATATACGTCACTTTAATATAGCGTTTGATAACGCTTATTTACAACAGCGTAATATCATATTTAGTCATGTTTTCGTTGCGGTTTTTTTTTAAACGACCAAACAGATTTGGTCTTTGATCGATGGTCTGGTCCAACCGCTGCAGTTGCTCTTAAGAGCTTCAAACTGCTCAAAATAGTCCTCCACGGTAGTGATCTGAGCCAGTTTATTAATACTTCACACATAGTTATCATCAACAGGATTTTCAAATCGACCATGAATACCCTCAGATTCTTTCCAAGAAATTACAGCTTTACCAATCTGAAAATTTAAAAACCACTTATCACCTATCCTCGAAGTAAACGGAAGTTATACTCGCCTTCTTATGCTCCTCAATATTATGGAGCTGGAAGTATCTCTCACTTTTTTGCACTCACCCTCTCAGATTATCTCCACCAAACTGCGGGAAATCAAGTTTGGGAGCTCTATTTTGGAATTGTGTATTTCCTCCATATGACTGGTGATCAAAATATATCCCACTCCCTTCAAATGATTTCAAATTCGAACCAGAAGCTCCACCTAGACCTCCAATGGTGGTATTGGTGGTGGATTTATTTGTTTGAAAATCTAACAAAAATTCAATCCATCCGATTACTAAGTTTGAGACGACTCTCCTCCTGGACGGAGCCAGCTTGAAGCAAGGGTGTGCAATTGCACACCCAGTCCAACTGGATTCCAAGCCTAATTTATATATTTTAGATCATTTTTAGTTATTTTAGCCCATCTTACACCCCTAAAATTTGGCCGATTAGTAAGTTGCACACCCATGATATGAAACTTGGCTCCGCCCACCTTGATTGTATTTGTATCAAATTGTTTTCCAAATCTATCCAACTGTTCTTCCAAATGATGAAGCTTCTGTGTATCTGCTACCTCCTTCACTGTATAAGATTACCAGTGCCTCCTATTGGAAAATAATCGAACGGCTCCGATACCAAATGTAATATTCCCAGTACAATTGATATCAAAATTGAATGAAAAAGAACAGGAAACTCTGATTTTAAGAAGAACATAACTTCAAATTCGCCTATTAAATTTCACATAATAAAAATGATTTTTCTTACAACATTTGTACCCAACCTGAAACCCTATTAACTGACTGCAGACAAGCTGACACTAGTCAATATCTGGCGAGACTCTCCTACCCAAATAATAACACCACAAATGTGCAGCAACTATAATTATCAATCACTATACTATTAATAATAAGTAAGGGCAGCCCAAAATACTAAGAACATGATAGTTAAACAGGTTACACCCCTAAGGCAAAAGTCCACAGGATTGACCAGACAAGTCGTTAAACCCTCTGGGCCACTGACCACCATGCATTCACCTAACGGCTTGCTCAGAGGTTCATGTTGGTAGGTAAGGTAATCCAGTTAATTGTAGGTTTCTCAGAGGTGTTTGTTTAATACTTCTGGTATGGTATGGTATGCTGTGAGTACCATTTGTAGGCATTCAACATTGTGGAATATTTCTATTATCCGGAGTTGCTTTGCTAATCGATGAAGCTACTGATTCGTCTGTCTGGGCACTCGACGTCATTCATGAGTGCAATGCCTAGAAAGCATCCTAAAACAACATTTACATACCAAATGCAAGCGATTGGCTATGTGACAGCAGATTATGCCAAATACACATCATTGTCTATGTTTATGGCAAAAATGCTTCACATCACAAAGGAAGAGACATATGTAGGATTATAAAATGAAAGATCGCTTATAAGTGTATTATGAGCAAAGTTGGCGCTAATGGTCAAGTATGCACGTTTGGCGACTCAAGAGTGTTCGAAAGAAGCATCACGATTGTCATAGGTCCAACTCCTCCAGGCACTGGGATTATGGCTGATGCTACTTCAATTGCTTCTTCATAGCAAACATCTCCAGTGAGGGTGTAACCGCTTTCGCTATCAGGGTCCTGCACATCATCCAAAAATACATATATTGCACGTAAAAATTAAATTCAGCTAAGATAATTTTTTAATGAGTTCTACTTTTTTGGACCCCCTGTAATGTTGTTCTATCATATCCAGACTTGCAAATGAGCATTTTGCTTTTGCATGTTATGTATTCCTTCACAAAAGTCCTAATGCAACAAACTTCAGCGGTTTTATCAGATGCCATATTTATAAGGTTTTAGTCGCCTATATACGATAACTAAGAAGAGTTGAAATATGAGAATTACTCTGTTGACGTTGTGGCGGTTAAATGGCATGCATCCAAGCACACATCTTAATAAACCAAAACTGTTTAGCAACAATACTTTCATACTTATATCTATGGAGTGTTTTCGAGTTTTTACCTCAACCGGATTTGTCCCCACATCTATCACGATTGCACCTGGCTTTAACCAATGGCCACGGACTAGGTTGGCTACTCCGGCAGTAGAGATCACAATATCGACTTCACGTGTGATTTTTTCAGGGTTTTTAGTGAAGGCATGCACGACGCTGACTGTCGCATGGTGCCTCTGTGCAAATGAAAAATAGTTTTACCTAGCTGATGACTGAAAGCTTCCCTATGATGAGCTATAACCGACTTACCTGCAACAGTAAAGATGTAGGCAACCCGGCAATATTGCTCCTCCCAATCACCACTACTTTCTTTCCCATGATTTCCACATTAGAGCAGAGCAGTAGTTCAATGCAACCCTTTGGGGTGCATGGGATGAACAATGGATCTCTTCCTGTCATGGCAAGATTCCCCATGTTCACTGGATGGAAACCGTCAACATCTTTTTCAAGGCTCACATCATTTAAAATCTTCTCCTCGTTCATATGCTGTTCTCAAACATTTAAGTCAGTCGTTGGTAACTACAAAAGAAGCTAATAAAATCAAATTTCATTTCATCAACCTACCAACACGAGGGAATATAGTCAGAAGCACAACAATTATTAGTAAATCAAAGTCAACCTTTCTCCTTGATTTGGTATGTGTAAAACACATCTGGTAAAATCGGCATTTACAATTAACAGATATAAGACATCTCCAGTCAGGGTAGGTTGTGTTCTGACACGTCTTCATGCATGGCCATACATATGGTACAGGTAGGTTAAGATGTGAGTTGCAAGCCTATTAATCTAGTCCAAATTTTGGCTTCAGGTTTGGTCTATGGTTTAGGATTATGGTGATTTTACTACTAGTTCGCAAGAATTTTAGATAAAGATTAACGAAGTGAGGGAAAGTGAACAAGACCTTAAGAAGTTATATATAGCACAGTTCTAGAAATTACTTGGGGAAGAGGAAGTTGCACAAGAATACCGTGAACTGCTGGATCCACATTATAACTTGAAACAGCATCAAGCACTTCAATTTCTGTGCAATCCCCGGGTAGTTCTGTCATTAAAGACATGATTCCAACTTGTTCGCAAGCTGCTATTTTCTTACGGACATAAATTTGAGAATCTCTTCTTTTTCCCACCAAAACAACAGCCAAATCAGGAACCTTTCCGATTTCATTTTTCATCCTGCTAACTTCATTTGCTATTTCTGATCTTATTTCATCCGCCATCGACTTCCTATCGATTACAGCAGCAGTCTGCTCTGAATAAGTCAAATTGCAGGAAGAAACGATGCATTAGACATAATTCTTCAATAATATGTACACTATCAGAAGATAATCTAGTATAATCGATACTTGCTTTGGTTTTTCCATCGTATCATAGCAATTCATGGTCACTAAAGATTCTATGTTAATCATCTAAAAAGCTAAATTGTGAACATTTATTAAACGCTAACGTAACCACATAAACTAATCAATGGCAAATATCCAACATTCTAGTTACAAGTGAGAAAACTGAATGACATCCAGATGTGAATTTGATATAAAGAGAAAAAAATTAGGTTAATTGGCAATGGGGATTTCATCGTACCTTGGTGGTTAAAGATAAAAGGAGAAGGACGGGTATTAGGAGGAGGTCGAGAAGGAGACGAAGGATTGGGAATCCAAATTTCAGGAAGATCAGGACCGAGGATTCGCAGTGTTATTGACAAGAGTAGTTGAGAGAGAGTTTGTTGAATATAAAATCCTCGGCATCTTCCTCCATAGATTCCTACTGCCTTTATGCATCATCATCGTCATCGTCATCATCATTCAGCAGTTTCTTTTTGGGGATTGATTTCTCTTTGTTTTGAGTTCATAGCTTGTAAACCCTTAGCAACTAGGTTTAGGGACCTGGAATGCAACGTATATTTTGGGTCCGTCCATCGATCCACTTGATACTTGACTTCATTCTTTTGTTGGACAAATGCCATACAGGACCATCATCTCTTACATAATGACAAAATTGATTTGTCCCCAAGCGCTGTGTCAAAATTGATTCGCTCTCGCATTAGATTAAACGAATCCTAGTTGATGTTTCGATTATTACTAAAATTTGGTGATAGTGTAGTCGAAGGAAATCCCACAGTACGTCCAACTATTTTCCTCACTCTAACTCTCTGAAGTTTAGGTCGAGATTAATGATCTGAATTCACACAATCACATGTAAAAGTAAAAAACACAAGAGGTTCAGTGTTTAAATCTAGGTCCATGAGAATGATTTCGTTATGGTTGGGATGAAGATTACAAGCTCTTAATACAAGTGTAATCCTCACAACCTCTTTCACACTATACCTTACTCAAGATGTTCAACCTACTTTACATTGTTTTCTCTCATATTTATAGACATGTTAAGATAGTGGATGACAGCTCATCTTGCTTCGCAGGTAGCTTATTCGCTAAAACTTTCTTGGAGAAGAATCTAACTTCGTTGGTTTTGTCTCGCCAATATGCTCGCCAAGTGATCCTCGTCGTAACTTTCGATGTGGCTGTGTGCTTTACCCTATAGTAATCTTCCGTCTATCCCGACAGCTAACTGCTTGTTGATACGAAGGCTCTGCCCGCGCATTAAATGTCTAACCGCCCCATTCAAACTTGACTGTTGATCTTGAGCTAGTGTTTTCCACGCGTCACAGTTCTGGGAGGTAGGCGGAGATCCTTATGTTGAGGGAAATTTCTTTGAGTACTTGTCTTGTATCTGCCTTTCCCGTATTCGTACCTCAAGATGCGAACACGTGACGAAATGATTTTATGTCTCCACATTTTGCCTCTTTTCTTGTCATCCGAATGAGATTAGGATGAAAAAAGAATTCAAAAAGTTTCAAACGGAAGCCATGTCTTGCATAACCGTGGCCACATCTTTTTTTCTTTACTTTATAACCGACATGTCTTCTTTTTTAATGTTTTTCCACCCATCCAGCCGGTTGACGAGGTATAAATTCTATCCTTGAACAATTCTTTCCTCATTAAATTTCATTCTTCTTTAACTTCTTCTTCTCCATCTGCAACTCTGCCTCATTCCTTCATTAACTTCTCCCCTAACATTCTTTCTCTGCCTTGATTCTCTGCTACTATATCTTCCCAAAAGAATCTTTCTCCTCGTCTATCACCAGGGTAAGTTTTTTGCACTGTTGTTTCATCTCAGTCTAATTCACTTTTATCTTTTATTTTGATCCTCCCTTCTTTGATTTCTCTGCTCTAAATTTAGCCTCTGCGCCGTTTCAGTTCCTCTCTATCACAGAGAACTAAAGATGAAAAGGTACAAAACCCAAAGTTGCAGAATGCCTCTACCACTGTTGCTGTTGGGGCGAAGGTTCAATCACCATCTCTCAAGCGGAAAATTTTGAATTTTTCTTTTTCTTCGCAGGTAAAAATCATGATTGTGTTTTTGATTCACTCTCTTTTGCCTCTGATTTTTGTCTGACGAAGATGAGATGTTTCTCGAAGGTCGATGTTAGTAGAGATTCTTCTACTGGTTTGAAGAAGAAAAATAACTTGATCTAAAAAGAACCACGCCTACTCTTAAAGTCCCCGTGATAGAATGCCAACTTCAGAGCCATAGTTTCGCGGAAAACTGAGTTTTGTTTTGAAGTGGTCGCTTCTTCTTTAGAGAATACGGAGAAAACAGTCGCTGGGGAAGTTTCGCCATCCAAAAATGATTCGACAATTTCTACGAAGGAAACTGAGGTTATAGAGGAAATAGTTTCTGAACAAGCTTCGCAGAGGGGGACTGATGCATTATTTTTTTTCCTCACATCGCCAACGTTATTGCTACGGAGACAATTACCATTGTTCCTTTAAGCGCTGAAGTTGCTAAACTTCCCGAGGTTGAGAAAGAGGGTGAAACGCAGGAGGAAAAGAAAAATAAGACGAAAGTCAAATCTCGGGGGAGCCTCGACGAGAGATGCGCTCGCGAGATGAACATTTGGAAACAAATGTTCCAAGTGATCAAGGATGGATCAGTAGTGAACCTTCCTCCCCAAGTCTGCGATGCGATGATGATGATGTGCTCGGAAGGCTTTAATTTATTGGATTCCCAATCAAAGATTCAAGTGTCTTCAGCATTGAACCATGCTCAAAGAGCTGGATTGTCGTTGATGGTGAGTGTTATTCTTTGTCTATTCATTCTGAAATGTTTCCCTCTTTCCAATGAGTAACATATCTTCGCATGTATAAATATAATCGCCAACTTGTGTTTTTCGAGGAATACGCTCAATCTGAGAAGGAACGCATATTGCTTGAGGAAGAAGTCGAACAACTGAATAGAGACAAGGCTACCTTGCAGACAGATCTGGATTCTGAAAAGGAAGATGCAAATTGGCTAAGGAGGCAAAATAATGAACTTCGTGGTAAGTTTCGCTAAATTCTTTTTGTGTCTTTGTTCTTCCCTTTTTATGCTAGTTTATACTTAGGTTTATGCTGCTCTAAAGAACGCTGCCATGAGAGAGAAATGTCGGTCGAGCATAACAAACTGGAGATCGAATCCCTTCGCGAGCTACATAGAGAATACCAACAACGCATTAATCACATGTCTTGGGAGTTAGAAAATGTTGAAGAATTGAGTCGTCATATAGATGATCTGACTCGCGAAGTGAAATACATGGACCGAGTGAATATTCATCTTGAAACAAGCAGAGTGGAATTAAATCGCTGCAATAATAAGCTTCAGAGAGAAGTTGATGACTTACAAATCGAGAGGAGGAAATTTCTTACAAGGAAGGAAACATCTGGGGTAAAACTTCGTACTACCGAGAGAAAACTTCGTGCCTCAAAAGATGATCTTCGCATTGTCAAGAAAGAGATTCGTACAGTACGATTAGAGCTCAACAAACTTCATAAAAATCACAAAAAGACACAAGTTGACTTGGAGAAGACCCAATCAGAGTTTCGCACAATCCAAGTAGCTAAGAAAGAAGCTTTTAAAACCCATAGCTTAATTCTGAAAGATAACAAAGACCTTGAAAATCACTTGAAGGAAAGAGAAAGAATCACAATTCGGCAGTGCAACTGATAAATGTTGGAGAAATTTTCTGTAACAGTAAGCAAACCAAACAGAAACTTGAAATGGATTAATCGTTAGAACAAATCAGCACAGTTCATATAACACACAAGCACAGAGAGGTGGAGTCGCCTGTTCAACAGACTGCCCTTAACTCAATATTTGTCAGGTACACCTTTAGAAAGATGTTGCTATACCTTTTGAGATGACAAATTTGAATCCAGGATAAAACCACCTGATACCAACCCAATTAGCAAGACTCGTTGGCCCGTTGTGAACTTAACAGTAGAAGAAAAAGTAAGAATGTAAGCTATTGCGCAAATCAAAGCAAGAAGAGGGGAAAAGTCGCCAGGTCAATGGCTGCGACTGGGGTAAGAAAAAATCTGACTTTGTTTTTTCTTTTAAAGAAGAAGAAGACTCTTGATTATCAAACGGTAAAAAAAAAGTCAATTAATTAAACAAATTTAATTTGAAATATTTAATTAAAAGATTTTGTTATTTAAACCTGATTTAAATTCATAAATTCAAAACGGTAAAATACTTAATGTACAAAATTAAAGTATGAAACCGTTGGATCTCAGATGGGCACACGCAGGCACACGCAGGCACTCGCAGGCACACGCCAAGGCTTGCACCAATGGTCACACCAAGGCTCGCGCCAAGGATCACGCCAAGGCTCACGCAAAAGCACACGCAAGCTCCGCAAGCCCGCGGTCCGCGGTGCTTCGGTGCGAAGCACCGCACATGTGTGCATTTGCCCACTAGTCCATTTCCTAAGTCCATATCCAATCCACTAGTTCTTTTTCCTTATATAGAACGTTTGTGGTAAAGAGGATAAACTTCCTCCTTGGTTTGCCCAATATGGGACAAACCAAAAGGTTTCTCATTCACTAAGAAGTGAAAATTGATGACTCTATTTTTCCACCCCAAGTTTGGACTAGTGACCCTTGATCCCACTAAGATATATTAACTAACAAAAATCATTTTTAAGTAATAATCCATTTTTAATTCTAACAATAAATTGCTAGATCAACTTTCCGAGTCTCAATGCAAAGTGGATGAGATAAAAAGAAAACAAGAGGATGTTAAAGATATCTTGAGATCAGTTATTTTGCAGAAAGAAGGTAATTCGTAGAAGGCCAATCTTTCTTCGCCATATTTCTATATAAATCATTATTCTGACTATTCTTTTGCTTCCGTTGTAGAATCAGAAGATAAGATGAGGGCAGAGCTACAACAACTTCGCGAAGATCTGACGAAGGTTCAAACTGATAAAGATGCCGAAGTCAAAAAGAACCAAGATCTTGAAGATGAGTTTTACAAATTCGTGGAAGAAAATGAAGTGAACTATAATAAGTTGGAAAAGAAATATCAGATAATCTTGGATAAATCCTTCCAACAATTCGCCAATCATCTCTGCGATTTATACAAGATCCCCAAGGTTACTGTACCACCTTCCGAAGACTATTCTGACGATGACAAGGACGATCAAGCTGCTACCGGCGAAGGAAAAAATCAAGTTGACAAAGCCAATCCCACTAATGCTGAAATTTCCATAGGTCGTTATGAGGATAATGCTTCTGCAAACCAAGGAAATCCTGACGACATTCCTCGCCAAGATTAATTTTAACCACTTTGCTCTTTCAGCTTCTGCAGTTCCTTATCTTTTGCTTTTTTGTAACCAGCGTTACTCGCACGGGCTGTAATTGATATTTTGTTACCTGTTTAAATAATAAATATGAATTGGTTAACTTTCAAATATTGTTTGTTGTGTTGTGCCCTCACGGGATCTTATTTTTCATTCTTTATTGTGCCTTCGTGAGGTCTTTCATTTTTTATTCTTTATGGTGCCCTCGTGAGGTCTTTTATTTTTGTCTTTATACGAAGCAGTGCATTCTTGATAGCCATTTACTTCATCGGCGAAGTAAGCGAGCCTAAGTACTCCTATGAGAAATAACCTCTCAAACCTTGCCTTATCAGGCTTCTTCAGCTCCCTAAAGGAGGGTGCCATCCCTTTATGTTTCCCCTGGTTTTCCCGTTCAAGGAAGTAAACATCTGGTAGGTGTAACTTGCACCTTCCATCCGTTTTGCAACAACCAGTTATTTTCGTGACCGCTTATTCCTTTCTTATTTGTCCTTGGGTACGAGGCCACACCTTAGGTGGGGTGTCTTGGGGACCAGGCATAAACTACCAAGGACTTGGCTCTTATGAAAATGGCCGATGACACTTCAAACGTGTCGAACACCCATGCCTCAACCGGTATACCGCGACGCCTCTTGCATAGTCTATACCTCCTGACGAATATCTTTCGTCAGACTATGAAACGACAATAAGCGGCGAACCACAACCATACAATATTCAGCGAATAAGTAGGTCTTAATTGCCTTTTGATTTTTGCGCATAAGGTCTTATTGGCCTCCTAATGAGGTATTAACCACCCCGTTGTAGGTCTTATAATTTACCTCTTGCCTCTTAGGGGAATCGTAGACCTTAGGTTTTTACTTCCCTCGCCTCGTTGGCGACTCTCTGATCACATCACATGGGGTTCTAGCCTGTAATGCAGGGTTTTGAGTTTAAAGATAATATCATACCTTCTCCGAGAGCCCTCGCGTGTCTCTTTGGGTTAATGGATAATATTTTTTGATATATCTGAGGTTCCATGGATGGTCCAATTTCTCCCCTTCGTGATCTATCATCTCATATGCTCATTTTCCAACAATTCTCTTTACGATGTATGGTCCTTCCCATGTTGGCTTCAACTTTACTCCGGGTCCTTTTTGATATGGCGGTATCTACCGTAAGACCATCTCTCCAGGTTCATAGTCTCGAAACTTGACTTTCTTATTATAGTCCCTTGCTAATCTCCGATGATAATTCTCCATATGTTGTAAAACTCTTTCTCGATTTTCCTCCAAGTAATCTAGTTTGAACAATATTAAATCCGAAGTTAGATTCTTGATACAAGTTTCTCTCTTCATTATTGGTATCATCACTTCTGTAGGAAGTACTGCCTCCATTCCATATGTCAAACGAAATGGTGATATTCCAGTTGCACTTTGCTGAGTAGTTCTGTATGCCCATAACACATTGTGAAGCTCTTCGCACCAATCTTTGTGCTTCCTATCTAACTTCTTCTTCATATTATCCGTAATAGTTTCGTTTGTTGCTTCGTCTTGTCCATTGCTCTCTGGATAGGTTGGAGTTGACTTGCCTTGCTGAATTTTAAATGCATTGAACAACATTGCCATATTTTCTCCTTCAAACTGCTTGCCATTGTCCAAGACTATTCCGAACCTGCAAATGATATGTTCAAACAAAAAGGAGAATACATCTTTTTCAGCTATGCTTTTCAGCGGTTTCGCCTTTACCCATTTGGTGAAATAATTCTTAGCTACGATTAGATACTTCGGTGCTTTGTCCCAGGTACTAATGGTCCAACAATGTTCATTCTCCACTTCACGAAAGTCTAAGGACTTAACCCCGACTGTAAATTCGTTGTTGGAGCATGAATTGTTTTGCCATATCTTTGACATTCCTCGCACCTCTGAGATACTTCCTTCGTATCTTCATGCATGTAAATCCAGAAATAACCTTGATCTTTGGCTTTTTGTGCCAGCGATCTTGTCCCGCTGTGATTTCCCGTATCTCCATAGTATGGCTTTCAGAATTTCCATTCCCTTTTCTTTGGACAAACATCACACAACGACCCATGAAAAGACTGGCGATACAAAATGTCTTCGCGCAATTGGTAGTTCGTGGATTTTTTTTTATCTTGTTAGCTTGTAATCTGTCTCTGAGTAACTTTCCTTCACTTAAGTAATCATGAATTGGATTTCGCCAATCATATGCTTGTTCGTCCTCGCCTATGTCAATTTCCATGGCTTCTATATCACGAGATAATTCATCTATCAAAGGCCGTCATAGCCACTCTGTTTTGAGCGACGTAGCTTCTGGATCACTCATCATTGAGGATATGAAGACTACGACATCAACAAGTCTATTATCCTTTCGACAGTTGTGCCGCCATTTGATATTCAGAATTTGTGATGTATAATGCCTTGTAATCTTTCAGTACTTCTGTAGCGATGGATCAAATGTTTAGTATCTCCCTTCTATTTGGCGAACCACCAGTTGCGAATCATATGTAAGCCTTATATCATCCAACTTCATTTCGATTGCTAGTATGAGCGCATGTATCACTGCTTCATATTCAGTCTCATTATTTTTTACTGAAAACTATAGACAAAACAGATTAACAACTCTTGTTCCTCCAGGCGAGTAAAAGGCAATACCAATTCCTCTTCCTTCACTGTTTGAAGACCTATCGACGAATATCTCCCGTCTGCTCGGATGGTTTTATCTTAGCAAATCCTTAGGATCTGCTAAGTCTTCTTCCAAGTTTAGCATTTCCTCTATATCTTCATCCTCCTCCAATGGAAAGTCATCTAGGAAATCCACGATGACCTGAAACTTCGCAGATGTTCATATTCTACTCCAAACTGTTCTATCTGTGCATTCCACTTTGAGACTCTTCCCACTCGCTAAAAGCTTTTCAATACTGATTCAATGCACGTCTTCGTCGTTACTTTTATAGGATGGTCCTGGAAGTAAGTTCGCATCTTCTGAGTTGCATACAATAGGTCCAATATTAACTGTTGAATCTTCGTAAAGTTTCTTTCCGCCGGACCAAGAGTCTTGCTGATAAAATATATGGGTTTTTCAATCCCTTCATCCGCTTAATCAACACTGTGCTGATGGCATCTAAAGTTACTGCGAGATATACTAGAAGAACTTCCCCTGGATCGGGCCTTTGCAGAATTGACACATTTTCCAAGTATTTTTTAATGTTTTGAAGAGCCTGATCGCATTCCTCGGTCCATACTATTTTTTCTCCTTTCTTTAAGGTATCAAAAAATAGTTTGCACTTATCTGAGGGTCTGGCAATGAATATGCCTAAAGTTACGAGTTGACCATTTAACTTTTGCACATCCTTCAAGGTTGCTGGGGATGGTATATCCCTGATCGCTTGTACCTTCACTGGATCAACTTCTATTTAATCTTTCGAAACTATATACCCCAAGAATTTTTCCGAAACGACTCCGAAGATGCATTTCGCCGGATTGATCTTCATTTGGAATTTACGCGTTTGATCGAAGATTTCTTTCAAATCCTTCACGTGATCATCTGATTTCTTGCTTTTCACCAGCATGTCATCCGCATATACCTCCAACGTAGAGTGCACCCACTAGAAAAACAGTTTTTCCACCATTCGATGATATGTTTCTTCTGCATTTTTTAATTCGAAAGACATTCTGGTGTAACAATATAATCCTCTCAGAGTAGAGAAAGAAGTGTGCTCCTAGTCTTCTTCTGCGAGGTATATATGGTAAAGGAAAACTATCCTTTGGACACGCCTTGTTCAAATCACTGAAATAGATACAAATTCTGATTCCTTTGTTCTTCTTCGGAACAACTACCATATTTGTAATCCACTGTGGATACTTCGCCATCCAGATTATACCTTATTATGTCATTCTTTTTAGTTCAACCTTTATTTCCTCGTGGTAAACTGTTGCGACCTTCCCGATCCTTTGCTTGAAAGGCTTCATCTTTGGGTCAATATCCGGTCGATGGCAAGCCACCGAGGGATTTATACCCGACATGTTTTCCATCTTCCATGCGAATACATCCACGTATCCTCGCAACAATTTTTCCAGCTCCGCTCCTTCTTGCTCGCTTACTTTCGTTCCCGATTTTTACCATCCTTGGTTCATCCTCAGATCCCAAATTTATATCCCTTGTGGGTTCTGCTGCTGTGAAGTTCATTAAGGGTTCTCCGAGGGGGGTTAGACTCTTTAATTGCTTATTTGACGATCCTTCTTTGTCTGAAGTCTCACTTGGAAGACCGTTACCGTTCGCCGCATTTACCTCGTAAACCTTGAATCCATGCTCCTTCTTGTCCTCCTTGACTTATTTCCTTTTCTTTTTTATCTTTTCAGTACGTTCTTCATATTGGCGAATATCCACTTTGCTGCATCGCTTTGCTTTGGCTGGATCTCCTTTGATTTCAGCTACTCCGCCTGGTGTTGGAAAACGCAAGCACTGATGATAAGTCGATGCTACTCCCCTGATCCCATGGACCCAAGGTCTTCCGAAAATGGTAATATAAGGCGATTCAACATCCACCACACATAATTTAGTGATTATTTATATCTTTCCGAGATGTATGGTCATGGTGAGTTCTCTTTTCGGCTTCGAAGGGGCTCCATTAAATCCATAAATGTTATAAGTTGATGGGATGAGTACTGAATCTGTAAAGTCCATCCGCTTGAAAGTGTTATAGAATAGAATATCCACTGAGCTTCATGTGTCCACCAAAACTCTTTCCACCGCCCATTTGCTCATATTTAGAGTGACCACAAGAGGATTTGTATGCCATTTTCCATTCTCTGGTGCTTCCGTCGCTGAAAAGGTTATTGGTTGCGCCATCCACCTCTCAAGTGGTGGGGCCTTTTCGACGTTGTTGATCTCTTTTCCGCTATGATCCCGCTTGTGAATTCTGCTCATAATGTTGATATAGAAGTCCGCTTCTGTACTCTCCGAGTGGACAATTGAATTACATCGCAAGTAGCTGGACCCTTGCTCAATTTCAACTTTGTGTACTCGCGGCGTTTTTGCTCGCGAAGTTGGTGGTGGTGGCAAATTACTTAGGAATTCTTAAAACCTTCCATGCTCTATCAATCGTAGCACTATCTTTCGCATATTCCTGTAATTGTCAGTGGTGTGACCATGAAATTGATGGTATTCGCAAAATTGGTCACTATACCTGGAGGGAGGTGGCTCCATCCCTCGATTGTATGGATGTGGGATACTTTGAGATTCAGTTTCCTCGATATATCGCATGATTGCTGCCAATTCAGTTTTGGTAGCTTTACATCCCCGACCCTCGGTGCATTAGGTCTTCGTCCTCCATACCTTCGGTCATTGAACCTGCCTAACTGAGATTGATGATCCCCTGATTGCTGGAACCTCTGGCATAATTATTCTCCCAATTTCTATCTGGATCTGCTTCTCGCTGAGGTGCTCACTGCTGTTTTTCTCGGTAGGTGTCCTTGTAATCCACTTGTGGTACATTGCCCACTGCATTTGTGGTTCGCTGAATATTCAAGGGGTTTCGGAAGATGTCCTCATTTGCCGCTGCAGGTTGCAAAGCTGCCTCCCTTTGTATTTCTTCTAGAGTAATGTACTCTTTTTGATACTCTCGGAGCTCTTGCATGGTCAACGTATGTTTATGTTTGAATGTGGCCATATATAACAGATCAGTTGGAAATAGTACATTTGACAAAGCTTTGAACTAGGTTTGTTTCCGTCTCATGGCCTATGACTTCGCTGCATAGGGTCCTCCATCGATTTACAAGGCTTCGCAAACTTTCACCATTTATTCTCTTCAGACTGAATAACTTTTCCACTCCAGGTCTCAAAAGGTTATTATACATATAGACTGCGAGGAACATTTTCTCGAGCTTATGAAAAAAAGTGATAGAGTATTCCGGAAGTGCATCGAACCAGGCCAATGTTCGCCTTTCAAGCTAGAAGGAAAATATTTGCACATGACTTCTTCACGACTTTCCCACTGTAACAACGATCGCTGATAAGCCTTGATACAATGTATTTCATTCCCTGTGCCATCAAAGATACTTCCGAACGCTAGCATTGTACACTTTGGAGGAGTGAAGTGTTTAACAAATCAATTCCGAAGGAAGATCGCTTTGCTTCCGCCATTGCGTCTGTCAACTGTTGCCCCTTGTCGTTATTTTGATAATCATGAATGATTGCTCGCATATCTTTTAGTTCTATTAGGACCTCCAGATTCGTGTCCTTCTCTTTGGTCTTCTTCAGTTGGCGCTCCATCTTCTCCTGGCTCTTTTTCGCATCATGCTCTTCGTGCTTCTCTCCATGTCCCTCTTATTGCTTTTTGGTTGAGTCTTTTTGTTGATTTGTGTCTGCTATCGCCGGATATGACTTTTCTGGCGTTTTTTCGTGTAATTTTTGATTCTTAATCGCAAGCTCCAAGTTTTGTTGTTTGAGTGACTCTTGCTCTTGTGCTAATTTTTTTTTTGTTTCTTTCATTCTGGCGAGTTTTTCCATTAACTCTTCCACTGGCATGCTTTCCTCACCATCAGATTTGTTGTTATCACTGGATATGTGGTCCTACAATCTTTCGCTTTCCTCATCCTGTATGCTTTGGACCAGACTCCTCCTATCTCTTTTATCAGGGTTTTTTCCTCCGTCTACCGTTTCGCCAGCGAAATTCACTATGTGGATGCCTTTGATCCTGCTACTTTTCCTCGGTGCTATTATCTTTGATGCCATATTTTTCTTTTAGAACCCTGCACAATACGATAAGTGACTCTTTTGTATTCTTTAATGAGTTTTCAAAGATGGACCCTGTGATTCTTGTTATCGAACGCAGATCTTACGATTATGAAAAGAAAAACGAATTTTCTAATCCTAGATTTGACACTTCCAGAAATACTAAAAGTGTTACTTAATGCAATAAAAAAAATTCTTCAGATCCAAAAAAGACACTGAATGTAAGGACCTGACTATTAACGATTTAACCGTTTAAAGTACTATTCGTATGAAAACAAAATTTTTGATGCAGACTTGTCATAAAATCATACTTTAAAATTCTTTTTGAAGATATTCCTATTTATGAAAATCTTAAAATTTCGATGACTTAGAACTTTTAAACAAAAATTTTGGGGGCTCAAAATTTCAAGCGAACACCATTTTAAGGTAATTATATGCTTTATATATAATCTATAGTTTTAAATTCTTTTGAACAATAAACTAGATCTATTATTTGTTTTCAAAGATCCTAAGTTTATTAATTCTTCAACCTTAAACCACTACTTTTCTAGAGACTTGCTCTTAGAAACTCATATCTAGGACTTCTTTTTTCAAAACAAACGGGATCTAACTCTTTTTTTTTTCAAATAATGTTTCGAAGATTCCCGATCTAAAACTTTTTTTAAGAACAATGAAATAAGATAAACCCTTAATACTTTTCTCAACCTTTATCCTTGTTTTTAGAGCCAAAATATAGTTATAGGAAATCCCACAATACACTCAATTACTTACCTCACTCAAAAATCTCAAGTTTAGGTCAAGATTAATGATCTGAATTCGCACAATTACATGTAAAAGTAAAGAACATAAGAGATTTTTACGTGGTTCGGTACTTAAACCTACGTCCACGTGAATGATTTCACTATGGTTGGGATGAGGATTACAAGCTCTTAGTACAAGTATAACCCTCACAAGCTCTCTCACACTATGCCTTACTCAAGATGTTCAACCTACTTTACATTGTTTTCTCTCGTATTTATAGACATGTTAAGATAGTGGATGACAACTCATCTTGCTTTGCAGGTACCCTTGCAGGCAGCTTCTTCGCTAAAGCTTTCTTGGAGAAGAATCCAACTTCGCTGGTTTTGTCTCGCCAATATGCTCGCCAAGTGATCCTCGCTGTAAATTTTGTTGTGGCTCTGTGTTTTACCCTATAATAATCTTCCATCTGTCCCGACAGCTAACTGCCTGTTGATACGAATGCTCTTCCCGCGTATTAAATATATAACCGCCATATTCAAACTTGACCTTTGATCTTGAGTTAGTGCTTTCCACGCGTCACAGTTCTGGGAGGTAGGCAGAGATCCTTATGTTGAGGGAAATTTCTTTGAGTACTTGCCTTGTATCTGCCTTTCCCGTATTCGTGCCTCAAGATGCGAACATGTGGCGAAGTGATTTTATATCCCCACAGATAGTGAACTAATGAAAAATTGTATTGTCATGTGTGGCGGACAAACATCATGTTTGTTTTTTCTTTTTAGATCCGACTCATCTGGATCTAACTGAAATTATCTAAATTATCTGGATCTGACTTAATGTGTTTGTTTTTTGATTCAGATCTGACTCAAAAACATGTGAGTCGGTGGTTTGGTCCAATGAGTCAGCGATATTTTCATACTTGACTCAACGAGTGAGGGCTAGATCTGACTCAGGTCGCGAGTCAAATCTGACTCAAAATAAAAAACAAACCGTCTGACATCTGACTCGGGCCGAGTCATATCCAAGTGACGAGTCAGCAAAAAACAAACATGATGAAAGTCTAGCACCATGCTTTTTGAATCTGACTCACGATCTGAATCTGGTTCGGTCCGAATAAGATATCAGACCGCTATATTTATTTTTATTTTTCCCATGTCCGGCTATGCTTATGCATCAGACTTGTAGATATTTGAACCAGGTTGGACCTGACTTTGTTAGACACATATCTGAACTGGAATACAAATCTCCCCCTCTTTAAGGCGCATAAGGATTTGTTAGCTTTTTTAACGGATAATAGTTCACCAAATGGAATTTGGTTCGCCAAACGGAAAAATGATTTCTCTGTAATTCATACCAAACGGAAAAAGGATCTACACTTTAAGGACTAAACTAGAAAATGTATATATAACTGATTTTCAGAAGAGATCGATTTCTTCTCCTTTTTATTTTCTTCCAGCTAGAGCTCTGAAAGGCAAAAATAGAGGCGAAAATGGGATTCAGAGTACATGATAAAGAGATTAAGCCTTAATAAACTCACAAAGTTTTTTTCTCCACCTTCGATTCATCTGTGCTAACCAATTTTACTCGATTTATAACCCTAATTTAATTTCTTACATATGTTTTTTTGCAATTAGGGTTTCAATTGAGTAAATTTAACCAACACGGACTGAATGTATAAAAAACATCGATTTGAAGTGTGACGACCATTTTTGGGGTCCTCACAACCAAAAACTTAAGTTGTTTAAAAATGACATTTTTCGAAGTGTAAATTGATACAGAGAGATTGTAATGCAGAGAACATAAGTTCAAATGGAAATGAAACCAACTCAATCTATAATGTGGTTCAGCTAACAAGCCTAGATCCACAGGAAAATATGGTATCTTATTTATAAACACTTACTTTGTACACATGCTAATATAAAGAATTGGACAATTTAAGTTCAAATAGAGTTCTTAACCTAGTCTTAGCTTTTTCCACTTCTTGATTTTCTTTCAGAATTTTTTCTCTCAGTTCTGTTGTTCTTCTTTCTACTTGGGGGTCGGTATTTATAGCAAAATATGATGGGTTCCATTTCCTCACTCATTCTTATCTCTATTTGACCTGTTTGATCTTATCTTGACTTTGGGCGCAGCTCATTTTACTCCTTCCATGATGCTTCTTGCTAGTTCCGCTTGCTGATGTGCAGCTCCTCTTTGGATTGATCGATTGTTGGTCCTTTGTCTTTATTATGTGGATGTTGGCATGTGTGACATGTGGAATTTGACGTGGAGCATGTCTATTCTTGCATGAAGTGTCCTTACATGAAGTGTTCGACTGCTTAAAGAGGTTTGTCTTTTCTTTTGATTTTGTTGATACATTTTTGTGAATTGAAAAATTGGAATTAGGTCAGAATTTTAAAATTAGGGCAAATGTACATGAACACTGATTAGGAAAAATATAGCATGAACAACCGGAGTGTATGTATGATGCTAGGGTTAAATTGTTTTCGTACAGTTAAGTAATTTTTGATTCCGTGAATTGAAAAATTGAAATTAGGGTAAAATGTAAGCTTTGTCATATAGTTCAGTAAAGTTGCAATAGCTTGAACTTTACTGGACGAACAAGCACAATGTTTCAAATGGAAAAATGTCTGATTACATTTGGCTCGGCCCTTATCTCTCATAGTTATTTAATTAAAATTGTTTTCTATTGATTGCATTTGCCGTTGAGTATATAGAAAGTAATTTGTTGTAGAGAGAAATTTTTTGCAGAATTATGACAACAATCGAAGCTTATCAGTTTGCTCAGTGCATTACATGTCATGCTTGGAGTCCTGATCAAACAAGTAATAATCATTAATTGTTTTCTTTTCCATTTTTGAACCATAAATTAATTGTATTTACTACTTATAGGCTGCAGTAGTTGGGAGTAAAAATATTGACATTTTTAGGGCTTCATTTGGTTAGAATTTTGTTTATGTCATCTAACTGTTACTTGAAATTTGATTAGTCTGAACAATTTGTCGTCGTCATAAATATCAGTGGAGATTTGTGTCCAGTGCAGTTCATGAGAAACTGATTTAGGTTAAATGAGAACTGAGTTTTGCTATGGAATAATGCCTACATTCGAATTCATTTCTAAGCAAGGCTTTCTGTTCTTAATAGTCAAGGTAACATAACAACACCATCTTATGTTGCATTTACTGATATTGAATGACTAATTTGTGATTCTGCAATGAATCCACATGAATAACACAGTTTTTGATGCAAAAAGATTAATTGGTAGAAAAATCAGTGACCTTTCTGTTCAGAGTGATATGCGAGTATGTTCTTCGAACTTTTTATATTCAGTTTCTTGTTGTATATATTTATATCGTACATGTAGAAAAAATTCAACACGAGATGACACACTATTGATTGAAACCTGATACTGTAATTATGCATGTGGGGCGACTAGAAGAAGGGTAAAGATTAAAACTGATACTAACTTTGGAATTGGGATAGTAAAGACGGTATTAATCATAGCGATACTGGATATTTGGATAGATGTGTGCCCGATAAGTTATATATGTTTCATTACTTTTGTTCCAAAATTTTAGAAAACCTAATTTGGGGATTATGAAAGTCCAATTACTATGTCTGAATTTGTTCACAAGTAGTTTATTTGTGCTTTTGTGTTTCTTTTTATTGTTCTTTTTCTCTTTCTTTTTTTTTTTTTTTTTTTTTTTTTGAGATTTTTTTTCTGATGGTGTTTGTCTTTTTGGTTTTACAGTGACTGTAAAATGACAAGAAGAGTTGTTAAAAGTTGAAACCTATGATTGTTGTGAACTATAGGTGAAGAGAAGCATTTCTCAGCTGAGGAGATTTCATCAATGGTGTTGGTTAAGATGAGAGAAATTAATGAAGCTTTTTTAGGACAGTCAATAAAGAATGCTGTGATTATTGACTTATTGTTACTGCTTATTCAATAATTCACAAAGGCAGGCGACGAAAGATGCAGGTCTTAATGTTTTGCGTATGGTTTGGACAAAAGAAGTGGTGCACATAACGTGTTGATATCCGATCTTGGCAGTGGTACTTTCAATGTTTCTTTGTTGACGATTGAAGAAGGGATATTCTAAGTGAAATCTACAGCTGGTGATACTCATCTTGAAAGTGAAGATTTCGATAATCGTTTGGTTAAACATTTTGTTGCTGAGTTCAAGAGGAATAATAAGAAAGATATTAGCGGGAATACACAGGCGCTTTGGAGGTTGCGAACTGCTTGCGAAAGATTAAAGAGGAATTTATCATCGACTACTCAGAATATATCCTAATCAAGAATTAGTGGTTTTGGTTTATTGCCTGGCACTTTGTAATTCGAGTATGTTCTTGGAGGGATAATTCTGAAATATAAAAAATTGTTTGTCAGCATGTATTAGTTTAATCTCAAAGTGGTAGTAAACTTGGGAAGGTAACAAATATGAGTATTAGCAGTTAATCTTTGAGACTGGACGTCACGGAGTTCTCTGGTTAGTATAGCGTCTCCCTGCGAAGGAAAATGTGGAACACCCAGAATTTACCGACGTGCAACGCATATACACTCCACTTGTTTTAATAAGTCAGATTTAGATGTAGTGAGTTAGATGCATATAAGTCAGACCCTTGGTTGAGTCAGAAAAAAAACAAACAAACAAGACTACTTTTGGTAGGAAGTGTTTTCAGCTCACAAAAGCTGCAGCCGACAAGAAAGCCCAGCAAGTACTTCATATTTTGGACCTTATTTTCATTATTTTAAGGTGAAAAACATGGTAGGTTTTGTAGTTCTTCTGAAGGGGAGGGAACTGATTGTGAAGACAATCCTAACCCAGAGGTATAACTGCGTGCCTAGCTAGTAAAACACACCGAATTTCATAACTTGGTGAATCGGTATTAAAGCAGACAAAGCAAGATCGTTAAGCAATGAAATAGGAGATATTATTCAATTCATGTTTCGCAAAGGCCTATTCTACTCTTAGGGTGACATAAAGTCGAAGATAAAAACTCTATGTACTGGTTATCGATAAAAGCTACAACGTAATTTCTTCCAAGGAACTATCAAATGACTGAGGGCATCAGCAGCCAACTCTGCAAAAGATTTCTACTACAGCATATTGGAACTACAGTTAGGGTCTTAAAAAACTCATTTCTGCCTAAATCTTCTGATTCATACTATGAACCATTTCATGTATTAGACGCAAATTCCTACGATGATGCCGGGATAAACAAGAAAAGCAGAAAATTGACATGGCAATCAAGGATCTGTAAATACAATTTTTCCAACTAGCTAATGATGTGAATCAACTGAAAGCACAAGGATCCGGAAGCTTACTTCTCAACCATTGGTGAACCTAAAAAAGAATGTGTGTGGTGTGACGTTGAGGAGTGGGAAACAACTCGAGGAATCTGTGGACACCTCAAAGAAGAACAAAGAAATGTTGGAGAGTACTACCTCAATCATTGAAAAAGTTATAGTACTACTTCAGTTATTCTAGAAATGCTTTCAGTGTTATCATTTTTCATCTACAATTCTCTCACTAATATATACAAGTTTCCCACTTTTATAGCATCCACAGGCAAGAATGTCTTGAAAAGCCCATCTTACCAACTATTTCTGGCAAACAATGGATAAAATCTCGAACCTCATTGGTATCAGCGGCAAGAGATAACTTTATACGGGATCTTCTAAGACCTCACTACAACTCAAACCACAGCTTTCTTAATACATTTGTGCATCATTTCCACAAGAGTTGCTGGTTTAAACTGCAACAAGAAGAAGACTGCAACTCTTAACATAAAACAGAACAAACCAACCATAAGGCATGTAGGTAACATCTAGAAAGGAAGTATTTAATAACATGCATTTTGGTGTAGAACATTAAGTTTGACAGTTTACACATACGAGAGTACTGAAGTAGATAAAGAATAAAATAGAGAAACCAAAAAAAGAACATGTAAGATAACCAAAGAAATCCATGGGATCCAAAAGTGCGCATCTAAATACCCCTTGATAAATTACATCACTTGCATTCACTATTTTCTTCAAAAAAAACACAAAAGAAACTTATAGAAACATGAAACCTAGAAATTTTTACCCAAAACCATGGAACCATAAACACACAAAGTAACTTCACGATATTGAAACTAAAGATGAATTGACAGTTTATGACACTGGGTTATAGATAAAGTAAACAGTTAGCAGATTAGCGTCCAGATTTAGATTTACAGAACCCTATATATCTGGTCTTTATAGTAGTTAATCCTAATCTTTCAATGTATTTTCGGGGTAACTACAAGATATTGGATAGCTCAACAATGTCAAGTCAAATGACTAAAACTGAGGTCCTCACAACACATGAGCTCTTGATTGTTTACACCATACTATGAATTTGAAAGCAAACACGAATAACTTGGGAGCACGTATTTCAACAAAAAATATTTGAAAACCTTACATTGGCCGCTAGATGACTTCAACTCCTGGTTCCAACGTGAACTTTATGGTTCCGCCATCTCCACTGCGTCCCTAAGCATTCACATCTATTAAGACAAATGAAAAAGCCACAAAAGTGATGAGTAAAACCAAAGGACATAACACAATCTTGACTTAAACCTTACAAAATAGTTCAACTGAAACCTGATCAACAATTTGTAACCGGAAGATCTCTAGTTGTTCCACTTGCGCTTCATAAAAAGATTTTCTCTTCTTACACTCGAGTACGGCTGTTAGAACAAAAAGTTCAGTTTCAGCCTTTCAGCCAAAGTCCACAAGATATATATATTACCAAATTCAACGCAGTGCCTTGAATGTTCATGAAGAAATAAGAACTAATAAATGCAATAAATAATTAAAAAAAGAACCATGTGGCAATTCAAATTAGGGCACACTTAGTAACTATAGTTAAATATTTCTCTTGAGTTCTCATTTTCTACAAGAATTACGGATCAGCATGAAGAATGGATACCAATGATAGTTTGAGACTAGCAAGTTTATGCATTCAATGCACGCAATCTCACAACAGTTATCACCAGTTTTAGGTCGGCAAGGAATTGAACTTCTTGATGCTGATATTTTGGTCTTCAATGTTCTCAATCACTTACAGGAAAGAAATTCTTTGTCGTATGTGAACCAGGGACACATCACATGAACGCTCTACTAAAGACCATTTATGAACTGTACTCAGACTATGTTTTGAAAAATCCTTTCTACGAGATGTAGATGCCAATTAGGTGTGAAGTCTTCGATATTAACCTCATACAAGCTGTCAGGAAAGATCATGTTGCTCTGCTTGGTCGATGAATAAACCTTGTCTAATTTGTGAGTCACGCACTCACACTCATAGTTACGAGTTCTAGTTCTATGGATTTGTTTGTTCATAAATTTATAGAGTTGGATATATCAAAGTTTGTCTGAACAATTTTTAAGTTCCAATATCTGTCAGGAATTTAAACGCCACCAATCAATTTTCCTTCCAAAACAAAAAAAAAGCTTAATGTTTCTCTGTGTGGTGGCCAACACGAGAGCCATAATGAGGAATCCGAAATACTATGACATGAATATTAATCACATAACTTTATTGTTCCTGGACTTGGTAAAATTCTTTGTCCTTTCATCCTCAATTGAAATTTTGCTCTGAAGAATTTTTTCTTTTCCTTCCAACTTCACTAGTGATGAACCAACAGAAACACACAATAAGTAGAAACAACAACAACAAAAAAAAGTTGGGAAATTCCCTTTGATAATTCAGTATTGTATAGTTCTCGATATCATTGTATTCCCAGTTATAATTCTTATATAAACAACTCAGAATGAAGATTAGTTCACTTCCACACTAAAATGAATCCCTACTTGTTAATTGGGTATCAGATTAGGTTTTTTTAGTGAATTTTAAGTGTTGTTCTAGCGATAATAGTTTAAGTTAGGGTTTCTAGTTTGATGGAAAATTACAACAGAAAGAAAGATGTTTAAGAGAAGACAAAAACCTCATTCAACTTAGAAAGACATTCACGTCTTCTGATCTCATCTTTGCTAGCATTGTTGATGCCGAAACATTTCTTCAACTTCAGCATCTCTCTCTAGATACAGAAAATGTTTTGAAATTTCTTCTAACAAACTTTGCAATGGAAGAAAAGGAGGGAATAGGTGTGATTATTCCCAAATGAGAAAGAGAAAAAATAGACTAAATTGACAAAGTGAGTGGCCGAGTGTGGGCCTTGAAGGCTGAAGCAGGGGTGGTATAGGTAAACGTTGCAAGGCTAAAATATCGCCAAGAGCAGGCTAAAAACAAGCTGCAAGCACAATGGTGCGTAAAGATATTGGTGCGGGTCGATGTAGTCAATCTTAGCCGAAATACCGCTGATAATATCGGTTTTGTTGTTTATTCGAGATATCGATATTCGCTGATATTTTATCGATATTCACTGAAATATAGAGTCGTATTAGTATCTCAGTCCCGACTGATACTCACCGAAATCCGAAATTAACTACATTGGTGCGGGTATATCGTGTATGCATATGCCCTAGTATCTCCTAAGTAGAAAGAGAGGTTTTTTGTCCTCCAGACTAGAGGTGTAAATTGGAACGTGCCAGCACGAGCACAGTCCAGCCCGGCATGTGAGTTAGCTCAGCACGGCATAGCATGACAACTTCTTATGTTGTACTGGGCCAAACTAATCGGCACAGTGGCACATCACAACACGTGGTACGGATAAACACATGGCACATCACATCACGCTAAAATACATTTCATAACATGTATAAAACACTATACAATACAGTATAATACAATACATTTTGTGTATATTTGAAAAAAGAGTGTTTATTCTAACTAATTTTTGACATTTTATATTCGTTATGTTGAGTTATTTCTACAATAACATATATAATATCTGAAAAATATTAATTTTTAAAAATATAAAATAAATGTGTCATGCGCAACACAGCACGACATACGCCCTCAAATACAACACAACACGATACGTCTTAATCTCTGCTACAACACAATACGATAGGTAGCACGCTGGGCTTGTCTCTTAATGGGATATGCCGACCCATTTTACACCTTTACTCCTCCGGAACAACTTGGAATAAGCGGTGGATATAAAGATCGCCCATCTAATTGTCTAGAAAGATCCGAAAATTGGTAATTCAACCCAAAAAAAAAAACGTTACGAACAATCGATAAGATTGGATGCAACACTAACAACCCGTTTAATTCACATAATTGGAGGACTAGTAATCCAATTATAGGATAATTCAGTTCAAAGAATTGAATTATACGGAACTCAATTCTTACTCCAAATTTAGTGTTTTGTTGGGATATTTCATTTACAGCTTAATACATGTTTGTGAAAATGATTAGAAACGCTCCCACATTTTAGAATTCACTTTAACTAAGCCAAAGAATTCAAAATCAAAAATATTTTATAAACATTTAATCCATTTCTAAATTAACATCATTAATTTAATGATGCATAAGAAACAAATTAGTTGTAAAACTTTGAAAAACATAACTTATAAATTGCTTGAGTTTTTATTTTTCCCTAGTAACTAGGCTCATTTTGCGTCTTCCGATCAGTGATATAATATGTTTTTGAACAATCAATTGATACGAATTTATACTTGTAACTCCTTCGACGATTGTTTTCTAGGTTTTAGTGTACACAATAGGAGAATGATGCTTTTATGTATAGAGATTGGAAGGGAAAATTGGGTTGTAGAGATTCAAGAAAATTAAGTGATTCGGTAGAAAGAAAGATTTTTAGACAAAGTTGAAAACCTAAAAGAAGGATCACAATGGCAGATCTATATCTCTACCTAGTTTATTTTCTCTTTGTAATGTTCGAAAAATAAGATCGATCAAGATTCATAAAAAAAGCTCAAAAAATGAAGACAAGTTTGTTTAAGCATTCATTTTGTATAAAACGGTACTTAGGTCATTTCCAATATCAGCCCTTTAATTTCCGAGAATTGGATTCCGTTGCATTTTCCGACCAGTGTAATCGAAATGGAGTTTTGGGAGTAATTGGATCCCGGAAGAATGCGATTTTCTACTTGAAAAGTCTGCTTTGGTTTAGAGAAATGGACTAATACCCTTGGAATTGGATTTCTAGCCCTCAAAATACCTGAAGCAAACACGATGTAAAGGATTTAGTTGTTCCAGCTTAATTCGGTAGTGCCCATTTATATTCCTATATTTCTGAATAATAAATGCATATTAATTAGTTATGGGGGTTAAGCGCAAATCTTATGAGATGCCCCAGTATTGTAAATTACAAAAGTTATCTTAAATATATATATATATATGGAAGCTACGGCATATGCGGTTAAAAATCCATATATATTGTTTTTGTATATATCACAATTGTGGCTATAAATATGTGCGGTGATGAAACACAAGCCATCAATATCTAACCGGTGTTTTAAACAACAACATCAAAAATTCGGGGTGTTTTAAACAACAACATCAACAATTAGGCGTTGTTCAACACTTCAAGCGTTGTTTTAACACGCACCTATTCTAACACGGTGTTTTAAATATCGTATATGACATCATCTTCACCACGCGATAGAACTATTGCTGAGCGGCTAAGGTTCTGCTGCTGAGCGGCAATACTTGAACCATGGGGAAGTTCCATCGCAGATCAACGACTATCTCATCCGATAGCTATTATTCAATCTCTAATAGAAATCCACTTCTACCTTCTATTCGACTAACACCTTCTTTATACCTATATCTCAATCAAATCTTTTATATTTCTTTTCTATTTTCGCAAACCCCAATATGTTGGATGCTCCATCTTTACCACCAATATCATCCTGAACTCAAAAATTTAGATATTTTAGTTGAATGTAATCGATTTGACGTTTAAATTTTAAAATTTGATAGTTTTCATTAATTATAAATAAAAGTTACATAATTTGTTCTACATGATATTAGGTAATAAGAAACTAAAGTTACATTTGTTCTACATAGTATGAGGTAATTTATATTTATTATACATAATTTTAGGTAGTCAAAAATAAATGTTACATCTGTTCTACTATTGTTGATTAGGGTTCCAATTCAAGTGATTCTCATAATTTGTGCCTAAAATGTTGGAGATACCTTCAAGATATCCATAATTTTTTATAAGTAGAAGCAAACAATTGATTATTTGCGTAATTACAATTACCAATAGAAACATAAGGTTGAGGTGTTTTCCCACCACATGTGTTTCGAGTTTATGGTTGAAATATCGTTGGTTGTTGTGACCCTGCTTGAAATCTGAATCGCAACCAATCTTTGTTGTGTTTTGTGCACTATTTATTGTGATTCACTATGACTTTTGGTACCAGTGTCATGGTTTGAACTCATTCCAATGACATGGCCTCTACCTTAAACTTGTTTACTTGCTACAAGTACATAGCCTACATTTGTTAATTTAGATACAACAAATCATTACAAAGCCCCTTTAATTCATCTTCAATGGCACCTATATTCCGATATAAATCAGTACGATTGAAGCCTTGTGAATCATTGGGATCATCACAGGCTCCCCTTAGGAAGTTATAGTTGGTAACTCCCAAACAATTTGTGGCATATTTGACGAAGACGATGAAGAACCTTTATGACACCCCATATTTTTCATATGATATATACTCTAGGATGCGTCGTTGAACGAAATGAGGCATCATCTCGGGCCTATGTTGTGTGCTCTGGGATGCGTTATCGAGTACAATGATGCATCATCTTGAATCTATGTATGCATACTTGGAGAAAGTGATGGATCTTGTCCCGAAATTCACCATTAGGCAATGGTGTGCCTCTTATGATGTGTCATTGAGAAAATGATGCATCAACTCGAACTTGCGATGCATATTTGATGCAAGTGGTGCGTTTTGTTGCGAAATCCACCATTAAGAAATATTGTGCCCCTTATGATGCGTCATTGAGAAAGTGATGCATCGTCTAGAACTTGCGATGCACACTTGGTGCAAATGATGCATCCTGCAACGAAATCCACCATTTGACACCATTATGATGCGTCATTAATAAAATGATGCGTCATTAATAAAATGATGCATCATTTTGAAATTGTGATTCATACTTAGTAAAATTATTACATCATTATACTTGTCCCTTATCAAGAGATGTGAAATTTATCAATGTTGCTTACCCGTGGAAGCATTATTATGTTAATGCATCATTATGCTTTCCCGAGGAAGCTTCATGATATGAGTGTATCATTATGATGTATTGCGTGTTAGAGAAAACATCATTTAATCTAGTGTCATCTAAGAAAGTGGGTATGGGTGGATGTCAATTCCCCCCAAATTCTTGAAGTCTAGAAATGTGAATAAGACTCATATAGGGAAGAGGTGTTGGATAAGGATGCATTACAACGGAAATGCATCATTAATATCCCTATGAATCTTCCTAGAGGTAGCTTCATGATGCGAAATGCATCAGTGCCCTATGTTGCATATTAGAGGAATGCATCATTACGCCATGTTGCTTGTTAAAGGATGCATCATTTAGTGCATTATTCTTTGAAAGTGGGTGGCGATGGGTGTTGTTTTGGTATAATTTCTTAACAATCAGAAATGTGAACAAGATTTATATAGGGAGGAAGTATTGGTTGGAAATGCATCATTATCCCTATGACCCTTACTTGAGGAACCTTCATGATGTGTATTGATAAGCGCGTTAGTACTGCATAATTATACCCATATTTATACTAGCTAGGCCTCCTTATTTGGCTAGTATATTTATTTTAAACATTTTATAGGAATCACAAGTGAATCCGATCATGAGGTTCGGTTAAGTTAGAAGCTAAAATGGTGTTTGCGGCAAAAAACACCTAATGTTACTCAGGACATCATCTATGTTTTGGGTTAGAAAATTTTATTGTGCTTCAAGCATGTGAAATTCTCACATGTGGAGATATAAGTGACATGCCTGTTTTTCCACCACAATTCTATGTGGAATGTTAAAAGAGCATCAAGCATATTCTGCTTCTTATCAAAACAGAAGAAAACCCTAACCTAGCAGCTGCGTCCATTATGTGTGTCACGTTTATTCAGTGGAAGAAAATGAAGAAGAAAGTGAATCTAGGGTTGATGGATGATTAGAGTCTTGAATCGAGATGAAAGAAGAAGAATTAGAAGAAGTGGTTCCATTTGCTACTGGGATCTGTGGTCAAGAATCAGTGAGAGATAATAGATATGTGAAAGGAATCAGAGATGGGTTTTCGAAGAGAGGATATGTTGTTCCGGTGGATGTGTCTAAGAGAATTGGGCTTGGTTTGAGTTAGAAGAAGAGTTGATGAAGGTTTGAAATGGTTTTGTAGTGGGTTAGGGTTCAAGATTGTTTTGGTGATGGAACTCAAGTTGTTAAACAGAGAAGAGAGTGAGTTTACTGTTGCTCACTGTTGGGTTTCGGCTGGAAAGTTTGTTGGTGAATGGATACAAATTGTGTTGCCGTGAACTGTTGAGCTGAAATTGAAACAAAAGTGAATTATGATGTAGTTGGTTGCTGTTATGGGTTTGAATTGAATGGGTTGTTGTGAATGAATGTAGGGTCTGTATGAATCTGGGATTTGCAGGTCGAGTAAGCTATGCTGAAGAGTTCGAAATCAAGCACAGAAAGCACTCATCCTGTTTGATAAATTGTTTGAAAGAAGGTGTAGCAGAGTCGCTGTTGTGATGGGTTGGAGAGATCATTGGTTGCAGGGAAAAGAAGATATGGCTCACTGTTGGCTTGAATAGAGAGTTGGGGTTTTGTGTTTAACCAGTCAGCTGCGAATTGATTTAGTTGTCATGATAATGAAGTGATATTGCAGAGTTTGATCACAAGAACAAGAAAGAAGATGAGTTTGAGTGAAGTGAGTCTTGGCAGGGACATGGGTTTGATTCTGAAGTGGATTGTGATGAATCTTGGTGATTCTATGATGCCAAGAAATGGTGTTGTTAGCACTGTTGGGTACTGAATTAATTTGATGAGTATAGAGAAGGATTTGGTTGATGATGAAATGGGTTCGAGTGAAAGAACTTAGAGAAGATCTGGAAATTGGTAGAGAAATGGGGTCGTTGTTGCAGAATTGATGGATTTAATTTGTGGTTCTTATGGGTTTCGAGTTTGGTGATGAAGTTGTAGGGTGTGATGAATATGTGTTGATAGATTTGTATGCATGGAAGGAGTGTGGAATGACCGGAAATACAAATACAATTCTTTCTGAATCAACCACCAGAAATGCCTTCTAACTGCTTGCTAAAACAACGCAAGGAGTTTGCCTGAGTTGGGAACGAATCAGACCATAGAGGGCCTGGATTTTTGATCTTGTTATGGAAAGTCCATTAGGCCTGTAACTTTCCTAACCTAAGGGCAACCACAACAACACGAGTATACCAAATACCATTGAGCAAATTTGTTTGGTCTTTGGTCCGCCCACAACACTACGGTCCCCGACCCAAATATGTTCATACGGTCTTCTAAAGAAACGCTTGTTATTGGGCGTTATCCTAGTGTAACGCCTGAATGGAGCGTAATCCTAGAGCAACACCTAGAAGATGGAGCCTAATCTTAGAGCAACGCCCAGAAGACGGGCGGGAGTGCTAGCATAACGCTTGGAATGCAGGCGGAGTGCTAGCATAACGCTTGGAGTTCAGGCGCTATCCTAACGCAACGCCCGTGTCTCCAATCATACTGCTAGGATAGCGCCTGTTTGGCATGCTGTTTGGATGTTTCATTCAGGCGTACATTTAGTGTAACGTTTCATAAAGTCGGGTGTCACTCTAATGTTACGCCCGAAAATTTAAACGCTATCCTACAACAACGTCTGAACCAAACGGTATATTAACATAACGCCCGTGTCTCGACTATATTTTGTTTTAGTCGATTTTTGGCACTATTTTTTGTCGCGAACAATAAAAAAAATGGTCCAAATACCATTTACGCTCGCCCGCTGCGCTTGATTTTAACGGACCAAAGACCACTTTTGTGGTTTGGTCTTTGGTCTAGTTGCTTGTTGTGGATGCTCTAATGAGACCATTTGAACCTATAAATAGCTAAAGAAAAACAGACGCATACACAGTTTTTTTTTGGAAAATACTTTTTACACTTTGAGAGACGAAAAACTTTAGACTAGACAGAGACGTCCAGGAACAGGGAGAAATCAAGAGTTTGCTTGTGTTTTCTTTATTAATTAATGTTTATGGTTTTTGAGAAAGCTATGTTTAGCTAAATCTCTTTGTTAGGGTGAAAGGATGAACTTGTAGAGATAGATTTACTTGTGTTTCAAAATTAGAATTTTCAACAACTAAAACTTAATGTTAATGTTTTATCTCTCTTTCAATGTTTTACTTTCTCAATAATTTCTCATGTTCTATTTCATGTATAGTTCATTGTTTGATTAGTAGAAGAACTCGTTGACCCTTTCGCGATAATCGTTTTATGAATATATTTTGACTATTTATGCCACATATACCTAGTACTTCGAAATTCTACCTTAGGTTGAGAACAAATAATTCTTTTTAAAAATTCTTTTCTACGATTCTTAAACGAAATATCTTCCATGTATTAGTAGCTAGATTTGCTATTTTGCACGAGTAAAATCGATACCCTTTGTGATGAATGCAAGTAAACCCTAATCAACAACGGATTCCCGAAACCTTAACACTTTTCTATTATTCACTTCAAACTTCGTTAAATAGTTTTAATTAATTCATTAGTTTAATTCTTGACGAAAATTAGAAAAACATCTTTTGAAACATCTTTTGACTCGAAAGTTACTTGAATTAATTAGTATAAGTGATACAAACTCCTCGTGGGAACGAACCATATTCGCTATTATTTACATCTTTCGACACCGTGCGCTTGCGGTAAAATTAAGTCGTTTTTCCGACGCATCATATATGCATCGTCTTATTACGTTGCTTACTCAGAGATACAATATTTCTCTATGTTGCTTACGCGAGGGCGCATCATGATGCGGATGCATCACCATGCTATGTTGCTTACCCGATGATGTATTATGGTGTGAACGCATCAATATGCTACTGTGCCAGATTGGTCACTTGGCTTTTGGCATTATGTCATGAGTTAGAAACTATTGGTGACGTGAATTATGCATGCACAACGTATTGGAATGGTCCTCTTTCCATTTGGCTTTAGTTGCGAGTTCTAAATGATAAACTACCGCCATTCTTGATCCCTTCGCGGTACAGAGTTGGGTAAGTAGGGAGTTTCCTTGATGCGTTCCATCACTTTGTTACTCATACAATCTAATTGAGAGATAATTACAAGCCGCTTGGTAACTCATATCATCTAGCTCAACATGCGAGGCAAGATATGATTGTTACCACATATGATAAGTTATCGCATTCTATTTACAGATGTTCATATTACCCGGAGAGTTATGCGGCATTGGCATGTGCCATTTGCAAATTGGAAATGGCCAGTGTTAGTAAGATGTTCGGGATAAGTAGATTGTAAATAGGCGAAACTTGTGTGAGCCACTTGAATCACAAAAAGACGACATGTGACTGGTTGTTGCATCCTTGGCACGAGCAAGATCATTTAAATTCTTATAACACATGGTCGATACGGTTAGGGAAAACTTACCCTCATAATGGGATTCACTTGATGGATTAATAAATCCTTGTAAGAGATAGACGTTTGATGGAACTCGAATAAACCCAACCTCGATAATGGAGTAAGTACGTGGGAACTAGGTCTTCAATGGTCTATTTACTAATCCAAGGAATGCCTAACACTTGCATAATACTTCTAGGTGAATGGTTCATGACGAATACGGCGACATTGTCGATTATTGCATTGTACCGTTGGACGTGGTAAGATGGATCGGTATGGATATACGCCTTCAATTATTATGCTCGCAAAGCATGTGGGAACAAGCAAATCATTGTGCATTTGTTTGTTAAGAATATTACAGTCCGGTTACGCCGTCTAGTAGCGCATCAGGGAGTTTGCCCCTGCCGAGCGTGGTGTTGGAGGCTAAAATATTTCGGTCTGTCACAACCTCCATATGTGGAATTCTTATATGGGCAAGGTTCTTCCGGAGGACGCTGGCCATAAAGGACATTCGTATTACGACCTAATAAATTATCTAATGCAGGCTGATCAAACAATAAGTTTGCATATTTTTGAACTCCAATTACCGGTTGTGATATTTTCTGGAACAATTTTAGGTACCTACATTCATCAAGAACTTGTTGGTAGTACTTTAGATTATATTTCTACCAACCTTGACCTCCCATCATTTCAAAATCTTATCGAGAGGCGTAACCATGGGTTGTGGGGTTTAACAGTTGTCGCTCTTATGTTAAATAGCTGGTGAAGAAGTTTTTACCTTAAATACCAACAACCTTTCTGAGAGAACATACTGAATAAAACTAATCTTCAGAGTGTATACTCTAAAACTCTTTTGGCATCATCATCATCATACTCATGACAATCCTCGTACGGATGAACAACATGATTCTCCATTTTTCTCGTCATTCGATGATATCGTAGTACAAAAGTGGACATAGTTCCATGGTCACATTGTTCATTTAACAAATTTTCCTTGTGGTACTTATCTATGATTCGAACTCTTTCTTGATTTGTCCACAAGAATCGTTGAACAAACACGTAAGTATGTATATATACTATCAATACTAAAGGTAATTCATAATTTAATATATGACTATATTTTTTAAATTTATAGTCCATGGTAATAGATGAATTGTAATATTTACCTCTAATATTAAAAATATTAATAATATTAATAATAATTGAAGCTTGACTTTAATTGGAATGGTGTATCGAGGGTTAAATAAAGTTCCGCTAAAATAACATACCCTGATCATAATATGAGACGGTGTGCATTTTTTATAACGTTTCGATCCAACCAACATTTGTGGCATTTTTTGCGTTAGGAAAAAATAAGGTCGAGTATCCAGAACAAAACATTTTATCAAGTTCATCTTCTTCATTTGGTTTTGTTGAGCGTTGCTTGCGCTTTAAAAAATCCTTCTACCATAAACATCGTAAATTTTTGATTGCTACTTAGCATTGGCAATAGGTCTGAAAAGTTATCTAAAAGGGTGAAATTTAGATATTTACACCCTTCCAAAGTAAGGAACCATGGCATATTTGTAACATATTCTATTTTGAGATATTTGAAAAGGCACTATCTCGTTGAAGGGTTCTATACATCTGCCATTTCTCAAAGTATTTCTTTAGATAAAGACTCTATTTATTCCTCTTTTCGGATGATAAATATTTCTCAGAACATGGAGTGTGAATCAAACACATGTTTGAATTGAAATTAAGATATTGATGTAAGTTCTTCCCTTTTGAATCAGAGATATTCATATCTGAAAGAGGTTGACAATAATTCTTTCAAAATCGACTATTGGTCTCTATGTTAGTCCCCACAATATAATATAGAATTGGGTCATAAAAAGGCGTTTCCGTAATGAAAAAAAAAATTATAAAAGAATTTATTAAAATTACCTTCTTTTCAAGAAACTACTACGTTTCTTTGTGTAAAAAGATGATATATGGTATAAAAAAGGATAGTCTGAAAGAAATCGAAGCAATTCTTGGGAATTCTATAAAATCAATTCGTTCATTTTTCTCTGACAGATGGTTAAAACTTCATCTGGGTTCGAATCCTGCATCTGCTTATAATTGTCTCGCATTACGTCTGTTGTTATAAGTATTAGAAGAGTCATTTTCCATTTTCCATTTGACGTATCTCTTTGGTTGAGTGGGGGTACCCTTCCCACACCATTCATTATTCCAAAAATAAATAAAAAATCAAGAGGAACACCTGTAACGACAACAATATCATTTAAATATTAGCTATCAAGGGAATACAAAATTAAAATAAAAAGATAATAAACTTACCGACCTCGAAACAAATGAAATGGAACGTGTGTATGGCAGAAAGGATAGTCTGGAAGAAATCGAAGCAATTTTTAGGAATTCTACAAAATCAATTCATTCATTTTTCTCTGACAGATGGTTAGAACTTCATCTGGGTTCGAATCCTGCAACTGCTTATAATTGTCTCGCATTACGTCTGTTGCTATATGTATTGGAAGAGTCATTTTCCATTTTCCATTTGACGTATCTCTTTGGTTGAGTGGTGGTACCTCTCCCGCACCATTCATTATTCCACAAATAAATAAAAAATCAAGAGGAACACCTGTAACGACAACTATATCATTTAAATGTTGGCTATCAAGGGAATATAAAATTAAAATAAAAAAATTATAAACTTACCGACCTCGAAACCAATGAAATAGAACGTGTGTATGGAAACCCTTCAGCTTTCCACTAACATTTGAAGATTTTTATTGTTGTACCTTTTGTGATGTATGAAATAATACTTCTGCCAAGTATATCTTCCAACTCTTTCCCAGACCGTTGAATGTAGCTATGACCAAAAAAATATGAATTCCGACCAATCACCTTTCATTCTTTGATATCCAGATCATTCTGGAAGTGTTTATGTTTCGAAGTAGATCTGGATCAAGACTAGTCTAGGATTTAAAAAATCATATAAACAATTCTGAGGCCAATTCTCAAGTGCATCCGACGGTAATTCATCAGGTGTTCGGTTTCTTTTTCTCTTTAGATTTTCGAACATAATTTTGGTGAACTACAACAAAATCAAAAGATTTTATAGAGAGGAAGTAGAAAATTTTATATATAAGAATTATGCAGTAGAAAATAAGGAGGTGTGACTTGAGAGTAGAGATTAGGGTTCATTTATATTTATATGGGTGATGATATAAAGTCGTTGGTGATTTGGGTATTGAAGCACGACCATGGCATTACTGCTAGCGTCCTTTTCTATGTCGAAACCCGTCAATGCCATTGTCATACGTTAATATTCATGTCACTCGACACATCATTAGGCGCTAATCAAATTTTACGCAAAACTCATTTGTCCATCTGATTGTTTAAATTTAGGTATTTAACAATTCCCACAAGACTTGTCGTAAGTCCAATGTCTCGGACTAATATAAGTCAGATCAGGGCCGTCTTATCCGATAGGCGAACAAGGCAATGGCCTAGAGCCCCAGATTATCTTTTTTCTTTATTAATATTAATAATAGATTTGTCACAGATGTAAATGTATTAAATCTTTTTTCAAGGTTATTTATAATACAGAATTTATGACATGTATAATCATTACTAATTATTTTGAGATAACTAGTGTCACTAATTTTTTAATTTTTGAATCCAATCACCAATTTTATGATATTTTATGTCAAATGACAAGTTTATACCCAAAATCTAAACGAAAAAGTTAAAAAAATTTGGGCGGTCTTCGACCGCATAGCCATATCCTAATTATCGCTTTAAATATATAAAATTTATTATCTCCCTTTAAACTAAAATTTTAGTTGTCCCTGTTTGGTAACCCATTAAAAACCTATACCTTGAGTTCGCCTAGAGCACCCTAAAACTATAAGCGGCCCTAAGTTAGTTGTTTGATTTTTTAACAATTCTGAGGATGGTAGGATAATTTTGATCGAGTATATAGTTGCTTTAAAAAGGAGAAGAAGCATACAAATCGTATTGCCACCCAACAGTAGATTAGTAGCCATAGCCATTGCGAATACCAAATCTCCACCGTAAACGTCTCAAAATTCCAACATAGGAGCATCAGATTCTGATGAAATAAGGTGTACCAGATCAAGACCCAATAGATGATTTCATATCCCAACGAAGATCAATGGCGGAGATAAATTGTTGATCAAGACGTAACAGGTAGAATAGAACTGACACACTTACCGCATAACAGACACGTCTTAATTAGGCAAGCTGCGAGACAAAAGATTCAAAGCATGACACAAAAGAGTCAAAGCATGACGCAACGCTCTCAGTAGCCACGTGCCCAACATGCAATAGCATGGAAAAGATTGTACAATCCACAATTCTATATGACCGCACCATATTCATGAGAAAGCTGAATAACCTAATTGGATAGAACAAGAAACAAGACCGCAGTAAGGATACGATCCACCCAGCATGAAATCAAATAATACAAGAAAGGCTCGCATCATACCCTGCGGAATATACAAAATCATGCCGTACAAGCCTCGTACTAGGATATAGATAAGATCAAATAGTGGGAAAGATAGAACTTAGGGGACCCATGAGATTTCATATAAGACTCAAGGACAGAGAGAGGGGTCGGAAAAAATTCATTGAAAAGACAGTAAGGACTAAGAGACTTGTATTAGGTAAGAACATATAACATATCATTTAATTTGTTCATCACATGTAATCACTGCGATCATATATCTTCAATATCTTTAGATAATAAATTCATTTGGTTGTGTTATTAGATTTTTAGTAATCACAATTAAGTTACTAGATTTTAAGTAATTACAATTTTGCGCTAGAAACAAGGATCAGGTAAAGAATTTATTCTACCTGATCCTAATTTATTAATTTTCAAGTTTTTCATGCAGTAATTCAGATCCGATTTTCATGTAGAAAACCCCTCATTTCTTATTTATTTAAGAAATTTATTGTACTTAATATTATAAAAATTACATTTTTTATTGACTGATACTTTAACATTTTATGCAATATGGACTTTAGAACTCTTTTATATCTATATTTAATTTGATAAACTAGTTGTTGATTTGAAGTTTTCTAATCAATTTCTTAATCTTAGGATTTTTGATACAGAAAACTAAACTTTTACTCTTGACGAAATACTAATTTGAATCCAATTCATTTTTTTAGAGCTACACATCGATTTCAAAGGAATATGCATTTAAATTGGATTTCATATCATTCATATCATTTTATATACACATATTGCAGATGTTATATTTCCTGAATCATTGATATTATTGTATTAGATTGACAAAAAAGATGGAAAATCAAAAGAAATAATCAACAATCAGAACATATGCAAAGAAATTCCTACAACATCAAGAGTGTTAATTCAGAATCCAACAGAAAAAATCAATTCAACAGCTAAAACGCTAAACAAAACATCAAATGACGAGATTGGACAAAATAACACTCAAAAGGAGATTGAAGAAATAGAGATAACAACAAATAAAACAATTCAGGAACAAGAAGAATTAACAAGGAAACATCTATATAGCAACAAACACTGTGAGAAATATGATCAATCAAACTGAAGAGTTTACAAGAAATATTGTTGATCAAGAAGGTATAAAAATTACAGAGGAAATTATAGAAGAATCTCAAGGACCGTAACCCATGTAAGGGATACCACCGAGTAAAAGTAAAGATACTGAAGTTGCATTCGTTATTCCGATACAAACAAAAGAACAAAGGAATGAGCATTCATTTCAAGGGTCAAACAGAGAGAAAGAAGTACAAAGACCACTGGATAAAATAATAGAACCAAACCTCTATACTGATCAACCAATCAACAATAACAGAACAATACAACAATCACATAAGGAAGCACCTCAGAATAGAATTGATCCCTTCACCCAATTGTTTGGAGAATTGGTTGAAATGCGCAAAACTCAAAAGGCTTATGCAGAGACAATCACTCTTCTAGCGCAAGAAAATCAGATACTCGTGGATAAAGTTAGACATGATGCTGAAGTACCAATTTCAAAATTGCATGGACAAGAAATGGATTCTAAAAGACCCGTAGAAAGTAAATAGAGAATTAATAGAGATCAAAGAATAATGATAGTTGAACCAATTGATTATGATCATCCAAAACAGAATAGACGCAATCAGTTCTATGAACCAGATAAACCAGATAATTATGATTTTGAGCCAAAAGCACCACAAGATAACAAGTGGAATAAATATTTGGAAGACCTAGAAGTAATGAAAGAAGAAATCAAATCAATAAAAACCAAAAAAAAGGTGGGCGTTTAGATGAAGTACTGAAAGAAACAAGTAGAACACCACTTGCACCACATCTTGCGTTGGCAATCAACCCACCAAAGTGTACTCTCCCAAATTTTGAATGCTATGATGACACTAAAGATCCCGCATCTCACCTAAAATATTACAATCGAAATATGGCCCGCTGGGAGCAGAATGATGTCATCATGTGCAGATATATTCCCTCTAGTTTAAAAGGATCTGCATTAACTTGGTTTGATAATTTACCAGAAGGAACGATACATTCATATACCCAATTGGCCCGTAAATTCCTGGAAACATACATGTACAACAAACCCGCAAATGATGGAATGGATAAATTATTTTCTTTTGCATCCTGGACCGAAGAAACTATTCGAGATTACACTGATCGCTGGCAATCAATTTGTCAAGCTACGCGCAATGTCAGTCCGGATATCACCATCAATTGTTACAAATGAGGAATATCGAACCGTATGAGCCCGCTCTTCATAGATATTCATGGTGCAAATCCAAAAACTTAAGGAGATTTGAGAGTAATTATTGAGAAACATGCAAGACTTTAAGATATACAAAGACAGAATCCAAGAGCAATTTCTCAAAATCAGAAAATTGTGCATAAACCAAGTTCCGCTGAACCATCATCAAGTTATGGAAAACGAGTTGCGGATGAAAATCATTCTAATGATTCTAAGCGGGGCAGAGTAGATGGTAAAAGAAAAATTAATTTGAAGATCGAGTTTTTACTAAACTCAATACTGGGTATTCTCGGATTCTAAATTCAATTAGAAATAGACAAAATTTTGAATGGCCATGGTCCAAAGGAAGGCAACCTCCGTACATAGAAGATCCCAAAGATTGCTGTGAATATCATTGTTTTTACGGTTACACTACAAATAAATGTAAAAACCTGAATATACAAGTTCAAAATTTAATTGATGCGGGAGAACTGAAAGAATTTTTTCATCTACCTGATCAACCAACGAGATTGTGTTTAGAAAAGACTATAAATATTTCGGGGAATAGTCGAACTATCAATACAATTTCACACACAGAGTCAGATCAACTATTTATAAATGGAGCAATTGATAGAAGATTATGCAAAAGAGTTGATGACCATGAAATTTTTATAATTACGGCTAGAATCGCAGAAATGTGGGAAGATTGGATGGCCGCACCATTAACCTTTTCGGCGAGCGAAGTTGATCAAGAAGTTAAAAACACAATGATCCATTAGTGCTCACTTTACCAATGTCTGGATGGAATGTATAAAAGGTTCTCATGCATGGATGAAGTTCACTTAATGTGTTGTTTTATGATACATTTCAAAGAATGGGGCTCAAGGATGATCAACTCACACCTTCATGTTACATTATTTATGGGTTTAATGAGATGGATTCAAAACAAAAAGGAGAAATTTTACTTGAAGTCATGGTGGGACTGATAGACACATTTTAGTGTCTAATTTGCACCTTAATTTCTAGTGAGTTAGTATTCGATTTTGCGTCTATTACGTGTTTTTATGCTTTTGTAGGTACATTTGAAGAATAAAGATTTGTGGAAAAATTGGCTCAAAAAGTGATAAAGGCACCCCCAAGGACAAGTGTTATTTGGCACCCTAGAAATGGATAAGGGGTACCCTCGAGTCAACTCGGTCAAATCGGGTCAAACCCGAGTCAAATCGGTCAACCCGAGTTGACCGAGTCAACTGCCAGTCACGGGATCGGGACGGAAACAACATACAACTGGATACTTTGGTTTACGTAATTTTTAGCATATTTTGCTCCCAAATTGATACACAATATACTAGAGGTCCATACAAGATTAAACACATCGAGTTGGAGTGATTTACGCCGGAAAAAGAGGTTCCCGGAGTGAATTTGGACGGAAAAAGGAATCACTCTTTGATTCGGATTTGGGAAGATTCTAGAGTGTTTTAAAGAGTTCTATTAGGTTTAGAACTCTCCCTAGGGTTTGTAGAGCCTATATATATGAAGAGAATCCAAGAAAAATCAATACGAAAACCTAGAGAAGAAATCAGAGAAATTCCGGCCACTTCCGGTCGCCGCCGGTGACCTGCTGCTGCTCCGGCCGGCGTGTTCTTCATCCACCATCACCGAAGAAGACGATCTTGTAACATCTATATACGTTGCATATCCAGTGTTACATTCTGCTCCTGTTGCCTATTCTTTCAAATCTTTGTTGCTTAGAATACTTTCTGTTACAGCTGAACCCTCTCTTGCAACATTTATAAACGTATCTGTTCAGCTGTTGCACTATTATTTCACCTTGTAATCAACTTTTTGAGCAATGAAAAGATCTTTTGAGCAAGTTTTCTTCACCATGGGCTAAGTTTATTTACTGGGATGATGGATAAGGTATTTTTCTCAATTTTATGTGATTTAATTATTTTCTAATAATTATTTATAATTCTTTTGTTATTAGAATTGCATAGTTTTAAATAGTAAAAACGGTTTTCTTTCAACAGTTGTGCTTTTGCTTGATGGATTATGCTTAGTTAATTAATTTTGATAGTCCATGCTTGTGATTTACCTCTGTTTGTTAGCATAACAAAACCAATTTTGGTAATTATTTGGGCTTCAATTAATTTAAAAAGAATTATCTGATTAATCACATAGGTTGTTAGAATTACCTGATTCCTGATTCCTGGTATTTTTAAAATTATTCAAAAATCATCTTTAGGTTATTTAGTCTTTTTCTTACTCCTGAAATTTTCTAGAGTTAATTAGAATCATTATTTTCTAAAATCATTACCTTCACAAGTTCGAGAATCGAACCTCTTTTTACCACTATCAAAACAACATCAGGGACCAATAAACCTCTTTACCAAATTCAGTGTAGTAGAGGCACCATCCCCATATAATGTAATTATTGGGAGACATTGAGTTCATCATTTGAAAGGAGTAACTGTAACTTTGCGATTTCCAACATCGCAAGGAGAAATGGAAATTAAAGGAGATCAAAATGTGGCAAGAGCCTGTGTTCTCATAGAAACACAGATGAATGAGGAACGTACTCCGATACAACAACAATGAAAGAAAGAGCGAAAAGTTAAAGCTAAGGAAGATGCAATAAACCAATACACGACCGAAACTGCATGAAAAGGTCTATCAAATATAGCAAATGTGAATCCCACATCATAAAAAAGTGCACCAAAGGCTGGAACAAGTTACAACATACCCGAATAGCAATTAAAGGGAGCTCTCTCATTTTTAGAAGCCTCCAAACCTACTTTTTCAGCATTTGAAGAAACTAAAACTGTCAATATAGGAACAGAAGAATCCCCAAAAATGATCAAGATTGGAACTTTAATAGAATCCGAACGGGAATGTGGTTTGCTTAATCTACTCAAAGAATATGTTGACATTTTTGCTTGGAAAATGAGAGATGTGCCATGCATTGATCCGAGTATTGCTCATCATGAATTACATATACATCTAGGCACCACCCCAGTTCGGCAAAGTATAAGCAAGGTAGCTCCGGAATATCATCTCTCAGTTGAAAAGGAACTCAAGAAACTTTTTGATGCGGGACTTATTCGAGAAGTGAGGTACCCAACCTGGATATCCAACATGGTAATTATACCAAAGAAAAATGGAAGAGTAAGGATTTGTATAGACTTCACCAATTTAAATAAGGCATGTCCGAAAGATAGTTATCCACTCCCCAGCATTGATCAATTAGTGGATGAAGTTGAAGGACATGAGGTTTTATCTTTTATGGATGGACATTCAGGGTACAATCAAATTGCCTTAGCTGAAGAAGATTAAGAACATATTGCATTCTTTACCCCACATGGCTTATATTGTTATACCAGAATGCCATTTGGACTAAAGAACGCAGGGGCAACATATCAGTGACTTGTGGATGCAATCTTCAAACCATGGATAGGCCGCACCCTGGAGGTTTATGTAGATGATATGCTTATAAAAAGTAAATTTTCAAAAGATCATCTATAAGATTTAAAAGAAATTTTTGAAGCTCTGCGCATATACAAAATGAAGGTAAACCCGGATAAATGCATTTTTGGAGTTACATCATAAAAGTTTTTGGGATACTTGGTCACTATAAGGGGTATTCAAGTTGATCCGGCCAAAATACAAGCAATTGTTGATATGCCTTCTCCAAAGAATGTCAAAGAAGTACATAAATTAAATGGTTATTTAGATGTACTTAATAGATTCATTGCTAGATCATCTGACAAGTGTAAACCATTTTTTGACACTTTGAAGAAGAAGAGCAAATTTGAATAGAATAAAAATTGTGAGCAAGCCTTTCAAAATATCAAAGCTTATCTCGCAACAATACCAGCAATACAAAAACCAGAACTAGAAGAGGTGTTAGCCTTATACATAACTGCAACCGAAGATGTTGTCAGTGCGATATTGGTACGAACAAATGAGAAAGTGGAAAAACCAGTGTATTACATCAGCAAAACTCTTGATCCTGCCGAAAGAAATTACACCAAAATTGAAGAATTGGTACTGGCATTAGTTTTTGCCACACAAAAATTGTGCACCTATTTAACACATTATGTTCGGGTGCCAAGTAAAGCTCCATTAAAATTTGTACTAAAGAATGCGGGAAAATTAGGAAGAATAGCAAAGTGGAACGCACAGTTGGAGCAATTCCATATCTTATTTGAAATACAAACCGCGTAAAAATCACAAATCCTACCAGATTTTCTTACGGATTTACCATTAGACGATGGATCTGAAATTCAAGGTACGCCATGGATAGAAGAAGATGATGATTCTCAAGATATTTTAAGTTATGTTAATTCCTGCAGATGAGAAGTGTTCATTGATGGGGCACGAAATAAAAAAGGAGCGGGAATAGGAATTGTAATTACAACTCCTACAGGAGATCGAATGGTGCATGCATTTAGTCTAGAATTCGAAGAGCACACAAATAACATAATAGAATATGAAGTTGTAGTTCATGCTGTCAAAATCATCATCGAACAGGGAATAAGTTATGTTCGACTTAAAAGTGATTCACAATTGGTGATTCGATAGGTTGAATTAAAATATCAAGCATTTGATGAAGACTTGATAGAATATAAGAATCTTGTTCAACAACTAGCATCTCAAGTCCAGAATATAACTTTTCGATATTTATCTAGAGAGAAAAATTGTCATGCTGATGCATTAGCATATATTTTTTCAATGTTAAAAGATCAATACACATCAACAATCAAAATTTGGCGCATTTATGAACCATCAATTAAGATACAATCAGTCGAAAATTTAGAAGAGGAAGTAGATGAAGACCTTGAAGATGCAACCATTAAAGATGATGCAGTTCTTCCACAGAGATCAAAAAATGAATCATCATCCGAAGAAGATTGGAGACTCCCATTACATCAGTACTTGCAAAATGGAATTATACCCGCATACACTAAAGATGCAAGGAAAATTCAATCAAAGTTTGTAAATTATCAGTTGCGGGATAAAATTGTATACTGCAAATACTTTCCGGGACCATTACTTTGATGTATATCAAGAAGCGAATGACAATGTATTCTCACTGATATTCATTGTGGAGATGCGGGAAATCATAGTGGAAGGCGTTCACTTACACTAAAGACAAGAACGCAAGGGTATTACTGGTCATTTATGAATAAAGATGCATCTAATCTCTTAAGAAGATGCGAAGAATGTCAACGCTTTTCTAAAAGGATCAAAGCTCCTGCAACAGAACTCAATTCTGTAATAAGCCCATAGCCATTTGCGAAATGGGGAGGAGATATAATTGGACCATTAGTGGAGGGCACACGCAAAAGAAAATACTTGATTGTAGCAACCGACTATTTCACTAAATGGGTCGAAGCAAAAACTCTTGCTCGAATTAGAGATACTGATGTCTTTAAATTCTTGTTTGAAGATATAATTTATAGATCTGGAATCCCGATGGTTAAAGTCTCTGATAATAGACAACAACTACAAGGAAAAAAATACTGATATGCTTTTTGAAGCATTTAATATTCAAAAGAATAAGTCCACTCCTATTTATCCCCGAAGTAATGGTCAAGGTGAAGCAACAAATAAAACTATTGCCATGAATCTGAAAAACACTATAGATTGACATCATAAAAGATGGTGTGAACAACTTCACAATACTTTATTGGCTTATTGCACAACAAGAACAGAATCCATTGGCGAATCACCATTCCTTCTTACTTATAGAGCATAAGCATTTATTCCCACATAAATCATTCTATCAACTACAAAGACAGAAGCTTGGGAAAAGAATTTGAATACAGATCTAATGCTTGAAAAATTGGATGATTTGAAACAAAGAAGAGAGACTGCACTCCAAAAAATGGAAAATTATCAACGAAGATTGGCCCGAGAATACAACAAGAAAGTAAAGTTATGAAACTTTGTTGAAGGGGAGTATATGCTACGCCAAATTCCGGAATACCAAAGAAATAAGGAAAATAAATTTTCACCTACATGTGGAGGACCTTATATCATTCAAGATATTGCGGGACAAGGATCATCCATTTGTGGAATATTAATGAGAAATATTGTGGCATCTATGGAATGCACAATACCTCAAACCATATTATCCGTGAGAAAAATAAAAATGGATCATACAATAACTTCAGTATCATGAGAATGCGCTAATCAATCACATCACTTCATACTAGGTAAAGCATGACAAATGCTATCTCTCTAGAAAATCCATGTAAATATCTATGGGTGTATGACTAATGGATATTTCGTAAGCAAGAGATGCCTAACATGACATTTTACTTATTGTGAAAACAAGTACAATCATTCTCTAAACGTACTACTTTCACAATTGGGACCGCATTATTAACTTCCTTTTGGCCAGGGAGAAGTTGATCATGTGACTGTGCCCTCAAAGGTAACTCAAGGTATACTTTTCACCTTGTAGTTTCTCAATTCATACACTCATTATAAAATTCAATTAAATACAAATATATTTGAAATTAAAATAATTTATTCATATATACATATATCCAAAAATATATTGCAGATGCAACAATGTACAGATCAAAAAGAAGCTTGCATACATATAAAAGACAAAAAGAAATTACCGAGGTACGGAAGAATCAACACTTGGGGAAGGATGCTTAGGGATTTCTTTATGACCATACTCTTTGGTAAATCCATTTGCCTTTACTCTATCTATAGTATTATTTATCACCTTTGCTACCCCAATACGAGCTTCAATCTTTAACCAAGAGATTTTGGCACGCGTAGTCTCAAGCTCCTGCTTCAACGCACTCACTTCGACCGTAGATTCCATGGCACGCGCTTCCCAATAAATTTTTCTCCCTTGCTCAATAGCCAGATCATGTGTAGCACTGTCAGCTTTCGAAGTCTCGAGCTTCAATTGCACTTCTCCTCTTCAGCTCTAGTGATTAACAGATCAAGCTGACATTGTGCTTCATCCGCCTTGATAGTGGCAAGCTTCAATTTTCCTCATCCTTCTCTGCTTTAGTGACCGCAAGTTGAAGTTGTCCCTCAACTTCTTTAACTCGAGCATTTGCAACTCTGAGTTCTCCTTCAACTTTTTCATCTCTTGAAGCTGCGTTCTTAAACTTTTCCTCGAAGCTTGTAATATAATGTAAAATAACATATTAAATAATGTAAGAAATTATATTAAACTGTAGTTATGCAATAAAATGAGATACCTCTTGTGAGGGATTCAGACTCTTCTAGTTCATGAACTATTGCTTCTCTAGCATCATCTAGATAATCAAATTCATTTGAGAGTTTTTGGTAGTCATCATTAAGGCGATGAAGGTCTTGACGATATCGATCCAACTCTAACTGTTTTAATGAATCTTCGTGCCGCAATTGATTTATTTCAGTTGTAAACCTTTCCATCCATTTTTGTAAACGATAGGTGTCAGTCTCACATAAATGAACAGTTTCTGACAATCTAGAGATTTTGGATCGAGCTTCTACAAGTGCATTTCCCTTAGCATGTGCATCCGCTACCGGATCATCTCTATCTTTAACAAGTTGAGCAATGAAAGAAGAATATTGAAAATTATGGAATGTCCAGGAAGTAGAAAATTCCGCAAGAATATTTTTGTGTTCCATATAAAGCCTAGGGGTTTCCTCTTCTAATTTTTCATATCATGCATGCGCCTTGATAACACTATCTTTAGTCGATGAGAGAGCAGCGTTATATTCATTTTTCTTACACAGACTATCCACCTATAATAAACGATATTTCAAATCTGACTCTTCGTACATGGACTTTGCGCGACTCAACTTGTCAATCAACTTGTTACATTTTTCCTTGATCTCCATATTCTCTTTATTGATCTTAATCACGTGATCCGAAAGACGTTTGTCTCTACGATGCACCCTATTTACAAGGTCTGAACCTCCCATTGATCCCATAAAGTATAATTTAGAGAAAAATAAAAACAAATTGAAGAAAGCAACAAAAGAAAAAGGTTAAAACCCTTATTTTGAAGGTCCAGCAGTTCCTGACGAAGAACATCATTATCCCGCTACATTTTTCTCTAGGGCAATCTTTTATGACAGTTGTTCCCGCAAGTTAGAATTTTCTTCTTCATCCTTAATCAATTCATTTTTTACTTGCTTATATTGTGCTTCCATCTTTATCGACCGGCCCATGAAGAACTTGTACGAAACATAAACAATGTTTTGACCACGAGCAAGCTACAATTTTTTGATTATTCAACAAACAAAAAATAAATAAATAAATAATAATACTTATAAGATAGCTTGCTGAGGGAAAGAATATGACCCACCATCCGCATGAGCAATTACATCTGCAAGTGAAGAAGGGAGATCAATATCAAAAGAGGAACGAACAGAATTTCCTTGATCTCTTAACCAGGCTTCTTTCATTGATTCGTAAGGAGCGGATCGCATACGTTCACGTAAAATTGCTACCGTAGAAGAATCAGCTTCTACGGGTCAAAAATTGTGCGGAACAGACAACAAATCCTTAGACATGAACCACTGAAAAACCTCTTCTTCTTTATCAACAAGGCTCTCATCTTCCATTATTTCTTTTCCCTTATCATTGTACGGAGTACTCTCATGACCACCTTTATTGGTAGCATCATCGATAGCTATATTTTTATCACCACCTTCATTAGTAACAACAATAGTTATTTCAGATTCCTCTTTATCAGATGGACCGCTTTCTTCACTAACGGAATGAACAAGGTATTCATCTTCATATAAAGGAGGTGAATATTGAAAAGAAAATATGAAAATTGAGAAGTAGATGCACCAGCACCCATACCACATTCCAAGGAGATACCCGTTTCAACAGAAGAATTTATAGGCCCAACGGGTTCATAATTTACAGGTTCAAGAAAAATTTCCCGCTCTTGATTTGTTGATTGAAGCGGAACATTTTGTCCCTCATCACCTATTTCAAATCCATCATTACCAGAGCCAAGACCTTCATTTTTTCCAATAATTTGTGGGAGGAACTAGTTGTATCAAGAACTTCTCCTTCCTCCCGATCAGTGGAAGTACCAGACACAACCTTGGTCCTTTTTTGACCCTATCAATATCCAATGGATAAAAAGACAATTCATTAAATAAGATCCAAATATATTATTTACAAATTCATTTGAATAAATTAATACCTTTCTTCCTATAGCAATATCCTTTCGTTTCTTGCCCACATCACTATCAGAATCTCCTTCCGCTTGTGGTTATACAAAAGAATAACAGTTAAATAATGTTAAAGAAGCTAAACATGAGAACTAAGTATTAGAATTGTACGGACCACATCATCATATATGAAGGAAAAACCGTCAAAATTTAATTGTAAGGGGAAATAAATGTGGGAACCATAAGTAAGGTTGCGAACCATATTGTCCTGTACAAACCCATAGATCCACTGGCCTTGAATTATTAAAGGAGTACGATACCACATGAAATCATGATCTATGCGAATCTTTTATTTTAAAGGCCTCTGCGTTCCAAGAATGAATTTCATCTTCGAGTTATCGATTTCCCAAAGCAGACGAAATCCTTCACCACCTCTGCGGTCTAGACCAACACTCTATTTTTTATTATTTTTTACATCCATAGCATCAGCATAAGTAGCTTAAAAATTAGCTACGGAGTAATATTTATGCTCCGTAAGATTGGGAACATATATCTTAAAATTTGTTTCCCCTTTACTACGTTTATGATATTCATTTAATACGCGCCACCAATTCCCATTGTATTTGGCAATGGATTTGGACCGCATAATGATTATCAACTTTGCTTCGACCCGTATGAAACTCATACTGAAATGAATCTCCACTCTTGTATAAAGAAAAGCTCTAAACCAGCATGCATTGCACCTGCAGTTATCAACAATCTATCTGCATTATATGAAAAAATCTTTATCATATCAAGTGTTATTTCATCACCTTCAGCGGGATCACAAAAAAAAACTTTACACTTTTGAAGATTATGTTTATCTTTGAACTCATGAAGATCCTCAGACCTGAAACTCAAATTATCACTGGCCCGCTTATTTCTAGAAGAAGCAGATTTCTTAGCTGCGATGATTGTACTATCGACATTTGATAAAAATCGTACGGGATGATCAACATTAAGAGGTTGAGCTTCTAAGGTGCTATATTTTCCTCATGTATTTTTTTTTTCCGTAAAATATCGAGAGGTTTTCTTCTATGAAGACTGCTTGTTGTGGTGCGGGACAGATATAGACGCACTACTATCTTTTTCTCCTGACATGCTGAATTTTATCTGAAAATAATCAACAAGGGCAAGAACAATTAATAGTGAATTCATCTCGATGAGGCAAATCAAGAACAGATAAAAGAGCAGATTAGTCATAAATAATTTCTACAAACAAGTATCAACAGAAATTCTTCAAAATTATCATTCTTTTTACCAACAAAAGGTAATCAAGATATTAATCAAACATGAACACTAACGGATAATCAGTTCTCTATTCGAGAAAATCAAATATTATAATCATAAATTTATTAAAACAATCATTGATTAAAGTTATAAACAAGACCATTATCACCATTATTAACCATTAAAGTTCAGTCAAGAAGTTCAACTGACACAAATCAATATTTCAGGATCGGCGTTATCATCATTTTTCAAGCAATTTGATCATTAACATCATTGTCATTACTTTTCAAACAAATCATAAAACCGAAGTTCAAATAAAACCAGAGAATAAAAATAAAGCTCTTACCTGTAACAATGGTAAAATCAGAAATCCTTTCAGAAGAAGGCTTGAACTCAGAAGGAAAAAAGTATTCAATCTCGATGAAAAGAAATCTTTGATTCAAAGAGAATATAAAGACAGAAAGATTGAACTAATCAGATTAGGAAAATCTCTGAGAAAAGGTTGCTGAAAAGGAACGAAGTTAAGCCAAAATTTTATGAAGAAGAAGACAAAGAAGATAAAGAATGAAAACAATAAATATGATAAGACTTGATTTAGTATGAAGATTTCAAAACCGTCAAAAGAATAAAGTTAAATATGAGAGAGAGAAATTATTAAAGGCTTGGAAATCGATAAAAACGTGATTAATTTTTCTTTTAAAATTCTACCATACGTAGAATTCGGAAGAAAATGGGGCAAATTGTGAATACCAAATCTCCACCGTAAACGTGTCAAAAATTCCAACGTAGGAGCATCGGATTCTGATGAAATAAGGTGTACCAAATCCAGACCCAATAAATGATTTCATATCCCAACGAAGATCAATGGCGGAGATAAAATTAGACAGTTGTTGATCAAGACGTGACAGATAAAACATAACTGACACACTTACCGCATAACAGAAACGTCTTAATCAGGCAAGCTGCGAGACAAAAGATTAAAAGCATGACTCAAAAGAGTCAAAGCATGACGCAACGCTCTCAGTAGCCACGTGCCCAACATGCAATAGCATGGAAAAGATTGTTTGGTCCACAATTCTATATGACCGCACCATATTCATGAGAAAGCTCATTTGGAATAACCTAATTGGATAGAACAAGAAACAAGACCGCAGCAAGGATGCGATCCACCCAGCATGAAATCAAATAAGATAAGAAAGGCTCGCATCATACCATGCAGAATATACAAAAAACATGCGGGACAAGCCTCATACTAGGATATAGATAAGATCAAATAGCTTGAAAGATAGAATTTAGGGGGACCCATGAGATTTCCCATAAATACCGGACTCAAGGACAAAGAGAGGGGTCGGAAAAAATTCATTGAAAAGACAGTAAAGACTAAGAAATTGTATTAGGTAAGAACAGATAACATATCGTTTAATTTATTCATCACGTGTAATCACTTCAATTATAAATAAACAATCGTTTTTGTGTGCAAACCTTATCTTCAATATCTTTAGATAATAAATTCATTTGGTTGTATTATTGGATTTTTAGTAACACAACTATGCTACTAGATTTTTAATAATTACAATTGTACAAGGATGTAAAAAAAAATTAAAACTCAGGCCCAACAACGTATGCCCGGGAACAGCCTGAGCGGTCATCCCCACCTGCCAACTAACACGAAGAACAGTCAAACACAACTCATCCAAACAACTTCGTTACAGACCAAAGCACACTCACCTACAAAACAACAATGTGCAAAATATTTTGAACATCAATAAAGGTACAAATTCTCCACAACTTGAAGGTAACTCGAACCAGATACCCCAACTTGCTATCACAGTTAGATCGCACCTGTTAATAACCGTCTATTGTGATTCAATCCCCCTAAAGTTTAATCGAACTTAACCGCCAGATGCATGCATAAGTAAGATGTGTTATTAAAGTATCATATCAAAAATAAAAATAAAAGATGAATTATTAAGGCAGTCTGCCTTAAGTACCCCTGGGAGGGCAATCGGATCAGACCATATGTCACGTTCTTGTTTAAACCCCGACAATAGTAGAATGCATATGGTAAGGTTTTGCTTAAACCCCGGCAGGTGACAATAAAAAACAACAGAATATGATTTTATAAATAAAAGTCGACCGTGATTGGAAGTCTTAATCCTCGACATTAACTTGACCTGCGATCTTGACGGGTGATCAGTCCTGTAGTATCCCTGAAGGCCTAGGATCTATTTGGAAAGAAAAAAATATTTTGATAACTTGAGCTTTGAGAGCTTTGCTCTTCTCCTGTATTGCTTTGTTTTGTTTTCTGTTTTGCTTGATGAAAATGAACTACATGATACTCCCTTTTATAGATAGGAGATCACAAAATACAAAGAGACATTTTGACAAATCATAAAGATAGGATGGACTTTACAAATCTCTATGTGACTCTTTGACAACAACACAATGAACTTAGACAAATAAAAGTAATCCCAAGAGTGCTTGGATAAGAACTCAATTTATTATGCCAACATTGCCTCCCGTAAATTGAGTTTGCTCTTGACTCCCAATGCTTCAACATTCTTTGAAAATACGGGACCTCCAAGTGGCTTTGTGAAGATATCCGCAAGTTGCTCTTCACTTTTGCAATACTCAAGATTGAGTTCTTTTTCATGAACAAGCTCCCTTAAGAAATGGAAACGAAGACGAATGTGCTTTGTTCGCCCATGAAGAACTGGATCTTTTGAGATTGAAATAGCCGAGTTATTATCACAAAAGAGTGTTGTAGGACCACTTTGCTTGAAATTCATACTTTCAAGAATTCCTCTCAACCAAATCGTTTGACATCCGGCGAAGGAACCTGCAATATACTCTGCTTCAGCAGTAGAAAGAGATACGATTGGTTGCTTCTTTGAACTCCAACAAATTGCTCCACTTCCGAGATTAAAAACATATCCGGAAGTACTTCTTGAATCATCAACACTTCCTCCATGATCACTATCTGTAAAACCAACAAGCTTGACAGGAATATTTTTCTCATAAAAGACACCATAGTCAATGGTTCCTTTTATATATCGAAGGATTCTTTTTGCCGCCTCCAAATGATTTGAATATGGCTTTTCCAAAAACCTGCTGATCAAACTAACAGCAAACATGATGTCCGGACGAGTGGCGGTGAGATACATCAAGTTTCCAATCAAGCTTCGAAACATAGTTTTATTCACCAACTTTCCTTCTCCTTCTTTGCTCAACTTTAATCCTGTAATGCAAGGGGTTGTAACAGGATTTGAGTTCTCCATTCTGAATTTTTTTTAAGAATCTCGGCTGCATATTTTTCTTGAGAAATAAAAATTCCTCCTTTCGTTTGTTGCACATTTATGCCAAGGAAATGGTGCAACTCTCCCAAATCAGTCATTTCAAACTCCTTCTTCATAGAAGCTTTGAAATGTTCTAACATCTTAAGATCATCACCCGTGAAGATAAGATCATCAACATAAAGACTCACCACCATAAAACCTCCATTCGAATTTCTTTTGATATAAAGAGTGTGCTCAAAAGGACAACGCTCGAAACCATAATTCAGAAAATATTTATTGATTCGATCATACCATGCACGGGGTGATTGCTTCAAGCCGTAGAGAGCTTTCTTGAGTTTGTACACCTTTTCTTCCTCGCCTTTCTTCACGAATCCGGGTGGTTGTTCAAGATAAATTTCTTCTTGAAGAAAACCATTCAAGAAAGCCGACTTGACGTCCATTTGGTACAATTTCCATCCTCTTTGAGCAGCAAGAGAAATGATTAGGCGGATTGTTTCAAGTCTTGAAACCGGAGCAAATACTTCATTGAAGTCTTCACCTTCTTTTTGCTTGTATCCTTTAGCAACAAGCCTCGCCTTGTATTTGTTTATGGAACCATCAAGGTTGGTCTTTGTTTTGTACACCCATTTCACACCAATAGAAGATTTGTGTGAAGGCAAAAGTGTAAGCTCCCACGTACCATTCTTCTCAATGGCATTGATCTCCTCTTTCATAGCTTGATTCCATTTTTCTTCTTTTGAGGCTTCCTCATAAGAAATTTGGTCTTCTCCTGCAAAGAATGCAAAGAAGATTTGATTTGGCTCGTCTATCTCTTCCGTCACATCATAAAGTTCTGTCAAGCTCCTTGTCTTTGTTGGTGGTGGTGATGGTGAATTTTCTGGGGATTCGTCATTTTCACCATCATTGGCCTCCTCTGATTTTGATTCATCTTCTTCATCATCAAGTAAAACCTGCCATGTTAGTGAATCTGACATTTTCGAAAAATCATAAGAGGATTTTTCATCAAACAACATCTCTGCTTATCACAATTTTCTTTGTTCGAGGATTGTAAAGCTTGTAAGCTTTTGTCCTCTCACTATAGCCAATGAAAACACATTTTTCAGATTTATCATCAAGCTTGGTTCTTGCAGCATCCGGAATATGTGAGTATGAAAGACAACCAAATGTTTTAAGATGTACCACATTTGGTTTCTTACCATACCACGCCTCATTTGGTGTAATACCCTCCAAGCTCTTTGTCAGTGACCGGTTGATCAAATAAACGGCACAAGAGACTGCTTCGGCCCAAAAATCAGATGGCATATTTTTCTTCTTTAGCATGCACCGAACCATGTCCATGATCGTCCGATTTTTCCGTTCGGCAATTCCATTTTGTTGAGGTGTATACCGCGCCGTCAATTCGTGTCTAATCCCATGGACTCGACAAAAATCTTCAAATAAAGAAGATAAGTATTCTCCACCTCGATCACTTCTCAAATTCTTGATTTGAGAATCAGAAAATTTCTCGACACGAGACTTGAAATCTTTGAAGCAAGAGAAAGCTTCGGATTTTTCTTTCACAAAATACACCCAAACTTTTCTTGTGAAATCATCGATAAACAATAAGAAATATCGATTACCTCCAAGAGATGGAACTCGGAAAGGTCCGCAAAGGTCGGTATGAACGAGCTCCAGAGGTGACTTTGTCTTCCAATTCGATTTGGAAGGAAACGACTCTCGGTGTTGCTTTCCCAATTGACATTCTTCACAAACTTCGCCAATTGCATTGATATTCGGCAGTCCTTGGACAATTGCTTTGTTTGCCAACTCCTTTAGGCTTTGAAAATTGAGGTGCCCAAATCTGTCATGCCACAACTTTGAAACATCCTCTTTTGCAGTTAAGAAACAAGAAACATTCAAAATATCAAGTTTGAGTGGAAATAAATTATTAGAACTCAAACCGATATTTGCAACGGGTTGATTATTTTTCTTCATAATGCAAGTGTTGTCCACGAAACGGATATCAAATCCTTTCTTCAACAAGTGACCAACACTTAGCAAGTTGCTTTTCAATCCCGGCACGTAGAACACATCGGACATTTTCTCGGCTTTTCCGGCTTTTGTCTTGAAGGAAATTTCTCCAACACCTTCGATTTTGTAAGACTTCGCATCTCCAATTGTAACCTGCCCATGGTTAGCTTCAACAAGATTTGAAAATAAATTTTTGTTTCCCGTCATGTGTTTGCTAGCACCACTATCCAAGTACCAAGTGTTTCCAAAATCTCCATTGGAAGCAATTAGTAAAGTTTCTGAATTTTCGGCTTTATGCACATAGCCGACTTCTTGTTTCTTTTCAGGGTACTTCTCCCAACAGTCATTGGATTTGTGTCCCGGTTTGTGACAATAGTGACACTCAATGTAAGGTTTTTTACCTTTGTAAGTAGTATGACCTCGACCACGCCCTCTTTGAAAATTATTTTGGACGGATTTCTCCTCTTCCTTCGCCTCCTCATTTGAATTGGCTTGACCATGATTGTTGGACCAAGTTTTTCCGCCTCTTGTTTGTCCATGACCTCTACCTCGTCCACGACCACGGCCTCCCGAAGTTGAGGATTTTAATGCTTGATCGGAAGAAGAAATTTTAGGACTCCTTTTGAGTATTCTTGCTTCGTGTGCTTCCAATCTTCCTTGTAAATTCTCCAATGTCATCGAAGAGTAGTCTTGTGACTCTTCAATAGCCACAACAACATGATCGAACTTCTCGGGTAGACTTCGCATGATTTTCTCGACAACTCTTTGAGCTTCCATGATTTCGCCATTTATTGCCATTTGATTTACAAGAGAAGTGATTCTTGTAAAATATTCGACAATCTTCTCGCTTTCCGTCATCTCCAATTTTTCGAACTCGGCTCGTAAGGATTGCAAACGAACCTTTTTCACTTGATCTTTTCCGGAGTAAGTAGTTTGAAGAATCTTCCACGCTTCCTTCGAACTACTTGCCTTGGTTAGTCTTTCATAGATCGGAACTTCGATTGCTTGATAGATTTGGAAGAGAGCTTTGCTATCTTTTTGTCTCTCTTTTTTCAAAGTCTTCTTTTGTGCATCGGTCAATTGAGTTTCATCTCTTGGTGTTTCAACATCATCTTCTTCATCTCTTGGTGTTTCAACACCATCTTGAACGATACTCCAAAGATCTTGAGATTCAAGACATAGCTTCATTAAGTTGCTCCAATAATCGAATTTTTCTCCATTGAAACGAGGCATAAGAGAAACTGGATTGTTGGACATTTTAAACGAGGCTCTGATACCAATTTGAAGGCCTAGGATCTATTTGGAAAGAAAAAAATATTTTGATAACTTGAGCTTTGAGAGCTTTGCTCTTCTCCTGTATTGCTTTGTTTTGTTTTCTGTTTTGCTTGATGAAAATGAACTACATGATACTCCCTTTTATAGATAGGAGATCACAAAATACAAAGAGACATTTTGACAAATCATAAAGATAGGATGGACTTTACAAATCTCTATGTGACTCTTTGACAACAACACAATGAACTTAGACAAATAAAAGTAATCCCAAGAGTGCTTGGATAAGAACTCAATTTATTATGCCAACAATCCCATGGCCATATATATATATAGACCGGCTCGAAATCTGGATCAAGAGAAAGTTAGAGCTTCAGATTCATAAACATAGATGAGCACGTTGCGTACATAAGTTTATAATCAGATACGAAAAGCTTACAAAACATTATTACCCTTTCGAAAAATATAAAAGTTCTTCCCGCATAAATATATTAGGTGAAGAAAGTAGGGGTATTTGAGAAGAGAGATGAAGTATCGAGGTCACTGAGGAAAACAACAACGTAAAGAGGTCAAACAGGAAAACCTAAAAGATAGAATGAAAATGAGAGCAAAAATCCACTAACAGTTACGTCAATACTTCGATTATGTAGATCTCGATCTCATCATTCATAGATTATTACTATATACACGTCGTTTTGTTGAGTATGCATGTGCAAGAACATCGCATGATCCTAGCATGGAAATTATATACGGACGACAATATGACATGACTACATGGATTATATCTGGATGGAGAAAAGAAATTTCGTAGCTATGGACATATATATGGCCTAGTAATGAAGGCACAAAAAAAGCCATGGTCAGATATGCCGGAAAACAGACAGTATGGGACGTGATATTCTTGTGTTAAAGAACTTGTGGTGTAAATGCACACATCTGCTTACTTAATGAAGTTCTTTGCTACTAGGCATTAGCAAAAAAAACAAGAACCATACCCACATCCCTACCTACCTTACCCAGAGCAAATTATTGTTGCTGTTAAAAGAGGGACCAATAAAAATCTCAGTTCTGAAAGCATAATTAAATCAAAGCAATTTACAAACTAGTTCTGGTTCCACTACACTTGAATTGTGGCTAGGAATTTTCTAATGGAAGTAATAATGGTTCATAAGCTTTTGTTTGTTATCAATCTTTTCATGTACTATCATCGTCGACTTATCCACTTCTCTTTTCAATCATATTTGAATGATTCAACTTTTGAAAATCGTATACACATGATTCCATTTCCATGTATTCAGTCGGTCAAACTTTCTAACCAGAGTCCAGTGTTTTTCTAGTGTGGTATTTCCTTTACCGGATATATTGAAAAAATAGGTCTATTGCCTAAAAAACTTTAAAATATGGTTGTAATGGACATGTAAATATTAGGGATGAGTGAAATGGACATCAAAAATATTAAACAATTAAGTCTCTTATCTTTATATTTTTGGAAAGTGTTTTTGATAACCTACAAAACAAGATCCATTGTTGATGATAAATTCGAAAGTTTTTTTTTAAAAAAAAAATAACTAGGATGAAACTGGATGCATCCTAACTTAAACTAATAAAAAATAATATTTAAAAAATAGCTAATATGAAACTGGTTGCATCTAGTGTCATTCTTGGATAAACAAAAATGAATATAGGTAAAACCGGTGTTTCTACCATCCATATATATAAGATCTAGCACAACCACCGCCACTACCAACATTTTCAACCGCAACAAACACCACATTACTGCCACCACCATCTTCAATAGTAACAAAAATACAACAACAACACCATCACCTTCGACCTAAAAAATTAATAAATATCTAAATATGCTGGATGAAAATAGATACATCCTGACGAAAACATGTTTCTTTGTCAAAATATGCACGATGAAACCAGATACATCTTGAAGAAAGCACATTTTTTTGTCAAAGTATGCAAGATGAAACTGGTTTCATCCAGGTTTAATCTGTGAAGCAGTATGATGCACAAATGATTGTTTGATTTTTTTTAGAATATACAGGATGAAACTGGTTTCACCCTAACCAAAATTTGTTTCATCTTAGACATCCTAGATGAGTCAAGGTTCATTCCAGTTTTCATCCTAGTTTAAATCTTAAAAAAAATATACCACCACCTCTAACATAATCTTTAACCACAAAAAACGCCTATTTACGGTCATATCTGTCTTGCCACAAATTTTAATTAACTCGAATGAATCAGAACACATGTTAATTTTAATTAAGATGAGCCTGGATTAATCTTTATTTATACTTGGATACATCAGATTTATCCTTCTTTAAAATCTACACCAATCTGATGTTTATTGATGTTGGGTAATGTTAGCGATCATTTTATTAACAAATAAAGTTAAATTCAGGCTATACAAACACACAGAAGATTCTTCGTAAAATAGGATAATGCATGAATTATATATCAACAAAGTAACTAATCTTGACACGTACGTTTTGAGAAAACAAAACTCATTAGTCTGTACATGTACCACATGTCCACATGGTTAAAAGCGTACAGGTGACTGAGGGACAAGAAATGTATTGCGGTGTCATAGCATAAGAGATAGCAGATTGATTAAACCAAAACCAACTGTTGAAAGTAGATTATGAGTTTCACTCACCGCCTGGTTACTTTGAATAAAAGAGTATGGGTAAGTAACATATGGAAGTTGTTACGACCTAATGTTAGTTTGTCCCAAATAGATTAACGAGATCAACCAACAAAACTAAGCAAATATATCCATTGGTTCAATAACCGTTAGTTTTACTTTTATGAGTTAAGAAGACTAATAAAATTGGATACTTCTTAAATACTCATAAAACTAAAAAAATATTTTTTTAATATCCAATTTGGATACTCTATCTAAAAAATAACCGCTACTATATTTAAAACTTACCAATATACCTTTAAACTAAAACGTTATCAAAAGCCTAAAACTAACTATTAGGCTACAGTTTATTTCTTAAACAGATTCCACAATTTGTCGACTACGTAAGGGAAGAAATTGAATAACCATCTTGGCTGGTACGGAGATATCTGGTTAAAGTTTATAAACTTCGCTCGTATGGTGAGAGGAGTAAGCTGCAATCCAGATAATAACAACCTACCAATATGATCGGATGTTAACATTTCAAATGAGTTCGATTCAAAGGATGTATTTGATGATTAATATAAAAACTTAAAATTTAACTTGTATTGTAATTCAAAAGGATAATTTTATTAGTTGTCCTAAAATTAGTTGGTTAATATATCTATTTAGATTATTAAAAAAATATTTAATATTATCTTAGATATTTAAAACTGTATCTGACTTCAACGGTCCATTAAATCCAAATTTCGATACCAAGGATTATATATCTAATTATATGTTAAATATTTTAGACTGTAGATAATTAATGCATAGATTACATATAAGAAAAGTCTTTATTATCACGTCTCTTCTTTATATTTAAATAGTATCACAAGTTAAGCCCGCAGTGTAAGGTGGGTGCGCTACAAACTACAAATACTTGAGTGTTACGATTAGATCAACTCAGAAAGCAAACAAAATTCTAAAAAATGTTGTGAATACATAATCTTCGTTGTACATGTGGCAGCATCCTAAGTCTGAAGAACCAGATGGGATGCACACGCAATGTATGGAGTCAAAGATAAAAGCAACTGTAAAGTACGTAATCTTCGTCGTACACGTGGCAGCATCCTAAACCTGAAGTACCAGATGGGGTGCACATGCGATGTATTGAGTCAAAACTAAAAGTAACTTTCCCATCTCGAGGAAACCTCAAAATCAATGATTGAAATTGATCTTCCTAGCGCTTGATAAGATTTGACAGGGAAGGACAATTGTCATTGCGTAAAAAAGTGCGACTGACAGCAATGGCAAGCAAGGTATGTGTTGAGCATGCGAGGAACGAGTAAAAAGTGACCGATCAGAGTTTACTTTTTTCGTTTACTAGGTGTAGAGCATGCAAGGAGCGGGGATAATGCAAACGGGCAGAGTTTACTTTATCCTCAACAAACACACCTCCAATTATACATGGAGATATTAAAAGTAGAACATGAACGATAAAAAGAGATCTTCAACATTAACAATAATCATCCTAATTGATTCACATGTTTAGGAATTCCAACTACATCCCCAACAAATATAAAAATTATCTATTCATAAGTTTACTACAATCCATAGAAAATATACAAAGAAGAAAAGAAAAGAAGAAAAGAAGGATTTCCCTCTAAAGGGGTAAACCTTATGTTTAAGATGTAGAAGAGGTAATATATGTAGGAGATAAGATATCTTGTTTGAGCCTTAGATGTTTTCTTTTATAGCCTTCAATGCTTGGCCCTCAAGTATATTCACCTTTTTAGGGTTTGGAATCCTTCCAAGAACGTGCATACTCAATTTAGAAGTCAATTTCGCGTCTACATATGTCCTAGGTTTGGCTAAGTCGATTGGCACGCTTCCTAGACGGATATCTCTCGTAAACTCTTCAAAAATATTTATTTTTATGCCCCAAGTTCGGCTGACTCGTGGTGAACAGTTAACATTTCTTATGTACCATAGGTGCTATATTGGATTTGAATCAGATTTCAGATCAATCTATATTGTCAGCCGAACTTCTCTTTGTACACTCAAGTCTTTCAAACTCATTTTTCCCATAACTTTTTCGTCCAATGTAGGAATGACCTCATTCTTTCACCGCTGGCTTTGTCTTTCAAATATCTTCAATATATAGTGAAGAAATCTTGGACTTGAATGAGTACCATTTGTCCTTGATATTCCTTTATTTATAGCACTTTATTCCCTTAACACTTTTAAAGTCATTTCTACTACTTTCGGTTGAATTGTCCTAACATGAGAAACAAAATAGAAAACAATAATAATACAAGGTAGAGTGCAAGAAATATAACCAAAATAAGTACGAAATTGATACTAAAACCATGTAGATTATGCACTTATTGAATTCCCCCACACTTGCCTTTTGCTAGTCCTCGATCAACCTACATATCTAAACTAAAACCTAACTCACTTTCGGAGGAATCACGGTTATACTTAGCATGTGAAACAAGCCTTTAAACCCCTAAAGGTCCCTAGTGGACGAGTTATAGTCTCGTGGGAATTTACAAGAGGTATACACATAAAACTTATACTCCAACTTCCAAATACTCCAGAGCACATGTATCCAAAGAGCTACAAAGACATCAAGTTTCTTCACACTAACAATAAGAAGTTAGAAATATCAAATAACGTTATTCTCATGCTTAATCACATAGTAGGAGGAACCAATGGCATAATGAAAGAAACCAGCCTTGATAGCGACTGAATAAGCATTTCTCCTCGACTTTGATGTTGTCGTAGGTGCAACAACTTAATCATTATATTTTCCACTAATTAACTAGTAATATATCAGTAGTAAGGATCGTTCCCACATAAAGTTGTGTAATTGAGATGTTATTTAGATTAGTAAAACTGAAATAAAAAGAAGTACTAAGGGATATTGGATTTTTAAAGCAGATAAAAAGAATAATAGTAAGAAGAAAATATGATCAGGGAGTCATTCGTCATTACCAAACGCTAACTCGAGTAGTATACTTATCTATCTTTCGTTAGAATCATTCATCACCAACCGTAGAATAGCAGGTATGCTTAGCTATCCCCAAAAATCCTTATATCACCAAATAACAGGTACGCTTAGTCACCAGATTCTATCCATTTGAGCCACAAAGAAGTACGCTCTTAAGGTATACTTAGTCGAACCTTTAGGGTTTGTAAATTTAAGCTTGATTCAGGAGTTAAACTCAGTACGCTGGGTTTACTTACTAGTGTTGTCTTCGCAAAAGATTGCTCCACATATCCATCTGCAAGGTCTCACTTTTTCTACTTATGTAGAAGATGATCAAGAATTATGGATCGCTCAACTCTCTACTAGCATTAGAATGATCAATAGATTAATCCAATTGTACACTTGAACAATATAAGAAATCAATCATAAACTTTAGATTAATGAAAAGAAACGATTAGATGATTAAAACTCCAAATAATTTGTATAAGTAATAAAGATTCATGTCTAGATTATTGAATTCATCCTTAATCAACAAAAGGTTTAGCTACTCATGCTACAAGGAAGAATGAGATGAAGAAGAATGGTGATTTTCCCCTAGAGGGGTAAACCCTAGGTTTTTGATGTAAAAGTATTGATATGAGAGGTAGAGATATAACTTGTTTCAGCCTTAAATGTCTTCTTTTATACTTAAATGCTTGGCCCTTAAGTATCCTCTCTTTCTAGGGTTTATAATCCTTCAGGGCCCTGTTTCCCTTGTTTTAAAAGCTTAAATGTGAGTTATAAGTGGCCTACGCTGAGTCATAATCTGTAGACTCATTCCACCTCTTTCTAACGATTATTTTTGTGAAAAACTCCAGAGTTTTTTTACACAAAACTTGCCATAATCGGTAGACTCGGGTTCCCCATTATATACTGATTATTTTGTTGTGCATTTAACTTTTTTTCGGTTGTTTTGCTCATAACTTCCTCATACGAACTCAGAATGACCTTATTCTTTTTGTGTTGGCTTCATCGTTTAATTCTCTTTAAGATGATGATAAGAAATTCTGGATTTGAATAAGTTTAACTTGGTATTCATCCCTTCTTCACTTGTAGAACTCAACTTCTTTTTTTATTTTAACATTTTGTAACTCCTTTTTGAATGAGTCACCTAATATGACACATAAGATAGAAAAAAAGATTTATAACAAGTAACATGTAAGAAGCTAAAATAATTTTGTTCTTGACACCACAATCATGTAAATTATGCACTTATCATACTTCTGCCTTACTAATAGGATTTTATGATATTCACACTCGTAGGACGATATAAATGGGTCTCACATGAGTGCAAGTAGAAGTGAAGATATAACACTTACACATGTTAAATGGTGACGCTGAAAGTTTTTTTTTTTCAGATAAAAGGAAATCAACCATTATGCAAGGATGAGAATGCTCACACACCTTCTCATCCAATCTAAAATAAAAACCACTCCCACAACATCTAATAGAAACACTTCGGCTTCGACTTCAACTGTTGATGATGAACTCTTGAACTTCGTAGAACTTTGATAATTTGTAACTTTTCTCCTCAATTTCTTGTTGCTTGAAACTTCTTTATTAATTTCTTCTTCCCCGCGGCTTTATTGAATGGATAAGAAAAAATATACACTAAAGCAATATAAACCAACTTTTTTATTTACTTTTTTTTATTATTATTGTTTATGATGGACTATAGAATACAAACTAAAAAAGATACAATGAAACTAAAATAGCCATGAGATAAAAACTTTACCACTTTATTCTTCACAACTTGTAATGTCTCGGTATCATAAACTTTACCATGAGATAAAAACTAAAATAAAAAGATACAATGAAACTAAAATGGCCATGAGATAAAAAAATTTACCACTTTATTCTTCACAACTTGTAATGCCTCGGTATCATAAACTTCACAAAAATTCACTTCCTTTGTTTTCTTCAATCTTGTACTTAATCTTCAACTTGGATATATGATTTTTCTCCTTGTATTGTTACATGTAAACCTTAATCGTCATTTCTTCATGATTTTGATGTCGATCCGCTTGCTGATGATGATGTTTCTATGGACGTGTTGTTGTCGAGAGAGAGAATGGTGCCAACTGCAAATCAAACTACAAGATGAGGTTAGTTCACAATTCTGATGTCACCCTTATGATTGATAAAATTAGCACTCAAGAGTTCACAAAATGTTGAAGGGGTGCGAGGTTGAGTAGCTCATCATTCTACCCGGAATTTGTGCAGATGAAACACTCTAAACGGATTTTTTTTTTTTTAAGGTTTAGTGTCTCACTCTTATTCTTTTAAGAGTAGTCTCCACTAATGATAGATCAACCTCTCTAATACTGTTTTCTTTCTGCACCTAGTTTACCACTAGTGCTTCTATTCCAAGCTAGCTTTTGGCATGATGCTTTCTACTTCCACTTTTCTCATGAACCGCATTCTCGCACTCCTTCAATACCTACATGCATGTATTAAATCCTCTTATGACTTGTTATTTAAAAAGATTCCAAATATTTTATCTCTTCAAACTTTTTATTGTTTATGTTTTCCTCACCTCAGGGATTATCGGTCTAATAAACTAGAGTCGCAGTCGTCTCCAGGTGTGTTCTTTGGGTATTCTGCAATTAGTAAGGGTTGTAAATCTTTTCACATTCCATCTGGTCGATTTTATTGGTCTCGCATGTTGTTTTCGATGATCTTGTGTTTCCTATTGCAGTTAACCCTTTAGTATTATTACCTGTATCGGCTCCGACATAGGTAATCTCTTATCCCTCTTTTATTTTTATGTCATCTATATCATCTTTTTTTTCTACCTTCGTTGTATTTTCTATATTCCCTTATGTTCACATTACTGACTTCAGTATAGCTTTTCCCTCATTAACACAAACTCTAGGTTCTCCATGTGTTAGTACTTCCGACGCAAATCCACCTTCGAACCCATTAACACTGAATTCATTCCCAAGCCTTATCCTACCATTGAAGCCACCTCGCCAAATTATCCACTATCATACCTACTTATTATCTTCTCCTTGTAGTTCCCACACTATGTAAAACCCAACTGCCAATAATTCCCAATTTTAATCCTTATAGTGTGCCTTTCATAACCTGCTCATTTTTAATGATCATCCTATGATCACTAGAGGAACAAATCGATGGTATTATCCAAAAGAACGTATTGTTGGTATCTGAACATACAAATCTTATCGATTGTTTGTGTGAGCATACTTGTTATCCACAGACAAAGTGTGATCCTAATGTTGGAGAAAATTCCTGTAACAGTGAGCAAACCAAACAGAAGCTTGAAAAGATTTAAGGGTTAGAACAGATAACACACTTCAGAAAATTACACAAGCACAGAGAGATGGAGTCGCCTGTTCAACAGACTGCCCTTAACTCGATATTTGTCAGGTACACCTTTAGAAAGATGTTGCTATACCTTTAGAGATGACAAATCGAATCCAGGATAAAACCACCTGATACCAACCCAGTTAGCAAGGCTCGTTGGCCCGTTGTGAACTTAACAGTAGAAGAAAATGAAGAAATAAACTAGTGCGCATACAAAGCAAGAAGAGGGGAAAAGTCGTCAGGTCAGTGGCTGCGACTGGGGTAAGTGAAAATCTAATTTTTTTTTCTTATAAAGAAGAAGAAGACTGTTGAGTTTTTTTATTAAACGGTAAAAAATCATTTAATTAAACATATTTAATTCGAGATATTTAATTAAAAGATTTTGTTTATTAAAACTGAATTAATTTTATAAATACAAAACGGTCAAATATTTAATGTATAGAATTACAATATAAAACCGTTGGATCTTTGATGGGTACACGTATGCACTCGCAGGCACACGCAAGGCACACGCCAAGGCTCACGCAAAAGCACACGCAAGCTCCGCAAGCCGGCGGCCCTAAGTACATATCCAATCCACTAGTTCTTTTTCCTTATATAGAACGTTTGTGGTAATGAGGATAAACTTCCTCATTTGTTTTCCCAATATGGGACAAACCAAAGGTTTCTCATTCACTAAGAAGTGAAAATGGATGGATTAATTTTTCCACCCCAAGTTTGGACTAGTGACCCTAGGTCCCCTTAAGATATATTAAGTAACAAAATTAATTTTAAGTAAGAAATCCATTTTCAATTCTAACAATCCCCCACATGAATGAAGAAAGCGATAAATCAGAAAACCGGAAAACGAGAAATACCTCTTAAGCAATAGGTGTCCATAAGGAATTGAACCTCTGCTTAGTGAGAAGTACCGGAACTACTTGATGGACAATGAATGCGATGTCTTGAACTGCCATGGTTTGGTGTAATTCATCAATAGCTCCTTACGCGAGATATCTCTCAAGAGTGCTGTTAAGTTCACGCCGTTGTGTCCGTTTTGGCCCTGGACGTATCCCGTTTCTCAGAATGCTCTAGAGAATCAGCTCAATTCTCATAGAAAGCGACCCACTTCCTCATTCAGATAGGTGAGTTCTATCAAGAGTGTTAACTGCTACACCCCATTTCAATCTTAAATTGAAACTATCGAACACATTAAGACTTTATTATAAGTCATCCTAGGGAAGGGACGGAGAAAATAATTCCCTGATAGTGTTTAATTTTTACCCGCCACAAATTAGTTGTCTCATTCAAAACCTTGATCTTGGGATATCCAGTCAGCAAGGTTGAGTATCCTTCATGGCAAGTTTTAATTTATGAGCTTAAGTCCCATCCCCCTCGATGCATTACTAACTATCTCCTTGGACAAGCCTTTTGTCAAAGGATCCGCGATATTCTCCTTAGACCTCACAAAGTCAATAGAAATAACGCCAGTTGAGATTAGTTGTTTTAAAGAATTGTGTCTTCTCCTAATATGAATAGATTTTCCGTTATAGTTGTTGTTTTTAGCATTAGCTATTGGAGCTTGACTATCACAATGTATAGATATAGCTGGCATAGGCCTATGCCAGAGAGGAATATCTTCTAAAAAACATCTTAGCCAAGCGGCTTCCTCTCCTGCTTTATCTAACGCAATAAACTCAGATTCCATAGTGGATCGAGCGATACAGGTCTGTTTGGAACTCTTCCAAGACACTGATCCACAGCCTAGAGTGAATACGTATCCACTCGTAGATTTAGACTCCTCTGAGTCTGCTATCCAGTTTGCATCACAGTATCCTTCAAGAACAGCGGGGTGTCTTTCATAACTCAAACGGTAGTTTAAAGTGTATTTAAGATACCTCAACACTCTGAAAAGTGCATCCCAATGCTCATGTCCTGGATTAGAGGTATACCAACTTAGTCTACTCACAGCATAGGAAATGTCTGGTCTTGTGCAGTTCATTAAATACATCAGACTTCCTATGACACGTGAATATTCAAGTTGCGAGACTCCATTGCCTTTGTTTTTCTTGAGTTTGCAAGAAGGGTCAAATGGAGTACTTGCTGGTTTACTATCAAACTGGTTAAATTTCTTAAGAACTGATTCAACATAATGAGATTGACTAAGACTGAATCCATTAGACTCCTTTCTAATTTTCATCCCTAGGATTACATCAGCAGGACCTAAGTCTTTCATGTCAAAGTTCTCACTCAACATGTTCTTAGTGGAATTAATGATTTCTAAGGTTGTGCCTAGTATAAGCATATCATCAACATACAAGCATACAATCACACAGGCATCATTTATAGATTTATTGTACACACATTTGTCAGCTTCATTTATTTTAAATCCACTAGAGAACATTACATGATCAAATTTTTTATGTCATTGTTTCGGTGCTTGTTTCAAGCCATATAAAGACTTTTTAAGTCTATACACTTTGTTTTCATAACCCTTCACTACAAAGCCTTCGGGTTGGTCCATATAAATTTCTTCATCTAATTCACCATTTAGGAACGCAGTTTTTACATCCATTTGATGTATTTCTAGGTTATGAATTGCAGCGATTGCAATTAGCATCCTAATGGAAGTAATTCTAGTGACAGGTGAATAAGTGTCAAAGAAATCTACACCTTCTATTTGTTTATAGCCCTTAGCTACTAGTCTAGCTTTATACTTTTCCACAGTTCCATCTACCTTACGTTTTCTCTTGAAGATCCATTTACAGCCTATGGGTTTGCACCCTGGAGGTAAATCTACTATCTCCCAGGTTTCATTCTGAACAATAGAATCCATCTCACTAATAGTGGATTCTTTCCACCATGGAGCTTTAGACGAAGTCATGGCCTCTTTATAGGTTTGTGGATCAGTTTCAACTAAACAGGTTATGAAGTCTGGCCCAAAAGATTTTTCTATTCTAAGTCTTTTGCCTCTTCTAGGTTCATAAACGGATTCATCTTCTTCTATCGGTAAAATATGGCTAGAAGAAGGGACATCTAGGGGATCATCACATATCATGCGAGATTCAGATTTCAACGGAAACACATTTTCAAAAAATGTAACATCCCTAGATTCCATAATGGTGTTCACACCAATTTCTGAGTTTTTAGAACTCACAACCATAAACCTATAAGCAGTGGTGTGTTCGGGATATCCTATGAAGACACAATCAACTGTTTTAGATCTTATTTTAGTCCTCTTAGGTGGAGGAATATAGACCTTGGCTAAGCACCCCCACACTTTGAGGTATCCATAAGAGGGTTGTTTGTCTTTCCATAATTCATATGGTGATTTGACTGATCCTTTAAGGGGCACTCTGTTCAGAATATAGCAAGCTGAGAGGACGGCCTCCCCCCACAAGTTCGCCGGTAGTCCTGAACTGATTAACATGGCATTCATCATCTCCTTAAGGTTCGGTTTTTCCGTTCATCCACTCCATTAGATTGTGGTGAATAAGGAGGATTTACTTCATGAATAATGCCATGTTGTGCACAAAAGTCTCCTATAGGGATTACATATTCACCCCCACGGTCAGATATAATGGTTTTAATTGTGGTGTTCAATTGGTTTTCTACTTTTAATTTATATAATTTGAATGCTTCTAAAGCATCATCTTTTCCTTTAAGCAAGTAAATATGACAGTATCTAGTACAGTCATCTATGAAAGTGACAAACCATTTTTTACCACCTCTGGTTTGGATTGATTTCATAACAACTAAGTCTGAGTGAATTAACTCTAAGGGATTAGAATTTCCGTGAACATTTTTCTTAAAGGGCTTCTTTGCATATTTTTATTCTACACAAACTTCACATTTATGTTCATATTCCAAATTTAATTTTGGAATGCAGCCAGAGTTTGCCAATTTGTTCATTGATTTATAATTTACATGACCAAGTCTACCATGCCAGATATTCAATGAGACAACAACATAAGAAGAATCAATTTTATTAACTTCAACAGAGGTTACAGATAACTTGTATAGGCCTTCAGCCTTATAGCCCTTTCCCACAAAATCCTTTCCCTTAGTGATAATCACTTTCCCAGACTCAAAAACAATCTTAAAGCCCTTATCATCTAGCACACCACTAGAAACGAGATTCTTGCAGATGTCTGGTACATGTAAAACTTCATTTAATGTGAGGATTTTCCTAGAAGAGAGCTTCAGCGAAACTTTTCCTTTTCCTGCAACCTGTGCTGCAGATGAATTACCCATATAGAGTTTTTCTCCTTCTCCTACCGTCTGATAGGAGGTGAACATGTCTTTACTTCCGCAGACATGTTTGGTAGCTCCAGAGTCTACCCACCAGTCTCTCACATTGGTAACTAAGTTAACCTCAGACAGCGTGCCAGAAAACTCATTTTTACTACTTTCAACTAAATTTACATTTGTTTTCTTAAAATTCGCATCTTTGCGTTTTCTACAATGAATTGCCATATGGCCAGACACACCAAAAACATAACATGCTCCCTTAATTTTACCAATAGAAGATTTTGGTTTTTGAAAGTTACCTTTTCTTTGCGAGCCAGGCTTGAGCTTGTTGTGGTCCAGACTTAGATTAGCAAATTTGTGTTCGAAAACGTGAGCTTTGTTTGACATGTCTCTTGAAGAAGAAACATTCTTGTCCTTTGAACACAACAACTCTTCAACTTGGATTTTCTTGCCCAATTCTACCATGGAAATTTCACCAGTTTCATGCCTTAGTCTTCTCTTGTATTCAGCCCAGGAATTTGGCAATTTTTCAATAACAGCAGAAACTTGAAATGTTTCGTCAATAACCATTCCTTTAGCAATTATTTCATTAATAATTTTTTGCAGCTCCAGAAACTGATCAACCACTGATTTATCATTCATCATTTTGTATTCCAGAAAACGTGCAACCAGAAATTTTTTACTTCCTGCTGTTTATGCTTCATATTTATCTTATAGTGCAGTCCATAAATTATAAGCATTAAAATTATCCTTAGCATTGTAAAAATGATATAAAGCATCTTCTAGGCAGTTTAAGATATGAATTTGGCCATGTAATTACTTCTCTTCCAACTTTCTAAGTCCTGTAATTTTTCAGGTTCATTCAGAGACTCATCAAACGGCTTCAGGACCATGTCATCTAGCATGTGGAAACTCAGGAAAAATAACCTTTTTTAATGCCATCTCTTGAAGTCCTTTCCAGAAAACTTCTGAGGTCTGTCAACATCAGTCTTCACCATTGTTAGAGAAGTAAAATTTTAAAATTTGACAAATATCGAGTTAAGAATGTTGGAGAAAATTCCTGTAACAGTGAGCAAACCAAACAGAAGCTTGAAAAGAGTTAAGGGTTTGAACAGATAACACACTTCAGACAATCACACAAGCACAGAGAGATGGAGTCGCCTGTTCAACAGACTGCCCTTAACTCGATATTTGTCAGGTACACCTTTAGAAAGATGTTGCTATACCTTTAGATATAACAAATCGAATCCATGATAAAATCACCTGATACCAACCCAGTTAGCAAGACTCGTTGGCCCGTTGTGAACTTAACAGTAGAAGAAAGTGAAGAAATAAACTAGTGCGCATACAAAGCAAGAAGAGGGGAAAAGTCGTCAGGTCAGTGGCTGCGACTGGGGTAAGTGAAAATCTAATTTTTGTTTTTCTTATAAAGAAGAAGAAGACTGTTGAATTTTTTTTTTCAAACGGTAAAAAATTATTTAATTAAACATATTTAATTTGAGATATTTAATTAAAAGATTTTGTTTATTTAAACTGATTTAATTTTATAAATACAAAACGGTCAAATATTTAATGTATAGAATTAAAATATAAAACCGTTGGATCTTTGATGGGTACACGTATGCACTTGCAGGCACACGCCAGGGTCGCGCCAAGGCTCACGCAAAAGCACACGCAAGCTCCGCAAGCCCGCGGCCCGCGGTGCTTCGGTGCGAAGCACCGCACATGTGTGCATTTGCCCACTAGTCCATTTCTTAAGTCCATATCCAATCCACTAGTTCTTTTTCCTTATATAGAACGTTTGTGGTAATGAGGATAAACTTCCTCCTTGGTTTGCCCAATATGGGATAAACCAAAGGTTTCTCATTCACTAAGAAGTGAAAATGGATGGCTTTATTTTTCCACCCCAAGTTTGGACTAGTGACCCTAGGTTCCCTTAAGATATATTAAGTAACAAAATTAATTTTGAGTAAGAAATCCATTTTCAATTCTAACACCTAACTTGCACAAGGTTATGGATCAAGAATATCACACTTTCGTCAAGAACGATACTTGGTCATATGTTCTTTCTGGTATGAAATCGGTGGGTATAAGTGGGTGTTTCGCATAAAGCAAAATGCTGATGTAATTATCGATAGATACAAAACACATCTCGTAGATAAATGATTTGATCAATAAGAAGGCATCGACTATGAGGAAACTTTTACACCTGTTATTAAGCCGTGTATCATACGAGTTATTCTTATATTAGCGTTTACATATTCTTGGCCCATTCGGTAACTTGACATCCAAAATGCTTTTTTAAACGATGTTTTTACAGAAGAGGTTATATGAAGCATCCCCGGGGTACACTGATTTATAATATCCTGATGATGTTTTTCGATTGCATAAATCTATATATGAACTAAAACAAGGCACCCTGGGTGTGGTATATTTGATTGAGTGTTTTTCTTTAAAAGTTTGGTTTTGTTATTTCGTGAGCAAACTCCTCCTTATTCATACGCTGATCCTCTCATCCTCTCATGGTGTTATTTTTTTACTTGTTTATGTTTATGATATCATTTTGACAGAATCCACTCTAGCTTGTCTGCAATCTTTACTTGGTATTATTCAACAAGAGTTTGCTCTAAAATATCTTGGTGACCTCTCATTTTTTTCTCGGTATTGAAGTTTCGTGCATTTCTGATGGTTTGTTTTTATCTCACCAACGCTATATTGAAGACATATTAGAACGTGCTATTATAAATAGTTCTAAGCCTGTGAGTACCCATTTAGTACTTGTACTAACATACATCCCACAGGTGGAACCCCTTTGTCTAATCCTACGATTTACCGAGGCCTTGTTGGTGATTTACAATATGTATTGCTTACTCTCCCCGATATTTCTTTTGTTGTTAACAAAGTCCGTCAATTCATGAAAAATCCAATCGACAAGTATTTACTTCTTGGCAAATAAACTTTACGTTATCTACAAGGTACATCTACTTTTGGCATAACTTTTTGGCATTCCCCTTTACCGAAACTAAATTTTCGTGCATATATGGATGTTGATTGGGATGGAGATTCACTAATATAAATTCAACGAGTGGTTACTGCGTTTTCCTAGGATCGGATCTCATTTCTTAGAGCGCTCGAAAGCACAAAATCGTTTCAAAATTTAGTACCTAAGTTGAGTATAAAGGTCTTGATATTGCCATTATGGAGCTTATGTGGGTTGAATCCTTGTTGAAAGAACTCCAAACTCTGGTTTTTACTCAATCTGTTTTATAGTGATAATCTTGGTGCCATTTACCTCACTATGAACCTTCTTTTTTGTGCGTGAAAATTTTCAACATGAACAACTAGATGTTCGTTTTGTATGCTCCAAAGATCAACTTGTTGATGTATTCACCAAACGAATTCTCATACAACGTTTTTCTTCTTTCCGCTCTAAGCTTAATGTTAGTAGTCATCCGCTTAGATCAAGGGGGAGTATTTGAGTGATTACGTAATCAAGGTTTCCTAGTTTAATTTTGGTTTTTATCATGTATTAGTTTGTGTTATTTTGTCAATGTTTGCTATAAAAATCTTTGTAAGCAAGCAAAAATTAATTCTAAGAAGACGAATAAAGTTAGGATGAAAGATCTACATCTCATCCATTGGAAATACATCAACAACCCAAATTTTGTACCAAATTCTCTCTCTCTTAAAACAGTTTATGGTGACGTGTAATACCTTTACCCTAATGCCATCTCAGTTTGCGAGTACTTAGACCATTTCCAACGGGATTTTGAAAAGATTATATATTTTAGACCAATCAGTTTTTTAATGTTTTTGTAAGAAGATTTCTCCAACGAAAATATTAACAGTAATGTGAAGATGACATGTACCGTAGTTATCTAAACATCCTAGAAATCATTCTCTAGTTTTAAAGATTTTCCTAATGATCTAGAATGTTTTAGTTTTTAGTTAAAGATTAATGGTCTAGAAAATTCTCAACTAAAAAAAATTATTGTGGGATGTCTTTTTATCATTTCCTTGAATTATAGAGATTTTGATCTTGTAACCGTAAAGAGAAGGTTACAAAAGAATATACACCACATATTCACCGGAGATGTTCTTAGAGCATCCACGGTGGGGCGAGTAAATCTGGATTAAATCTAAATATATTTTTCGGTCGGCCCAAAATCAATCACAGTGGAGGATTATATTTGAGTTGTAGTCCAGATTTTTTACTGTTTGGGATCAAAGTGATCCGAAAGCCGGACCAAAATCGAATTTGGTGGAGCGTGAGGGTAGTAGTGCGTTTCGTGACATGCGTGAAGTTTGCGTGCGTCTCGTGCCAGGCATGAAGGTAGCAGTGCGTATCATAAATCAAACGCAACTCAAAATCACGCATGTATAGGCGTTTATATAAGCGCACGCCCCATTGGACGCACACTTCGTGTGTGCTTGCGTGTTGCGGCGTTAACGAAACTTACGCCCGACGTAGGAGTTAACTAAACGTACGTGATAGACACATTTTAGTGTCTAAATTACACCTTAATTTCTAGTGAG
>JAJJMC010003936.1:7651472-7681106 GCA_023531435.1 Papaver californicum
GCAAACTTGAATTAAATTGTTAAAAAGAATTACATGATTAATCACATAGATTGTTAGAATTACCTGATTCCTGGTATTTTCCATATTTTCTAAAAATCATCTCTAGTGTATTTTCCTGATTTTTATTAGTTTAGGTTAAGTCTAATATTTTCTAAAATCATTACCTTCACAAGTTCGAGAATCGAATCTCTATTTACCACTATATAAAATCACATCAGTACGCTTGTTGTAGGCGCTCACCAGTTTTACGCCTGTATATGGGCGCTCACCAATGGACGTTCAAACATAACTCCTTCCTATTTTTAGAAATGGTCACTCAAACATAACTCCTCCCCATTAGAGTTGCTGAAGGGTTTACAACTATAAGATTTGGCTGTTAATTTGGTCAACTGCCAAGGTAAACCAACAAGCATAGCAAGTCATTCAAATGTGAAATAAAAAATAAAATCCAATACAATATCCAAAATGAGCAAATGGATGAAACGGGTGGGAATCAAATATTACCTGCATACATAAATAAGGTTTGACATTCTCAAAATTGTATGCAACCAAATGTAACCAAGCGTTAACTAAACTTACACCTAAAAGAGAGTATATCCATGATGTAACGTCCCAACAGGCGTTCATCTAAACATACGCCCCTGTCACTTGGGCATGACGTATGCATGCGTCTATTATCAAACGTTGTTCTAGGCTACATCTCCCACCGAGTGTTCATTCAGCGTCCGCTATAACCAAACGTTTTACTAAGCATACGTCCATCCAATACCCATCCAACAGACGTAACCTTATATATGTGTCAAACACCAAACGTAAATTTTGTTTCCGCCTGATCAAAATTTAATCTCAAACCGTTATATTTCATGCGGAGTATAACAAAAAAAAATTGGTTGCTAGTCTTTAGTTTTATTCTTTAGTCCATTTATGACTGTGGAAGCTCTTAACAAAGCAGTGGTAATGTGCCCGGAGGGTTTCACAACAAGTGTAGGAGCTGAGTAAAAGAGTTTTTAGAAGGAGTGGGCCTACTACGACGAGTGAAGGTATCACGTGAGAAAGAGAGAGAGGAAGGGAGGGAAAGCATTGATCGAGACAAGAAGTCGACGAAGCAAAAGACATTCGACTTTTTAAACATGAAAAGTAGAAATATCCCGTTCACTCTAATCTGTATGAACGTTATGGCAAATAAGATGGAGAGAATCCAGGCAGTATAAAGATGACGGCCATTACCATAAGGACAAAAACCAAGTTTATAAGTTACATTAACTCACTATTAATTAATAACAACATGTCTCACAATATTTTTATATTGAGTTGAAAATAAGTATAAAGTATAAACACATCGAGAAACTGAGAAGGAAGAAAAGCTGAAGCAAGAAAGAAAGACAAAAGAAAAAAAGGTTTGAAAGCAAAATGTCAAACACTACGTACGTTGCATTTCTGGGGAAGGACTAGTCTACCGGGAATACAAATGATAAAGAAGGGTGCATGTAACATGGTGGAAGGCGTAGGACCACTTTATTTTTTAACAAGTGCCCACTGCCTTTTACGCTCGCCCACACATTAATTTGGCCGCATCCAAGAATTCCTTCAAGGCTTGTTTCCCTATTATAGAATTTTCTTGACAGAAATATATAACTGCTTGTATAAATATTATTATAATACGGTGATAAAATTATTAGTGATGATATAAATAATATGAGTTCCAAAATAAATATACATGACCTAATTTTAGGCCCTTCGAACAATGCCTTACTTTGAAACCATCTTCCCGACCTTGACCTTATTTTGCAAACTCAGGCGCAGAAAATAATAGCCAGATTGACAACATTATGTTGTAATCCATGTTTCATTTAGTTATATGAACCTGGGATCCATCAAGATTCTTTTTTTTTGGTATAATAAGAAAAACAATTGAGAATGTTTTGGATCATTATTTGATGATGATGAGAATGAGAACGAGAACGATAACGAACTTGAGCGTTATTCGCTGGGAAACATGTTTGAGCATTAAGCGCAATGTGATATAGGGAGGACTAATTTATTACTAGTAGTCTAACTAAAATCTGATCTGCTATGATCTAGTATTAGATTTAAAACTATAATATTTTGGACCTCTCCCGTTTATAAGGGAGTCGTTGTCTGTGAATCTTTTCTCTAACTCCATTTCTAGTTTGACTCATTCTCTATCTTATTAGCTACCTACCTACTACACACACATGCAAAAACTTAGTAGTGGTGAATATCTGGAGCCATACTCCAAAACTACTCTACACTCTCCGTAGTAGATTGCATTCGAACCTATTGAGTTTTGGCATCTCACCGCTTAGGCTACATGTTTCCACTAACTTGAAAAAGAATACTGCTTGATTTAAGATTTATGTGCTCAAAGTCAAGTTACATAATTATTGAGCCACCAAAGTCTACTCCAACTCATCTGTTTTTGGAAATAGATCTACTTCTACTTTGGCGAGTCCTATTTTGGAAAGTTTCAGTAAGTTCCTTCCACCCCAAACAATTGAATTAGATTAGTTGAGTCTCGTCCTTAAGCTCAGAATATTGATTGTTTGGTTCATTACATAGTGCCTGCTTGGAACCTTAAAAGTGAACTTGGAAAAACCTCCACTCACACAACTTAAAAGTGGCTAATGTATATCTATGAAGTCTAGATTGGGAAATCATATGTATAAAAAGATAGTAGTAGCTTTCAACGGATTCAAACATGTTCCCACTTTTAACAAATCTAAAACTGGGGAAAAGATTATTAAAAACATTCCCCAATGTGTAACTTTTTATACCTCAATAGTCAAACACAATCAACTACTTAATTTACGCGTCGTTCTCTCCAAGACGATGATTAGTTTAATGAAATTGTACCTAAAACGGCTTTGCAACACTCAAATTTTCCCGCATTCATTCTCTCCCCTAAACTTCAGATTCAACATCATCGAATATAGAGGACGGAGTAGGGTCTTATTGACGGAAATATTCTCTCATGGTCTTACATATGAGATTTTTTCAGCTTATTGTTTTACTGAGCTTGTCATCAGGCAGACTGGTTCGATTAGAGTTGTTTGCATATGAGATTGGCTTGTTGAGGCTTTGTGACCTTTGTCATGTGCAACTTAGACTAACGCAGGCTTAATTGTTTTATGTGTTAACCTTAGACATCCTGTGAACCACTCGTAGATTACGATGCGGCCGTCTGGATTAGGTTTGGAGCTAAAGTTGTTATTCAATGTGGTTTGACGATAAAATCGCAGGCTGGAAATCACATTTTCATGCACCTAGAGCTCAAAACACGTCTAGACGTTTATTCTTAAGCTAACTCGGGACAGCTATTTTTTTAGCTCGAGATCTTCTTACGTTATGGGATTCATGGATATGGATAAGTGGATATTTACAACTGCTTACACCATGTTTGTTTTTAACTAACTCGATATCTTATTTGATTTGGCCACTGACTCGGTCCGAGTCAACTGTCAGATCGTTGTTCTTTTTTTTGAACCAGATTTGATTTGTGACCTGAGTCAGATCTAACTTCTGATTCGAATCCGTTTGAGTCGGGTATAAAAAATTTAATCAGATAAAAACAAAAAAAAAACAAGATGTTAAAAATAAATAAATTGTCTTATACATTTTATTTACCAGGGAGACTCCAGGGTGGTGCCCCTTAGCGAAATGAGAGGCAGTGTCCCATTTGTATTCGTACATAGTTGTTGGAATCCTAGTTTAAAATTTTTTGATTGCTAGCAGGCACAAGTTCTATCGAACACTATGGATATCTACTGGAGATCAACATGTATTTCTGATGGATGCACACCATTTACAAGTATATATGATTGATTAACAATTAATTAACAATATATTTTTTGATTTTTTTGTATTCCTAATCTTCTTGACATCATCAATACCTTTCCAATTGTGTTCATTGTTAAAACAAAGATGTACAAATTTTAAATTTAATTTGGTTGTTTTAAGATATCATAGTATCATGAAGTCTGAAGGTATTAATTATTCAACCCAATCATATTAATTAAATTATTATAAAATATCGAATTATTGTCTAAAAAAATCGAAAGATTCTTGAAATTAGAAGTACATCAATCTCTTGTTAGTGTTTTTTATCTTCTTACACTGGGTTATTTTTCTTAACAAAGTGGATCCTAGGCCCGACAAGTTCTACAAAGCTCAGCTGATCGTGATACTGATATTGTTAGGGTTGATGGTCTTTCTTGACTCCTTAGTGGATTAATGGATTTTTATATCGATTGACCATTTTCATTTTTTAAATCATTATTAGGTTAAGAAAATGTAAAACTTTTAATTTACAGTTATTGCAATACTTTTTTTAAAAAGTATAATCTATGATGGAGGTATATGGTTAACATATGAAGCTCTAGTTGTCCATTTATAATCATAACGCAATGAATAATCAATTTTGAAAAAAATAATGTTTATAGAAATATTTTTATTAAATCTTCAGTTTTTTCTTAATGAATTTAAGCATTCTCGGCACTAAATGATGTGGTTAAAAAATCAAATAAAATTTGTCAACCACATAAAAATATCATAATTGAGTCTACATGCATTGAAATTGTTCGTTCAATTTATTATAAAAATAATTTTCCAACTAATTATACATAGATGAGCATAATTTTACAAATCATGCTTTTAGCTATTGGAAAAGTTTACTCTTAGTTTTTGGTGGACACAATTTATTCAAAGTATGAAAAAAATCTCTTCAGCTAAAATTATTCAAATTATAATTTAAAGTGATATTTTCATTTAAACAGATCAATCAAATATAGTTTTATCTAGAAAATTTTTGATATTGAGTTGTTTTAATATTAATTCATTTGATTTGATGAAAATCCATTATTTCCATTGGATCATAATTTCTCTTTAAAATTTATGAATAGAAAATTTCTAGGAAAATAGTTGCTAATCCGAAATGAATTAGTTAAGCTTAAAACAAACCACAGTAAGAGTAGTAACTACCCAAAAAAGTGTGAATAATACAACATCTACTTCAGATGGAGTAACTTCTGAACAGAAACAATAAGGCACTTTGTTTGCCGTCCAACTTCGACTTTGTACCTTTTTTTAACTGCTTTGGATAACAAAATAAAAAGAAACCTTGACGGCACTTCATAGGTCGTCTAGGGTTTTTTAACAATTTGTTTCATAATGAAACCACTCGTTCACCTCTATACTAACTCATTATGAATTTTGGAACAAGACAACCATAACCCTTAAAGCATCTCTAATGGAGTGGATGTTGTCCGAAGATATCATATGAAGAGATTAAGTCAAAATCTCCGTGAATTTAGAAAGTTGGGTTAAATCTTCTTCAACTGGATTTTTTTCTAATGAAAAACTTGGACACATGTGCCAACCTTATTGGTCTACGGTGTTATTTTATACTTGTAAACCTTTTTTAACATGAGATAATTAACTTTTATATTTATAAAAACATAAAAGTAATAAAATATCGGTGATTAAGATTATTCATTCAAGAAGATCTTCCAAAACCAGAAGATCTCATAAATAATATCTTATTAAACGTTATCAACCTCATCTCCGCATTCTTTCCCCATATCTCTATTGGAGACGGATTTTAGATAAAAGTTGAAAATGAATGAACATATATTTAGGAAGTTTACATTCTCCCATTTCAGATGCTCTCAATTTAAGAAGAAATTCGCTTCCTACAAGCCAGATAACTTGGCAAAGTAAAAAAGAAAATTCTAATTCATATGCATGTTGGATTTAAACCTCATACTTCTTTATGTATTCACTAAGTGTCTGATCAACTCAATTGTTGACACTTATATATTGAAGATATATTTAATATTTGCAAAATCATAAAATATTTATGATTTATTTGAACACAATTTTTTTCAAAACCATAAAGTATTAGAACAAAATTTATATTACCTAAAAAATCACCATTTAGATATTTTAAAGACTATCATTAAAATTGTTACCAGTGTATCAAATTTAAATTTTATAAATATATATGTCTATGATATTTTTACTTTAATATTATACTGGTGACTTAAATTTAAATTTGGTAGCAAAAATATCGATTTGGTGATTCAAAAACAAAATACCGTAATTTGGTAGCAATCTTGATTATTGATCGAATGCTTGGCAGATTGGCATATGCAAACAAGTAGAGCTTGAGGTGACTTGCACCTTAACAAGGCTAATAAAGGAAGTCAATGACGACCCAAAGTCAGCAAAGTCAAATTCTAGCGGATTGGTCAACAAAAGACAAACTCTCTCTAATCACAGGAACACCATAGATGATGCTAAAGCTAGATTCACCATGGATGATGTTAAAAGTCCAGTGAAGCTTTCAAGAAGAAGTAGTAGTAGTTATATTGTGTTCCAATTTTAACAACTGTAAATGATTCCAACCCTCACATACATCTCTCTGCACAAACACGTACAAACACCATACGACGAACAAGCTCAAACACCTCCCTCCTCTTTAACTCTTCTCATTTACTTTAACTCTTTTCCTTCCCCCTTCTCTCCCCACTGCAAAATCCCAACCAAACACAGACAAACCAATCAGTCAAAGAGCTGCTTCACCTATACACCCTCTCCTTATTTACTCCCCCTTCTTAATTACACATTTTTTAAAAACTATTTTTCTCTTCTTCTCATCATCTTGGTTCTTGATAAATTAGTAGTAGTATCCACTTTTTCATGTTTGAAAAGTGAAGTAAATAAACAATGAATCCTTGGGAGATTGTGTTATGAGTTTTCAATATATAGAGAGAGAGAGAGAGAGAGTGAGGAAGAAAATAGCCCATGTCTCAATCTTTTCACAGTTATCTGTTTGGATGCCATCGATTGAAGAACCCAAAGTTTCTTCTACTTGTTAGATTTTACTTAATAACAGAATCAATTTCATCATCTCTTCTTCTCCATTCTTATCTACTACCACTACATGTTCTTTTATTATTACACCTGATTATTCATTACCTTCCACAACTAAATCTAGGATTATTAAACTTTAACTCATCATCTCCCATTAATGGCAGCTTGTGTTTTACTCAACAACAACAACAATGGTAGTAATAATGGTAACATCAGCAGAATAGGAAGTGGAAACAACAACAGTGAAGATAAAAACAACAACTTTACATCTCAACAGGCAGCATCAATGCAACCACAGCAGCAGCAGGACCCAAAGATGGTGAGGAAAAGAACAGCATCAGAAATGGAAGTTCAACCTGATAATAATAATAATAATCAAAGGATTTCTCGTAGGCCCAATAATTCCTTCACAGAAATCGGAAGAGCTTCTTCTTCTGCTTCAATGGGTTATCATCCTAATCCTAACGCTAATAACATTGTTTCATCATCAGACAATAACAATACAAATTTAAACCCTAATAATAATAACACTATCACTATCCCCCCCTCCAACCACTCCACTTCTACTACTAATATCTTACCTTCTCCATCTTTGAATTCTCTTACGTCATTCATTTTTCCTTCTTCCAACTTCACTTATCTTGATCATCATCAGCAACACCAGTCAAATGTTGTTCTTCCATCATCACCATTACTACCTTCATTACCTGCTGTTTGTAACTTCTCTGGGTTACCATTATTTCCATCTGAACAAGAGAATCGAATTGTTCATCATAACATTACTGCTGCTTCTTCTGCTTCTCAGATGGATGAGAATAATAATAACTCAGCAACAACAGCATGGATTGATGGAATCATTAAAGATTTAGTCAATACTACTACGAATGTTTCAGTACCTCAACTTATTCAGAATGTTAGAGAGATTATCTTTCCATGTAACCCAAATCTTGCTACGCTGCTTGAGTTTAGATTAAGATCATTGATGGTGGAACCTGTTCTAGATCATCAGCAACAACAACAGCATAATATTAATACAGATAATAGAAGAAAAGAAGTTATGGGTTATCAAAGACAACACCAACATCATCATCAACAAATTCCATTAAGCCCATTTCCTCTCTCAGATCATCCTTCTTCTTCAGCAACACCACAGATTCCTTCAAATAATAATCAGTTCTTGAACTGGTCTTTACCAAATCCATCTTCAACCCAAGATTTGGATCAACAATTACATCACCACCCACAACAGCAAAATCCCATTTCTTCTCATATGCCACCAAAACACCACTATCACCAGCAGCAGCAGCAGCAACAGCAACAACGACCACAACCACAGCAAAAGCCATCACCACCGCCACCACAGCAGCAGCAGCAACAGATTCCTTCTCCTCCCCAACAGCAGCAAAGTTCTCCGCAAGCAGTTCCGGCAACAACTACAACCACACCAACCACACCGTCAGCTTCAGCTACACAAATAATAGCAAGAGATAGAAGAGAAGAAATCAGACAACAGAAAAGAGATGAAGATGGTCTTCATCTTTTAACATTACTTCTTCAATGTGCAGAATCAGTTTCAACAGGTAATACTGATGAAGCAAACGCAATGTTACTTGAAATCTCTGAATTATCAACACCATTCGGTACATCAGCTCAACGAGTTGCTGCTTACTTCTCGGAAGCCATGTCTGCCCGATTAGTAAGTTCAGAATTACAATTCTATGCACCATTATCTAATGGACCTACACATAGCCAAAAAGTGGCTTCAGCTTTTCAAGTCTTTAATGGAATAAGTCCTTTCGTTAAATTCTCTCATTTCACGGCTAATCAAGCTATTCAAGAAGCATTTGAACGTGAAGATAGGGTTCACATTATTGATCTTGATATCATGCAAGGTCTTCAATGGCCTGGACTTTTTCATATTTTAGCCTCTAGACCTGGTGGTCCACCATTTGTTAGATTAACTGGTTTGGGTACTTCAATGGACGCATTAGAAGCTACTGGTAAACGGTTAACGGATTTTGCTGAAACTTTAGGACTTCAATTTGAGTTCATTCCAATAGCTGAAAAGGTTGGGAATTTGGATATTGAGAGATTGAATGTAAGCAAGAGAGAAGCTGTTGCTGTTCATTGGTTACACCATTCTCTCTATGATGTTACAGGATCTGATACCAACACTCTTTGGCTTCTACAGAGGTAAATTACAATACGAAACCCTTATTAGTTTAATTTTATTTTTATTACTATTACTGGATTTGATGTTACGCTTTTGTTTGTATTCTTACTATCTATGAAGCTTTCACTGTTTAATTTGTATGTTCATCCTTGGATAGATGTTTAGTTTTCCTTGTGAGGTTGTGTGTGTCTTCGTATTCTTTCATGCCTTGTTTCCTTTTATTTTCACACTTTTTCTATCTGGGGTAAAAAAAATGTCAGCTTTACATGATCCTGATCCACCACTGTCACCACCACCTTCACTGTTTGCTTGATTGTTCTTTTATACTCAATAATTCTTTACATTCTAATATAAGAACCAAACCGAACATATTTGACATGTGGGGAATGCGTAAAAAATTGCAGGTTGGCACCAAAGGTGGTGACAATGGTGGAGCAAGATCTAAGTCATGCTGGTACATTCTTAGGAAGGTTTGTGGAAGCCATTCATTACTACTCAGCAATGTTTGATTCACTTGGAGCTAGTTATGGAGAAGAAAGCGAAGAAAGACATATGGTGGAACAACAGTTACTATCTAGAGAGATAAAGAATGTGTTGGCAGTTGGGGGACCTAGTAGGACTGGAGAAGCCAAATTTCAAAACTGGAGAGAAAAACTGAAACAATCTGGTTTTAGAGGAATGTCTTTGGCTGGTAATGCTGCTACACAAGCTACATTGTTGTTGGGTATATTTCCTTGTGATGGTTACACTTTGCTTGAAGATAATGGAACACTTAAACTTGGTTGGAAAGATCTTTATTTGCTCACTGCTTCTGCATGGAGACCCACTCATACAAATATTCACAGGTAGATTAATTCATTTTTTTTCTTCTTTTTATTTCATTCTAGTAGTTGTGAAAATTTTGAAGTTTTAATTTTGTTGTAGTAGTAGTAGTGGTGGTGAGGATGGATGAATAAAAATTATCTTTGTTTTTTCTTTCCATCATTACATTTTACTGCCTCTAGTCTATTTTACAGTTCAAGTTTAAAACTTTTGCCTGTTCTCCCACATCCCATGTCATTGCTTCAGTTTATCAGTTGTCTTTTGTAAAACGAATTAGTTTTGAGAAATGGGCAATTAACTTAAGCTTTAGATTAATCTGGAACTAACTACAGGAATCAGATTAATCTGATAGGGTTATCATGCAGTACTACTGAGCTTTGGATTTTAAAGGTCATTGCCTTTTCAAGGTTTTGTTTTTTTATTCATCAATTTGTAGGTTTCCATGGTGGTGCAATGGCATTGTAGTATGACGGTGGTGGTGGTGGGGTTTAGTGTTGTTTTGTTTATTATGAATGTGAGTCTGGCTGCTTCATCGAGTAGTCCTTTTGATTGATTTGGATGTAAGAGAGAAAGAAAATGAAATGAGTGCATTGGGAAAGTCGTGATAATAGAGGGTATGACAAAGAAAGAACATAGAGAGGGAGAAGATCATCATAAAAGAATAACCGAAATAATGATTTCTTTCTTTCTTTCTTTCTTTCTTTCTGACAATCTCTAGCTAGATAAGAAAGAAGATTTTTAAGTGTGAAAATGACGAAATCAGCCAAGAAAAGGTCACGAGATCCTCTTCTTTCTTTTGGTTTCGATCTCAGTTTCTTTCTCCTCTTCAACTTTTGAGGTGAAAGAGTTTGTATTCGACGATTACATAATTAGAACCTAGTTTGACAACGTTTTGAAAGTTTCAAACCCTCATCTTTTGACTTGGTTCATACAGTGGTCCCCTTATACGGCTCCATCGCGTTGCTTTATTTCTTATTTTCTCCCTGTGAGCCCATACTGTTGGCAGGATTTTCCACTCAAATACGATCAACTTAGGATAGGGTAGAGGCAAATTTCTTGGTCGGAAAGTACTGTATGCGGTGATATGGGGGTAATAGGTGAATTCACGGCGAAAGAAAGAAAGTCACGGAAGAGCTAGTTTTGTCGATCATAAACTCTTATTCTTTAGTTCTCTAGCAATGAGTCGATGACACACTTAGTGGTGCCAAATACCAAGAGCTGGTTTGGTATCCTAAAAGAAGCACATGTTTATAGATCCCGCTCATATTTATTTTTTACAGTTTGAAAACTTTCTGTTCTCTAACGAATTCACAATACTAGTTGGTTTCTAGTTGCTATCAGTATATTAGATGTTGATACTGCGGTTATGGGCAGAGGCCGTGCCCAAATCTCATGCAACTATTTGGTCCGAAAAATCTCAGTTAAAATACATTGATCCAAAAGAATCTAACCTAAGTTGATGATGTTCATAACAAATCAGGGTATCGGATAGCTTTTCTTTACTCTACCATATAAGTTTAAACTATGATATGTTGGTATTTTGCCTCCTTTGAAGGTGCACATTTTATGTATATTGAATTGGGCTTATTGGAAATATGTCCCGGATTTTAATTATCAGTTGAGAATACGTTTCGTAACGGTCTAATTTTAGGAATATATCCCAGCTATCCATTTCAACCGTTAAATGATCAAATATGCACATGTGTGAGGCTGTACGTGCTAAATACGGATAATAATACCCCTGTCATTTAAAATTGATTTCCACAGGTTCCAAATTGTAGATTATCAATACGTGTCATCTACGATCCGACCGTCAAAATCTTTTCTAATTCTTACAAGTGTAAGAAACCCTAATATTCTCAGAATGACCTTATTACCCCTTAGTTTTGAAAAAATTACAAAAAAAACTTGTGACTGTTATGCTAATGGTATTGTCTGAATTTGAAATTATGCGCACATTTTGAAACACAAACTAAGTACTAGTATTGTCTGAATTTGAAAATTAAACAAAGAAAATGAAACAAACGCAACCATCCATGTGTTTCATAACATTCGAAAAACATAAAACTCACACATCAAAATGAACTTTAGGCTTCCTTTGTCTTTTTGAGCCTGCATCATAGTTGAAATTGTTAATAATCTGCTTGAAGGGCCACCTCCTTTGTTGATATTACTAACGGACATAGTCAAACCAGCTCCAGTTGTGTTAGTTTTGGCATGTTTCCCTTTTGGCTTAGTAGTTGTGGATGAAGAAGTAGCCGCAGTGGTATTCTTATGAGCTTTAGATGATGAAGTTGCAGATGCACTTCCCCTACTCCTTCGGATCCTGGTGCCTTCGTTCTTCTTCTTTGGAGTTGAAGTTGTGGTAGCAAAAGAACTTCCATTCATTCTTCTTGGGATTGGATTCAACTTCTCCACCCTTACATGTTCTGTTGTTGTGATTAGTACCACCACATGTGCCACACTTTCTAGCTTTTTCTTTCTTCTCCGGGTTCATCTCTGACCAGGACCTCTTCCTGTTGACACAAGGCCTACCAGGTTCTCTAAGCAGTGGTGGTTGAGTAATCTTTATTCCTTCAACTTGTAGAAGAGAAACAAAGATAGTTTAAAAGTGTAGAAGACAGGGTTGGTATCCATTTATCTATAGATCTTAAAGTAAACAGAAAAAAAAAACTGAAAAGGAAAAAATATAACAATATGAAATGAAATTTTTTTTAAAGCAATCAAAAATAACCTCATGCCACTCATCCACGTTCCCTAGTGGTGTAATTACCCAAGAGTAGGTGGTCCTATAAAAATCCACCATATAATACTTACTACAGTACCTGCAACAACCCACCAACAAACAATTAAGCCAAATGACATTCAACAAAAAACACAACTACAAAAAAAACAAAAACAAATTTCTTACTAAGGCCAATCTGGTCTAATGGTGACCAACACACACACGACATGCTGACACGGGAAGTCCCTCAACTGCCATTGGACACAATTGCAAGTCTTTTCAACTATGTCAATTGTAAATACTTTCATAGTAGCCATGTTAGTAACCTCATACAGTTTTAAAACTTTTGATGGACCAGTTCTAAATTGACCTATATTTTCAGTCATTTTCTCAATTAGTTTAACTGCAGCAGTTACTAGTTCACCACTATTCCAATTGGCAGCTGTTGCACTTCTTTTGGCAAATAATCCCATAACCATCTGGGTGTACATGGTGTGCAACTTACAGACTAACTTATCCCTAATCTTGCTACAAATTGCATTAAAAGACTCAGAAAAGTTGTTGATGTGCTCAAAAGCACAATCATGTGGGAAGTGAGATCTTGCCCAACATGATGGTTCTTCATTCATTAGATACTCCCATGCAACTTCATCAACCTTCTTTAATGCATCCATATGTTGCTGTCATTTAGCAATTCACATATATTCACATATGTTAGCAATTCACATATATTCACATATAATCCATATGTTGCTGTAAAGAATAACAACATCCTAACCTTCCAATAAGATTTTTTTATAGGCTTTAGCCGCATTCCACGCTAGACTCATCAACTTAGGACCTTTAAATTTGTTTTTAAAGTTCTTGTAAAGATGCCTGAAACCAAACATGGAAATTATTAATAGTTTCATAGTATGAACAGTGTTCAAACAGATTGTAAAAAGAGAAAAGTTACCTAAAAGAGAATCTGTGATTGGACTCAGGGAACAACTCCTCAACAGATTCTCTAAAGCCCCTTTGTCTATCTGACATAAAGGTTAAACCCCTCATGTGCGCAATTTTTTGCTTCAAGTCTTTGAGAAACTTGTACCAATTTGGATAATCTTTAGTTCTGCAAATCATTATGGCTAAAGGGAATAGACTATTCTGAGCATCTAAGGCAGTTGCACACATCATCACACCCCCGTATTTTTCCTTTAAGTGGGCTGCATCTAATCCTATTGCTGATCTACAACCATTGTTAAACCCTTGGATTTGTGCATTGAAGGAAATAGTGACAGTCTCAAAAGTCTTATCCGCCCCATCCCATGTAAAGGTAGCAATGCTGCCTGGGTTAAGACTTGTAACAGCTGAACACAAACTGGGCACCTTTGTATAAGATTCCTCATAGCTTCCATTTATATGTTGTAAGACCATATTCTGCAAAAAAAAAAAGCTTAAGTTAGAATAAAATTCTAAGACAAAAAAAAACTAAATGAATGTATTAATAGTTTAACTAGTTGATACTTTACCCTTGCATCATTTGCTACCCAATATGGGATCCAAGTATCAAAAGTTGACCATATGATATCATTAATTATATCACCTGCCACTGGAATCTTTAAAGTAGGCTTTGAAGCTAAAGTCTTCAAAATGTGGTCAGAAACAAACTTAGAATTGCAAGCAGGACTTAAATGGTTTCCAGGATTAACACAAGTGTGATTGGGCCCAACTTTTCTGATGGTGAAGGTGGCCTCACGTGGTATCTGTCTTGCATTAACAAACCACTTACAACCTTGACTCACCTTATTCTTACATACAACATACACTCTTTCATTATCACACTTGTTAAACTTAAAATTATGTTTGTTTTTCACTGCGTAGTACCTAAGGTGGTCAGTGAAAGCTTTTCTATCTTCAAAACCATTCCCACACGCAATACATCCGGAATCTCTTCATGAGCTTTCTCATCTTGCAAAGACAGATCCACTGGGTCCTCAGCATGGTTACCACCATAATAATATTGCCACTCAGCTTCCATATCATCAGTCCACTTTGACCCATTATCTTCATCGGGCCCATTACCAGCAGGTTCATTTCCATAACCATCACCAGACCCATCACCATACCCATTACCAGATCCAAACCCATTACCATTACCATCACCAGACCCATTACCAGACCCAGACCCATTACCATCACCAGACCCGATCCATCACCAGGCCCATTACAATCAGTTTCGTTTACTTTCCATCAGACCCATCATACCTATCTTCAATGTTATCATCAGGATGACAGTCATCTTCGGCTTCATTAGATAGGTGCAGTGGTTCTTCCTCCTCATCGACTAGGGTTGCATCTTCAATTGTACTAGCTTGTGTACAATTGTCAGCAACACTGCATTGTGTAGGTTAAACTTCACTTTCATTCCAAACTTCATTTTCAAATTGCAATTTTCTTTCCCTACTTGTCCCCACTCCTTGATTCTTTCTTTCTGACTTTTCTTTTAGTCTAGGGCTCTTCCTAGGTGTCATATTTGGCTTAGGCACAACTTTCTTCTTTGGTGTATTTTCTTTCTATATGAAGGATCAAGTATACAACTACCAGCACCAACCCCTTTCTCACACTCAATATTTGCCTCTTGACCACCAGTTATACATACATCTAATATTGTAAAACCATCCTCATCTTCCTCAGCATATTTCCATAAATCAAAAAAATCACATCCATTATATATTATGTCACAGTTGGAGACCAATTCAATCTTGAAATCAACAGACAAATTCAACGTAGCCCTTATAATGTCTATAAACTTTTCATAACTAATAACATTTGCAACAACATTCATCACATAAAACACTTTACCAGCCTCAATACCAGCTTTCTGATTGAGAATAGTTATCCTAAAGTTTCTATCTTTCAATTTCCTGAAATACACCCAAATGTAACAGACAAATTCCAATCATTTTACTAATTCAATCAGTTTCAAAAATAAAAAATAAAAAATTAATACCCCTGTCATTTTAGTAACTAAACACCAAAACAAACAGTAATACATGTTTTTTAACCAACAAATTTCATGTTTCAAACAAAATACCCAATTCAGCAAACCCTAAAATCAAATTTACATAAACCATAAATTGTGATTAAACAAGAATTAAACACCATAGATATGATATAACCAGTGAATAAACATTGACTAACAATAATACATGTCATTTCATCAACGAATTTCATGTTTCAAAAAAAATCTCTAAATCAGCAAACCCTAAATTCAATTTTACATAAACCCTAAATTGTGATTAAACAAAAATTAAACACCATAGATGTGATATAACCAGTGAATAAACATTGACTAACAATAATACATGTCATTTCATCAACAAATTTCATGTTTCAAAAAAAATCCCCAAATCAGAAAACCCTAAAATCAATTTCAAATAAACCCTAAATTTATAGTTGTTATTAAAAGAAAATTGAACATAATAGATGTGAGATACACAAAAAAAAAGATGGGTTTGATGAATTAACTTGTTTTCAGTCACCATGATGTTGATTTGAGAAAGTTTGATGATGATAAGAACTAAAAGTGGCGAGTTCTTCTTGCTAACAATAACGCACACTTTGATTTCACGACCTTCACTTAATCATCTAATTTCTTCTCTGTCTCTCGATTTCTCTCTGTCTCTCATTTTTTCTCTGTCTCCCTCTCGATTTCTCTCTGTGCTTTCTTTTCCTTTCTCTCGAGTTCTCTTCTCAAAGAAGATAACTACACCATACACACGTGCCATAGAAACATGTTACATCTTAACATGTGTCCACACTTGTGTTATATGACCGCAGGATCTAACACATGTCTCCACAGTTTTAATCGGACCGTAGGATCTAGCTAAGGGTAAAAGTGTAAAATTGGGCACACGTGTAAACCCACACATACGGATATTAATCATTTAACGGTTGAAATGGATGGTTGAGATATATTCCTTAATTGCATCCGTCACGTGACAGATCCTAAATGAATGGGTAAAATCCAGGACATATTTTCAATATTCCTTATTGAATTCGATGCAAATGTTTGATATTTGACAATATACCATATATCCTCAGTTTTTTCTAAGCATCTGGCAGCATAGGGTGCTAAAGACCATATACTATAGGGACGTGATGTTACATTTCTGATATAACATCATTGTCATTGTATAAAGATTAATTGAAGCAAAAGCTAGGCACGTGGATGCCGTTTGGTTCTATAACATCAGGGGAAAGAATGCACGTTCAACTTCCATGTTATTCAGATTTTTAGGTATATGTCTCATGCGCCTTGCTCTCTGCGTGCCAGAAAGGCTAAACAGTAAACACAGTGCAAGAAACAATTGCCATCCCGAAATGGAAAAACATACAATTGCCGATAACTCTTCCCACTATAAAGAACGTTGTTTTGAGGCATATTTAATAAAAATAAAATAAAGTCATTAGGTAGTAAAACCAATAATCCTTTTTCCATCATATTTTAATAATGACAATAATTTTTTTATTATTTATATTTTTATAAGTAACTTTTATTTAATTTTTAATTTTTAAAAAAATTATAATATTTATTTTAAGTTTTTTGATTTTCTTTTTGGAATTTAAAAAAAATATTAAAAAAATTAAAATTATAAACATAATTTTAAAAAGTTATATTTTTCTAATTTCTTTAAAAAATTAATATTTTTTTTGAGTTGTTGGATTTTTTTTAATAAAAATTGAATATGATCTAAATTTTTTTTAAAAATTAATAAAAAAATTAAAATTAAAAAAGTAAATAGATAAATTAATCAAGGTTATCTAAGTAATTTAACTAGTCTTATGACACCCCTTATCAACCTACACTAGCTAGAGCAATCATCTTGTATACCTCAAAAGTTTTGAGTATGCCTCAAAAGTGTCTTCATTATAGAACCAGTCCAGCAGTCCACATAGTGGGTAACCAAATCAGAGAAAGATAAATGATTGTCGAGTCCCAACAAACATATTCGATGGTATTTATTGTATAACAACAAAGCCAGTGGGGTGGGTATATCAGCTAATTTACTAATTATCATCCCATAGTGGGATGAGCAAACCTAAAAAATAGGTTGACAAATTGGTATTTGGAAGCTTTTCCCATCGAGGCTCAAGTTGAATCCATAGATTCATTTTGAGACGACCAATTCAACTTGATCCGAACGGCTCAAGTTAAGACGACTACACCGAGCCTTATCCCGAGTTGAGACGACCGACTCAACTTGAGTCGATTAAAAATATTTTATATTTTAAATAGTCAGTTAAATTTTAGTCATAATAATAATTTTATTATACTATATATATAATGAGTTCAATTTATCAGATTTATAAGATTATTTTAATAAAATAAACCCCATTTTGACTTAAAAATAATATTTGTTTATACAAAAAACGGATCCCATTTAGCAAATTAGTAAATATACATATCCATTTGCTAGTTTACCACTGTGGAGAGTTGAGTTTGCCTATTCACGTGGACAGACAAACTAACAAATATACCAACTTCCACTAGAATTGCTCTAAAGAAAAAAAAAATTGCACTAGAAGTGTTAACTTTGTGTAACAACGTATCTCTCTTTCCGTAAATGTCTCAGATATAAAGCCAGAGCGGAGTTGCAGTAAGCTTTGGAAACTTCAAATTTTTAACATGTCTAGCGAGTATGTCAACTGGTTTATAACTCTAATTAGCAACTCTCCAAATTATATTATACACAAATTATTCGTGAACTATACACAAAAGTATTGTATATATATCATATGTAGACGTGTGGAGGAACGAATTAGTTTTACGAATTTTCAGCTTCAAACGAATTATACACGCATTCACAATTAACGAACTATACTCCCCATATAAAGCTCCGCCACAATATCATCACATTACCATTTTCTATCACATGTTAATCTTCAAGTGTTTTAGGGGAAAACGGATAAATAGGTGAAAGGGTAAATCGTAATGAATACGAGAGATCAATATCGTACAAAGCTATCCTAAACCAAGAAATTATCGTTCAAACCTTGCTTGGTCACAAAGGAGAAGAAGGGTTTATCTTAGGGAGGGAAGCAGAGAAAGATGAGATCCGAACTTGATGATTTTGAATTTGAATTATCTTATCCTAAGGGATGTGACTCTCCATGAAAGAATTTGTCCAACTGTCTCCTTTAAATCTATATAAACCTCACTCATTGTATATCCAATAGGTTTTAGAACCATAAACTAATACTAGAAGATTGTAGTTTGCAAATTATGGTCAAGAGTTAAAGAAGAGTTTGTATTACATCAGATTGCATTCGCTGTTTTCGTTGTTATTCCAATACTATGTTAATAACGAAAGGAACCATTGTATCTTGGGAGACGTACCTTTATGAAACCGTCACGACATATATACGTGACAAATAACATCTGAAGGAAAGAGTCTAACTCGCCTCGGTTCAAGTAAGTTTTGTTTATATATTTTAGATTGATTATTTCTTTCTATTCTTTTTTTTCTTGTTGTTGTGTTGGTATTACAGAATCTGTAATACATAGACGAAGACCATTGTTGCAAAAATTGTAATGAATGGGTAGAAATAATACACCAGTCGTATTATCGTCGAAATCAGTAGCGAAGATTTTCCAACAATAACCGTAGTCAAGTATTTGTTGTTTAATTGAGCTATGAATTCTCATATTTCCAATGGGTCTCAATTGGGATTGGATGTTGTTGTTACCACATGCATGTAAATTGTTTTAATCTGACATTGTTTGGAAACTTATTGTTGGGACTGCAACACTTTGGTTTTGAGGGATAACAAGACTAATTAAGAGTTAGAGTTTGATTAGATTAACGAGTTGATTTAACATTTAGTATCAATGAGGGCATATGCCCCCCTTTACTTTATCATTCTCAAGGCATCCTACGACTAGGAGTTCATCATTTCCTAGCCGTAAGTAAAACTTATGGTTAGGAATCAAGACAACGACCTAGCCGTAATACATATTATACGGCTAGAAACTCTGTGACGAAAATTTTATGTTTTTTAGAATCACTTACTGCTAGGAATTCATCATTTGCTAGCCGTAAACAACAAATTAGTGTTGGAAAATGATAAATTTCTATCCTAATAGGTATATACTCACTTAAAAATAAGTATAACTATATACTGGAATTAGGATTGAGTATTAGTTTATACTCATTCCTAAAAATGAGTATATAAATTCATTATGGAAATATTTCAAATCCACTTATGGCTAGGAAGCTAGCCTTAAAAAACCTAACACATAGGCATTCATTATTTTTCAGCCGTAAATAATAAAAAATTACTAGCCTACGACTGAAAAATGATGATTTTCTAGTCATAATTGAGCTATTTACGGTCTAGAAATGATGAACCCCTTACCCCTAGAGAGTGTTTACAGCTAGCAGTTCAGTTGTTTCTAGCCGTAAGTAGTTCCTGAAACTAAAATTAAATTCTACTCCGATCATTCTACCTAATTTAAGCAATCAAAAACAACAATAAAAAATAATGGGTTTCTCGTTTCTTACCTAATAAAACTTATGGATGGAAGATTATTTGGTTGTTTAGGTGGTTAAACTTTTTGATTTATTGATCCATCGTTTTTTTTTTTAAATTCATCATCTTCATCATGAATAACTATTTATTTTTTTAATAAATAGTCGGATTTAGTTTTATTTATAGAGTAATTGAATCTTATGTAATCCTCAAAATTATTTCACTGCATCCTAATTATAGATTTCTTGTTTTAGTGATTATTTTAAAATTTTCCTTTTTACTGTTAAAAAAGATAAAAACGAATGCATAAACAAACCGAACTTTAACATTATCACCTAAGAGCAACTGCAGCGGTTGGACCAGACCATCGACCAAATACCAAATCTGTTTGGTCGTTTAAAAAAAAAAACGCAACGAGAACATGAGTAAATATGATATTACGTTGTTGTAAATAAGCGTTAATTATCAAACGCTGTACTAAACTAACGTATATTACACAGACGTTTAACTGTACAAGCGTTATGTTTTTGACGTTCATTTAGGTTAGCGTTTATAATATACGTTGCTGTAGTGAAGCGTTATATATTCAAAACGTCACTTTACTAAAGCGTTACCTAAACGTTACCATACTGAAGCGTTTTGATATAAAACATAGAAAAACGTCCTAGTAAAGTAGCGTCAAAACTCAAACGCTCTTCTAAAACAGCATTTCAAAAAAAAAACGCCCACATATAGCAACGTTTGATAGACTAAACGTTGGTACAGAGGACCGTTACTTTTGAAAACGCTGTTTTAATACGACGTTTCAAAAACGCTGTTCTTAATAAACGTTTAATACGACGTTTCAAAAACGCTGTTTTAGTACAACGTTTCAAGAACAACCACTTCAGAAACGCTGTTTCAATACGACGTTTTAAAAAGAACGGTTCAAAAACGCTCTTTTATTACAACGTTTCAAAAACGCTGTTCTTAATAAACGTTTTGGTAGACGTTTTTCAGTAATGACGTTTGTTTTTTTAAACGTCCTCCTATAATGACGTTTTCCCAAAACGTTGTTTTACATTAGCGTCAGACTATATCTGTTTTGGACCATTTTCTTGACTAAACATGATCGAATACTGTTCACTTTTTGGACCAAATACTACATTTACTCGTCCGTTGCGGCTCACAAAATCGGACCAAAGACCATTTCTGGTGTTTACTCTTTGGTCTGATCGTCCACTGCAGTTGCTCTAAGCATCCTTTATAATTTCTTATGCATTCAAGCATAAAAGGGCACGGATGTGTTTACAAAGTTGGTTCAGGTTCTCGACATATGAATTATACATGTGAAATTAATATATTACTATTGTAAATAATATATTTGGTGGAATTTACACCACACTTACACCATCATCTTTTTATCTTCTTTTCACCTCTTCATTCCCCTACTATTTTGTAACCACCAACACTAGTTGTAATGGGCGTATACCCTTTAATTTCATTGTAAATGCTTATTTTGTTCTCCCTATAAATAGAGAACATTTCCTTTGTATTATGATATCCCAATAAGAATTCTCCTTCTTCTTTTCTTTATTTCTATGTTTTCTATAGTTTACAACACGTTATCAGCATGTTTTGATTACTGAGAAATTTTACTACGATGAATTTTTATTTCTCAAAACATAGTCGATTTTTTTCTCTTATTTTTTCATAAACTAAACCCTTTTTTTTCTAATTAGATTTATATTCTATTTATTTTTATATCTAAATCCATATGAGCCAACTTTTTAGCTTGTCTCATGAATCATAGGATGTATATGAAAATACTTTCGATTTCTTTTCTAATATGGGTGATCAATTTTTTTCCGAAAAATATGATTTTCCTTTCTTATTTAATTTTTTTTAATAGAGAAAAAAAAAAGAATCCATCAAAAGATGGTTTGCAGTTTCTATTCGTCTAATGAAACTATAATCACCAAAATTTGGTATTGTCACAATTTAATTACCTTTATTGTATTTAATCACGTACATGGTTGAAAAACCTACGACCAAATAAATTTAGTATCCTTGTTCCACAAGGATCATGTGATTTACCCCTACGATTTCCATTTTTGCAAGAAATCATCCGTCAACCACAAAGTGGACTTCTGTATGGACGACCAAAACGATAATTTTTTTCTTGTTGATTTGATTGTAATAAATCGTATAAAACCAATTGGTGATTTTTCTCCATCGTTTCTATAAGATGAGAGATCAAATATATTGACATATTTTTTTTTCACTTTGGAAATATGGTGTGATTATTTGTTGTCGATTCTAAAAGAATGGCACGAATCATAGGTTTACAAGAAACCTTTACCTTCAAATATGATTTTATCTAATAATAAACCATTGGTATCTATTCCTTCTAAGAAACCATTCACCAACCACAACTACAAAGACATCGATACTGATTTCTTTATTTTCTAAAAAAAAATCATATAAGCCAACTGAGAATGTTTTTCCACATTGATCCTAAAAGGATGAAATATCGTTATTATGGCATAAGCCAATCACAAATACCAGTAAATAATGAGTCACTTCATTCCTGGGGGGTATTAAGCAGTTTTATCTTTCCTCTTGGTACTTATCTCCGAAATTTAGAACCGCTCCACTTATAGTTGGAATACGGTAGGATACTTAAGTTCAATGGGTACGCACTCGGCTCGTTAGCCTATATCATTAGTCATTTTATACACTATATTGATTTTGGTATATTTTCTTTTGATAAAGAAATTCTAAATCATTATCTCGTTGGCCCTTCAAGTCATGCATTTATCGGAGAATTGTTTGTATGCTTTTGCGTTTTAAAATATAAAATTAGTTATTTATTTATTTTTATTTCAAAAGTAGGCCATGGTTGATGGTAAATATGTATGTCTATTAAGGCTGAATTTTTTTAATGTCGAAAGACATATTTCATAATGAGTATGTCTCGAAATTTACCGAATAATACATTATAAAACTTGAAGTTTTCGTATATGAGATGCCAAATTTTCCACCATGACCAGGGGAGCAGTATACACTACTAGAAGATATACAGGTTAATAATTTATAAATTATATCAATCTCTCTCCCAGCATGTCAAATTGAAAAAGGCTATCATTAATAATAAGTGCGAAATATCTCATTTTGCTTTATCTAAGCGTTTGTCTCTTAAAAGGCAAACCCAATCACATATAGAAACAAGTAGCATCTTAGAATAAACCAAAAATAGTTCTTTAATAGAGTCTATTAAAACAAGATCCACATTCTCATAGTTTATGTCTCCTCACTGAAAATGGGGAGATTAAAAAACCCGCGGGCGCTGATACCAGTAAGATTGAATTTTTCAATATATGCATATATTTGAGAATTATGTGGGATCATAGTAATATAATATGATTTTCGATCATTTATAGTAGTTACTGAAATAACAAATAATTGTGGTTGTTAACCCCTCTGCAAAGAAATATCGACAAATGTGGTCGGTTGACGTACAATCCAAATTAGGTTGGATTAATCTCTTAATTGGTGTAATTTTGGATCCACGACTTAACACCTTAAAAATTCCAAGCCTATTATATGTTGGTGTAGTCATATTGCGTCGTTATACGAAAAATATGTTCCTTGTCAGGACGATTTGAGGGTTTCATTTTTTTCCCTCTAAAACCCTAGGATTAGTTCAATATTTTGTTCTCCTTGTATGATGCATTTGGCGTGGTATTCTTTAAAGGAATTTTATTACAATTACACAATAAATGAAGTCGGAAAACATTTTCAAATTTGTAATCCATTGAGGATTCAAATTATATTAGATAGCCACCTGACTGGATTATGTCAGGCTTAACAATCCTTTATTTTTCTTAAATCTGCAGTTTCAATATTATGCTTGCACTAAACTTGTTTATGATATAGACTAGAGTTATTTTGATGCTTGTTTTCTATAATACTCATATTGTTGAGTTAGTATCCATATTTACGTCATAGGTTGTACTCTTTTCCCTTCGTTTAAGGTTTTGTCCCATGTGGTTTTCCTGACAAGGTTTTAACGAGGCAACATCTCACTGACTTTTAATTTCAAAATGTTGATATTGTACCTTTTTTTTCCTTTGTCCATATTTTGTCTCATCGGGTTTTACTGACATGGTTTTAGTGAGGCAATTTAATTCAACATGGTGGTTATCCAAGGGGAATTGTATCAATTTTGGTCATCTGGTGGATTCCCACTATAAACTAGGTCATTTTGTTAGACCAAATAAACATAACCATCTCTTAGAAATTTGGATGTTCTTATGAACCCCATACAATATGATCACAAATACAATTTTTTTCACATACAGTATTGTATCTATATATTGGCTATTCGTTGAAGAAACTACATTAACTACTTCTGTAAATCATCACGGGAAGCTAGAAATACATGACATAAGTCCTCAATGTGTTGAAAAAAAACCCAGACATTGCAAGAGTATCACTCGAAGACAATACCGCTCCAAATAAGACTTCATCAACTATCAAATTTCTTCAAGAAAGCATTGCAATCTTCTGCCCTCAAGAAATTGGTTAGCTAGTCAAATTTGATTGCACCGATTTGTAAGCCAAGAATTTAACAAAATACGCATCAGGGGGAGCGCCATCATCAAAGGTGAATTTTATCGGACTTATCGCGTTGTACTCTTTTTCCTTCGTTAAGGTTTTGTCCCACTGGGTTTTCCTTGTCAAGATTTTAACGAGGCAACATATGCGTGTCCAACACTTCTTTATATATTTTTTTCCTTCGCCTAGGTTTTTCCCTTCGGGTTTTCCTACCAAGATTTTAACGAGGCAATGTTAAGTAGTGTGGTGTCATACAAGGGGGTGGGGATGGGGGTGGGGGTGGTGTTGTAAATAACATATTTGGTGGATTTACACCACACTTACACCATCATCTTTTCATCTCCTCTTCACCTCTTCATTTCCCCCACTACTTGGTAACCACCATCACTAGTAATAATGGGTGCATACCCTTTATTTCCATTGTAAATGCTCATCTTCTTCTCCCTACAAATAGAGAGCATTTCCTTCGTAATGTAATATCCCAATAAGAATTCTCCTTCTTCTTTTCTTTATTTTTCTGTTTTCTATAGTTTACAATAATTATAGGTTTTTATCAAAAAATAAAATAAAATAATATATATGTGATATTAAATTTTTTTCGATAAAAATCTGAAATATATTAGATTAATTTAGTTAGTACATTAGATCATTTAGCTCCTTTTTATCGAGCTTTGTAGAAACATTTCTTTACAAATATCTTGTTGAATATGTAAAGAGATTTATCGTAGATTTCTAATTTTTGCTTCTTTTGTCATCTTGTCCGCCGCTTTATTGTTCTTCCTATTAATAAATTTAACTTGGGCTTGAGGAAGATCTTGTAGCATATTTTTAATTTGACATGTTATGTTGTCGGTTAGCCATTGGGATATGGCGCTGTCATGCTGAAGAGTATCTACTTACAGTCTGTAAAAATTGTTACACTTGATAATATGTTACTTTTTAACCATTTGCACGCCATTAGAAAAGCAATTGCTTCCGCATGAAGAGCTGATGTTGCATATCCTGATCCCGCCTCAGTATGTATGAAAGATTCTGTGTCTACTGAGTATAATAGGAAAGAAAATCCCATTGATAGATCTTTCTCCTTGTAAGATGCATCAATGAATATGATCAAATCCGATTCTCCTAAGTTTTCCAGGTGGAAAAAACTGGGAGGTTGTGATATCCTCTTTGTAGGGGTTTGGATGTATGTGATATTCAAATTGATTGTGTCATCTTGTATGAACTTATTTATTTTTTCTATTAAACTATTAGGAGATGGATGAATTTTTTTTAAATTTTATCGAACACATGTGTTTCCATATAAACCATAAAATGGTAGCGATTTTGTTGTTGTGTTCAGAGTAAACTGGAGAGTTAATCCAGTTTGAGAACCAATTACTTATCGAAATGTGAGGGTTGAAATTTCCAGGTAGAAGGGAAAAGAATATAGAAATTTCTCTTGAGAAAGGACACTCTAAAATAAATGGGTCTCAGACTCACTGGCATTTGAAGAACATAGGGAACAATATGGATCTATTTCAGTAGAAAATTTTGCTAGACGGCGTGATGTGGGAAGAGCGTTATTTACTAACTTCCATATAAAAAGTTTAACTCTAGGAATGAATTTAAGATTCCAATTTTTTCCATGGGAAATTAGCATTATTATTAGTTGATCCTATGAGATAGTTGTAAATATTTTTAACAAAAAAAGAGCCGGAAAGATGGTGTATCCATTTTGAAATATCATTGTTATCTAATTTAGGGGAAACAGAGAAATTTTTTGCTTGTATGTATGCCGGGAAAAGGTTCTCAATGAGAGGTTTTTTCCAAAGACCCTCATGGGAGATTAACTCATTAACGGATTGAGGTACATATTCAGTATTACTAGGGGGTTGTTGTATATTAGATATGTTAGGGATCCAAGAATCAAACCATATGTTGGTAGATATACCATCTTTTATTTGCCAGATATAATTTTCTTTTATCATTTCTTGACATTTTTTTATGCTAGTCCGAATCCAGGATAAATTGGATTTTTTTGTTGAATCAAAAGGTTAAAAATTGGGAAAATATTTTTCTTTTAAAAGTTCAACCCAAAGACTATATGGTTCTACAAGGAGTCTACTAGCAAGCTTAGTCAAGAAAGCTATATTAAAATTGTGAGGGTTTTTTATTCCCAAACCTCCTTGAGATTTTGGTTTACAAATATTTGCCCAAGCTTTTAAGTAAAAACCCTTTCCTTGTTTTTTATCCTTGTTCCACCAAGAATCCCGTTGGATATGATCTAATTTAACTAAGGTTGTTTTTGGTAACAAGACATTGCATTTGATAAGTAGGGTAGGATTGTAAAATGGATTGAATAAGAACTGTTCTACCATCTTGAGAAAGAAGTTTAGATTTCCAACCTTGAAGAGAATTATAGTATTTTTTAAGAAGGGGTTCAAAATTTTCTTTTATATATTTATCAAAGAACAGATGGGTACCAAGATATTTATTATTTTTTGTTAATAACGGGACATTTAGAATTTTAGCAATTATTTTACTGTGTTTATGGTGAATCTTGGGGCTGAGATAAATACCGGATTTTTTAAGATTAACCATTTGACCTGTTAATATTAAGAATTTCAAGATGATTTTTTGTTTCTCCAAAGTCTGCTTTAGTGAAGAGAAAACAATCATCAGCGAAAAAAAGATGAGAAATAATTGGTGCAGTTTTATTGACTTTAATACCTAATAATTTACGTTTCTTAATTGCTTTCTCTAAAAGTCTAGAAAGAATTTCCATGCAGATTAGGAAGAGATAAGGTGAGAGTGGATCACTCTGCCTAATTCCTCAGGAAACAGTAAATTTGGGACCAAGAGAGCCATTAAGGAAAATCGAAAAAGAGGGGGTAGAAACGCATTGCATTATTAAACGGACCCAATATTGATTAAAACCAAATACAATTAACGCATTTTCTAGAAAAGGCCACTCCACACGATCAAAAGCTTTAGAAAAATCTAATTTTAAAGATAAGAAGCTTTTTTTTTGCCTTAGAGTTTTTTCATAAAGTGAATAAGTTCATGGACGATTATAGCATTATCAATGATTTGTCTACCTAGGAGAAAGGCCGATTGATTTGGAGATATAAATTTATATAGGTGAGGTTTTAATCTATTAGCTAATTTTTAGAAATGATTTTATAAATAGTATTATTTAAGCTAATAGGTCTGAAATCCGCCGGAGTTTGAGGAGTAGGTGCTTTTGGGATTAACGTTATAAAAATATTGAACTTAGTTAGTAATATATGTACCAAATATTTCCCAATTGGCTTTTAAGAAACTGGGTTGAAAACCATCAGGTTCCGGAGCACCCCAAGAATTCATGTTTTTTTAAAGTATTTCAAATTTTTTCTTGGGTTGGGATTTGAATAATTATGTCATTTTCAACTTGTGTTATACAGGGTTCAATAAATTCAGAAATGTTAATATTATTACCAATAAATTGAGAAGTATCAATATCAGAGAAATGTTGGACAAGAAGTGAACTAATCTGATCTCTGTCATGCAGCCAAAGTCCCGAAGGGCCCTTAAAAGAACATATGGAGTTAAATATTTTTCTGCTTGAAGCTGTGGTATGAAAGTATTTAGTATTTTGGTCAAATTCCTTTAAAAAATTGCCCCTGAATAATTGGTGGTAGTAGTAGTTTTTTATTTTATACCACTTAGCTAATTCAACTTGAATTTCCTTTTGTTTATCCAAAGCAAGTTTGGGGTTATGCGTTTTATGTAAATCCTCTAATTTAAAATTAATTTTTTTAATATTTTTATGTATGTTGCTAAAAATGTTTTTGTTCCAATCAACTAGGCCAATAGTGAGAAGATTAAGTTTGGATGAAATATGAGCATCAGGGTTTTCAGAATTAAGCAGGTTCCAAGAGTTTACAAGGAAAGGCTGAAGAGATGAATGGGTTAGCCAAAATCTAATACATCTGAAAGGTTTTTGTATTATTTCGAGAGTAGGATTGGAATCTAGAAGAATCGGAGTATGATCGGAGCCTACTCTTACTAGATGACGTACCTTGGCGTCCGGGAACTAATGAATCCAGCTGTACGCAATTAGACCTCTATCAATTCTTTCACTAATATTAACATTACCTTTACGATTATTTGATCATGTAAAGTGGGTCTCCCTAATTTCCTGCATTTTGCAAACCCAAATTGTCAATTACCTGCAAAATGAATGATTTGCTACTTAAACTTGTAACTGCTTTATTTCCTTCTTATTTTTCTGAAAAATCCATAATAAAATTTAGGTCTCCTATTAGCAACCATGCATTTTTAAGTTGAAATCCAATCTGCTGAATATGATTTCAGTGAATTAGCTTATCTTCAGATTCAATAGCTCTATAGATACATGATAAATTAACATGTTCTTCATTAAACATCAATTAAAATGACAAACATTAACATTTGAAGAAATTAATTCTAAATGTATATTATTATGCCAAGCTATTAAAGTTAGATATTGTCTATCTTCATAACCTTTGAAAAAGAAGGTTGATATAGGGGCTCCCATATCAATAGAGGAGCTCCTCTAATAAGGCGAAATAAGGACATTATGAAGTAAAACTTAAAAACCCCTTATCCATAATATTTTCACAATACCCAAATCACCCTTCATTAATATGTTAATTACCTTAATTAGTGAAAATTTAATTAAGCTAATCATGGTTAATTAAACTTAATCTTTGACTAACACAAATTGAAATCAATTTTTTTTTTTGATTTGTGATTTGGGGATGAAAACCTAGATGAAATGTGAGAAAAAATTTCGTTTTTTTTTTAAACCCTAGTTTTTGATTCAATCAACCATAGTAACCATTTAGGTCTTTCTAGATTAAAATCTTGATCATTTTATGGCTCAAATTAGATGAAATCACGAATT
>JAJJMC010003936.1:7686106-7908913 GCA_023531435.1 Papaver californicum
TGGAGAGTAGTTGTCAACACCTTCTGCACTTCACCACTACTCAACCACTGACAGTTTTTTTCCAGAAAAGAGGTCGGGTGGTTACAATAACTATGATATAAATAGACGTTCAACCTATTAAACATGGACAAAAGTTTTTTGGGAACTCAAGTTTTTACATGACAACAAGTTCTCTCTGAAACAGAACAATTCAAATCGATCAAACTTGATCATTCAATCCTCTCACATAGAAGAACTTATTCATAAATATTCACACCAGCTACATCCTATAGAGTCTGATACTCTGACCTCATTCTTCTCTCGCTTCTCTCCGTAAGACCAACCCTTCTTCTTTTCATTTTGTGACTGAAGCAAGACTGGAACGGCCATTGCTTGGTTTAGGCCAGGATTATATAGATTTATCTCTCGAATCTAAACAAAGTGCTTCAACAACACAAATGTTTTAAGGATTTTGTCGAATTGTCACCTGTTCACCCTACTTTTTCCAAAATAGCCTTCAATTCGTGTTTACCTACAAACATTTTGGCGACTACAGTGGGAGGTTGATCTCTCAGTTGCAAGTCTTCAATTTTTCAATCTCTTTAATTTTCTCAGTTTCAGAAGTGATTGATCTTAGGTCAGATTCAATAGCTAATCTCAATACCAATTCTGTACTCAATGCAAAGTTGGTGCTCCTAATGCAAGATACTCTTTCCTAGACTCATGCAATCGACTACAACTACACTTGCTTTGATGGAGAGAGTTGGACCTGTGAGTTAAGGAGACAAAAAGAAGACATACACCAAGATACCCAGACATAACCATGGTTTTTTAAGTCTCTGTGATACCTTCACTCTTACATTCTACATCAACAATCATATCCGACTTCTTCAGGCTTTTTCAAGGAAGAGGTAATGGTTTTATCAACTTGGTCTACAATAAGTACTTCTTCAATGCTACTACGATCCTCTCTACTTTCGCCCTGTAAAACACCAATTGATGAAAAAAATGTGAAATTCAAGATCCAATAAGAATTTTCAGGATACAAGTAGATTGAATATGCAAATATACTTCATGAAGTACCCAAAGCTCAAGCAAATAGCCCCGAGGATTAAAAACGCGTTTTCACAATAAGCTCATCAAAGGCAATATTGCATTGCCATTACAAAGTCGTGAGTTGGGAGCAATTGGTAATAAATATAGGGGTGAGTTGTATATCAATCTCTTCTTATTGATGTACCCTATATCAAAAAATCATATCAATCGGACAAACGAGCTAATAGATATGATCAAAACTCTCAACTACTTCCCAGCTGAAAAATTCCTGAATTCTTCCTGAGTTTTGCTGTTTTGTCTTTTTGAGGCCCTAAATGACCTCAAAACTCAAAATATTCCATGTTAAGAGATAGCTCATCTCATGGGCATGAAAAAGCTGGGGTAGATCATCGAAAACGGACTCCATATGAGAATTCTACAACGTCAGTAAAGGCGTTATTTTTGAATTTTTCTAACAGCGAAATTTCACGAAATTGCTTATATTTTCATTCAAGTTTTCATTCTTTACTCCATTCAAACGATAATTTTAAGCAATTATAAGGTCAATATAAGATGAAGACTTACCCGACCATGTCTGAGCTATTTGGAACATCAAGATCACGTTCTGAGCCAATATTATTTTCTTCTTCCGAGACCGGTTTGACATCCTAGATGCAACAGCAAAAGGGGAAGGATGAATGCTCAAGCGGGTCACCAATTGGCGTTGAAGCTACTGGTATTGGAAAATTCAAAGAGAGGTCCACCTCACAGACGAAGCAGAGACAATCGATGAAGTCAAGGTCATCCTCCCTAGAACAGATGACGCTGTTAACAAAGATGAAAACGTGAAGACGCTGCTCTCAACCCTTTCACGTGAACAATTGCTCACATAAAAAAAAGAGAGAAGGGGCTTGGTCAAAATCCCTAGCTTATCTAGTTGTGACTAATAGTGCACGAGTTATAGAGAATAGATAGCATACCTAGTTTGCTCAAAGACGGAGATGTTGTATGAAGAGACGACTTCACTGATGATATGCAAACAACGGTAGAACAAGGGCAACCTGTTCGAAAAGAAAACAATATGAGCTAACACTCACGCCCAATAAAAGAAGAGATGAAGTGACGCCTACCTGGTAGCAGTGACAAGAAGGGCTAGGACGGTTTGTTGTGAAACAAAAAAGAGCAAATTTCCCTTTTATATATCGAATGAACTTACCAAGTCCGGGAAGGAGAAGGACTCCTCACTTTTCCGTGCAACCATAGAAGACTCTTCACTTGGCCGCCAACCATGTCTCCTCTCTTTTCCGTCCAGAAGGAGAAGGACTCCTCACTTGTCCGTCCACAACTAGCTTATCCTTCTTTGACTTCAACTCCAGATCGTGCATCCAGCGTCGAAACTCTAACAAGTTTGTCCGCTTCACCTCTCAGCCAGTCTTATCACGTCTAGTTTTTTCCAAATTCGGATGACCTAGTTTCTCTCAACTTGTAACATCCATATACTCCACTTTACAATTCTAGATTTTTCTCAAAGCTTGAACGTCCAAAAAAATAAATCACGTGAATTACAAATTTCACGTTTGATAAAACTCTAATTAGATGAAGCAATGCTTGCTTACCTTACTATCAAAAAATGGTGAATGCTCCTGGGGTTTGAACGAATAACGGTGGAGTTAAGAAGACATGAGGAAGAGAAGCTGCTTGTACAGACTTATAGTAAACAAGAGCAGTAGACATCCCCTATTTATATCAAACGGACTTATAAAAAGAAAGAAAGAAGACTCTTCCCTCGTCCGTCCTCCCATCCTTCCTCTCAACTAAGACGCACACGTCTAACAACTTCACCAAGCACATCCTGACCAGCTTTGCCGCTTGCACGATCAACTTCGTATAAAGCCTGCTTATCCAGTTTCAATCAAGCTTGCTTCGTCTAGCTTCAATCGAAAGCTCCTTGTCCAGCTACAACCAAAACACACACGTCCATCAACTCTATTAAACAATATCTACTCCGATGGTAGATTTCAAGTGATTTACACATGGGGATTGCGCTCATGCTGCCTACTACTCTCTGGAGACACTAATCTACTAAAAAAAAACATTGTGCTAAATTTAAAGTTCAATCTATCACTGATAACAAGGAAGACACAATCATCTCCATCCTGGATAAATATTCAACTAGCAAAGTTACTCCAGCCATGTTATCATTCCCAACTTCTCTGTCTTCCACCTTGCTGTTTCCAACTATAACTCGAGTCATCATCTCGCACTCACTGGCGTTCCATCTCTTGTCTACAGCTAACTGTTACTGCTTGTAACTCCTTACAACATCAACTCCATGACGAAACCAGTCTATATCGAATTCGAAGTTCTTGACACCCAAGCTATTACATACTTACTCTCCTAACTCTGAAAAACTTACTTATGGTTGGGGAATGAGGCAATCCATCCTTCACAAAAGTTGTTCATACATGTCTCTGCTATAACATACTGAAAGGGCGCGTTAAACGGATACACAAGCCAAGAGATATGAATCTTATGCTAAAATCTATATAATCTGAAATTTTACACGGGATTACTGATCACAAATGTTCACAAATGATTGACTGACCTAGAAAACCCCATATTAATTGATTCTTGATGCATATAGTAGCTTAGCCTCTTGGATTCAAAATTTAGGGTCGAACGCATCAATCTGAATTTATATAAAGATTCCATAGCCTTTTTTGTAGAAACTATACATGTCTGAATTTTCTGACGGGGAGTCTTCGCAACAAGTTTCAGTTCATACAAGCTTGTATCTACCTCCTAAACTTATTCGAAGACTTGTATACATAAACATGAATCCGTAAGGGATCCTGAAACCTAATACAATATCTCCATAAGACGCAATGTCACTTATCCATGGTCGTCACATACATATGAACCAAATCAGTATCATCCATTTGTCTTATTGACAAACACCTCCTGGATGTTCAACACTTGGGGACTTGATCTTATTGGCAAGATCAATTCAACTTCAGTTTTAACCTCAGAATCAAGTCAGTAACACTCAACAACAGCATTGAGGATAACAAGACATGATAAACAGAAGATCTTCACGCCAAGACCGTCATACAACTAGGGAACTTGCACTTACTGTTGATCGCATTTATAGTAGGGCTACACCACTACTTCTACCTGCTTCAACAACACCCTACTGCCAATTGGAGACAATAAATAGAATTAAGGACCTCCTCCCAAGAGAGACGACGCTAACAACACCAACAAGACAAGTTGTTAGTACAAATAAGAGAAAAAAAGGAGATGAGGAAGAGAGGCAGCTTGTACTATTTGCATACATGGTCTCTCTCTTATCCATCCAACATGCTCTCCTCTTACATACCCGTCCAATCCAGGATCTTCTCCTATGCCCGTCCAGGCCAAGGATCCTCTCTCATGACCGTTCGAGCTGTGGACTCTCACTTATCCATCCAAGCTGTGGCCTCCTCTCTTGCATGTACAACAATGTGAGCTTGCATAGTCATACTTAAAATCCTGAACTGCTGATGCTACATCCCAGATAATGCTATTGTGCCTCTATACATCCCTCTCAATCATCCCTGACTTGCAGATCCATCAACGTGACGATATTCAGAGTTCAAGCCTACTGCAATATCTCTGGTAATATTTAACAACTAAGCTTTGTTATTTTATTTTCGTCAATATTAAACCTCAGAATTCTGCAAAGAATTTTTCAAGAAGGCACTTATCCCTGTCATCTCTCAGGCGCTTATCCCTGTCATCTCTCAGGCGCTTATCCCTGTCCTATCTCTATATATACACAATCATCAGAATAACACTGGCGCTCACAACAACATTCTCAGATGTTTTATGATTTTTACACAAATCTCAAACTCCTAGATGGATTGTCCACTAGTATAGAGAAAATTTGAGTATCATTGGGTGCTATATTCCACAGGGAAGTTCCCAAACTTACCTTATGTCAAAATTTGATTCAACTGAATAATGTTGACCTACCTATACAGCTTTGTATAAACAAATCTCAAAATCCTAGATGGATTGTCCACTAGTATAGAGAAAATTTGAGTATCATTTAGTGGTATATCCCACAAGATGGATTCCCAAAAATTAACTCATGTTAACATTCACGCTCAATTGAACACTATTGGCTCACTAAAATACCTATATAAGTTTATATGGAAGTTACATACGAGTTGCCATCTTAGTGTTCTGAAGGCACCATTGCCTCAACATTCATCTTAGTGTTCATACGGCACCATTGCCTCAACACTCATCTCAGTGTTCTGACGGTAATATTGCCTCAACACTATAACCAAGTAATATTCCAAAGACCTTGTCCGACCAATTTCAAGGGTATTGCTTTGCTATCAAATCGCTACTAATGCATACAAGACGTTCTTCTATGCTTTCTCATTCAAAAGCTCAAAGTGACTACTATTCCTCTGGTAATATCTAAAATATGAGGCTGGGTACAAAGAGTAAAATATGAATGTTTTGCTTCATGTTCAAAATTTTGACGTCTAGACTCTTATCAAATTTTGACGGCTAGACTCTTGTCAAAAAATTTACGTCTAGACTCTTACCAAAATTTTAACGTCTAGACTCTTACCATAATTTTGACGTCTTGCTTCTTGCTAAAAAATATCATTTTAATCTTTTACCCTCAATGTGTGAGGCTGAATACAAAGGGTAAAACATGAAACTCCTGCTTCAAGACTAGAGCTTGGTCTCCTCCTCTTCCTTTCACATATGGACTAAATCGGTCACTCCTCTTCTCCCCTGCCTCTCACGTGAGGACAAGGCTTGGTGCTCTTCCTTTTTCCTTTCATGTGAATGCCTTAACTTGGAAAATTAAGGTTTTGACAAAACCCTAAGCTATACTAGGCCTCTCACGTATATTTTTATATGAGGCATCACATACAATTTTTCATGCTCAGCAGCACACACTTATTTTTACAAAATAAATATGTCGACACAATTAAAATGGACACACTGCTCCTCATACACAAATAAATATATATTTATTTTATTCTAGTCTGCTAGACTCCTCATCTAGTCAAGCAAGACATATTTTACTATTCTATACTCCTCAGCTAGTCAAGCAAGACACATTTATTCTATTTTAATTCTGCTAGACTCATCAGCTAGTCAAACAAGACAAGTCTTCAGTCAAGAGACCCATTGAGCAGGTCTCAATCGAACTAACTTCAATAGTGCTTAATGCTACAATATTACACGAGACAACAAATATCACAAATGGGGGGATACTAATTAGGGTTTTGTCCTGGCGGCCTACGACATGTGGTGCAGTAGTGCACCCACTAAAGAGAAGTTCTGGAAAGATCGATATCAGTTGAGTAGAGGGGTGGCAGGTTGAGTAATTGACTATTCAACCTTAATCAAAGTGGAGAGTAGTTGTCAACACCTTCTGCACTTCACCACTACTCAACCATCGACAGTTTCTTCCAGAAAAGAGGTCGGGTGGTTACAATAGCTATGATATAAATAGATATTCAACCTATTGAACATGGACAAAAGTTTTTGGGGAACTCAAGTTTTTACAGGAAAACAAGTTCATTTTCAAATAGAACAATTTAAATCGATCAACCTTGATCATTCAATATTCTCACATAGAAGAACTTGTTCATAAGTATTCACACCAACTACATCCTACAGAGTCTGATACTCTGACCTCATTCTTGTCTCGCTTCCCTCCCTAAGACCAATCCTTCTCCTTCTCATTTTGTGACTGAAGCAAGACTGGAATGACCATTGCCTGGTTTAGGACAGGATTGTACATATTGATCTCTTGAATATAAGCAAAGTGCTTCAACATCACAAATGTTTTAAGGATTGGCGAAATATCACTTGTTCACCCCACTTTTCCCAAAATAGCCTTCAATTCGTTTTTCCCTACAAACACCCGTGTTTTGTCCTGTCCGTACAAGACATCGGTTTTTTTTTTTATTATTATAGTAAGTTTATTTTTAACTGTTACCTCCATCATTTATTTATTGTGCCACGTGGATGTCTAAATTTACAGGATATAGACATCGAGCATGTAGGCATACTTATACAATGTAGACACCGTGTATTATATTTTCTAATCTAGACATCTATATTTTTGATGTCTTAATATCGAGAGTATTTATAATTATACAAAAATTATATGGGATTAAAAAAGAATTATACGGGATTATACAAGAATTATAAGGTGATTATCGAACTGTAATTATTACTAATCTGCCTCGATGTCCAGATAATCTTTGATCTATCTCCCTCTTCACTTCTATTACTTCAACTTCAGCTCTCAAATTTTATTCTTCCACAGAGCACACCACACCCATCTTCTTCTGCTTCCTGTTCCTGGTCTTCTTATCTTTCTTCTTATTCCTTTTTTTTTTCTAGAATGAAACTCATCTATAAGTTCTACATATCAGGTATGAAAAATCCGTTCTTCATAAATCAAAATTATGTTTGATTTTGTAAACCCTAGAAATTTGATTTCTAATCTTTTTACGTATTTTGACTTTCATCTCCATGTAGATCTAAAATTAGGGTTCTCATTTGTTTATTTTTATGTTTATGTATCTGATCGAAAATATGTTCTGATAAAAAATTAAGGTTCGCCATATAGATCGAAAATAAGTCCTGTTAGGTTATGATAATGTTAAATTGGACATAAATTTTGATTCTGGAGTAGTTATTCAGCACCCCTTTCTTGGAATTACAAATGATGATAATGTTAAATTGAACTTATTGTTGCACCCTTTTCTTGGAATTACTATAGAAGCACTATATCTACTTATTCACTAGAGGCCCTTATTGGGGGTACTACTCTCAGATATTCTAGATAGAGCCATCTATATCCATCTCCAATGTCTTTGTAAGTTGACCTTTCTTTCATACCGGGCACTGCTCTCATATGTTATGTATTTGTTTTAAGTTCTCGTGGTACAAATCAATTCTAGAACAAGCTAGCCTGTTTGTACATACTGGGGTAATGATCTCATATGTGTAACTGACAAGGGAATGATGTATTTGAATTTCAAATAACCAATATAGGTTATAATTTATAAGTTGATAACCCAATAAACAATAACTTGTTGAATATAAAGGTAGTCTCAAATATAGTTTTGAGTTGAGAATCCAATCCGATACACTATGTTTTGCTAGGATCTATCTAGCTGACTCCTAAAATTTATTTGGTCCTAATAATTTTGAGTGACACCTGGCAAAAAGAAGAGTGCAAAAATTTGTGTTTTTAGTGTTATAAAGAACTCTACCACTAGGAAGACCAATTCATAGAATTTGCGTTCCTTGGGTACAATTTCCACTTTTTTACTGTATATTCAGATATTATAAGGGTGGTCATGATTTTTTTTATGTTTCAGTTGTAGGTGTTTTTGTACAATGCCTGATACCAAAATCCATGTTCACTACAATGGTGATTGGGAAAGGAAACGTGATAACGATACATATACCGGGGTTCATTTACAATATCTGGTTTTCCAGGGAATGTTCACTCTAGAGGATATAAAGAAGAAAGTAGTGGGTCTACATGATTTTGAACAGGGAACTGATTTCGAATTTTACGGGTTGAAATTACAGGATGTAGATGACGTATATTGATTACCGTAGAAGAAACCTTGAACTCTTATGTTGAAGAAGCACGCGGAGTTCCAGCCCTTTTCATAATAACATCTCAGAAAGTAACAACCTTTCGTGCTCCCTCGACTCCCATTACCAGTTTTTTTAGTCATGTATGTCAAAATACTCATACACCTTCAACCCCACTAAACCCTACCAGCAATAACAGATTGATTTCTTCCGTCAATGATAACTCCATCATTGTACGGTGCAGCCTCAACGGAGCTGGCACTGGTAATAATTTTATTTTTCTCCCTCTAATTGTTATACTGTTATCATTTCCAAATCTTTGTATCCCAGCCGTTGGATCTTACTGTACTTTTCTTGTAAAGAACACTCGTAACTATGTTATGTTGCTCACACAACCTGGGAATAACTATTAATCTGTGTATATATTGTTACAATTAGTATATTAGTGTTACACTATGAGTATATCAACATTGTAGTTATGCTGCCAATACGACAATACCAACATGTTTTTAACTGTTAGTTAATTTAGTGATGTAGTTTTGTCATTACAAAACAATCACACTAATCTATATTATGTTGATTTATTTCAGAGACTGAATATATTCCCAAAGCTAGAAGATACCTTAGAGTAACTTGGGACCGACCATCTCCCATTGAGTCACCCAGCCTACATAATGATCCTTCAACTCCAAAACCTATGTCGGATTCTTTACCTCTCGAGCGCTAAAGGGAATTGAAGTGGTATGAGCTGTGTCAGGGTCAAAGATTCAAAGAGAAGGATCAACTGAATTGGTTATTGGGATGGTCTGAACACTAGGATTTTTAAAAAACAAGACTACGTCAAGTCATCCAAATTCTATACGTTTCATATGTAAGGATCTCAATAAGGAATGTAGGTGGGATGTGACGGCAAAAAATATGCCTCCTCTTAGCTGGTGGGAAATCACTAAAGTCGCAGCTCCACACAGTTGTTATAAAGAAACCAACATGACCCCCTCGTCAGAAAAAAAAAGGCGATGGCTTATCAAATGGCCATACTCTTCAGGAAGGAATTTTCCAAGTGTGACTGTATGTATTCACCCAGGAAACTGATTGAAGATATGAGGAGAGATTATGGTATCGACATCTCTTACAGGAAGGCTTACGCTGTTTGTAAGCGGGTAACTGAAGCGGTCAGAGGTTCTCCTGATGCATCTTACCAATACTTGGTGGGCTACAGTCACATGCTTGAACTACACAATCCAGGAACAATAACGATGATAAAAACTGATGCCAATGATGCTTTTTGTATTATTTTTTTACGCTGGGGGTATGTCTAGATGGATTCAAAACTCGGTGTAGACCCTTATTTGTTGGGGATTGCATGTATCTCACTGGGCCACGTAAAGGAATTTTACTTTCGGCAATTGGGTATGATGCAAATGAACAAATGTACTCCATTGCGTTTACCATTGTTGATTCTGAGAACGGTGATTCCTGCGAATGGTTCATGCAAAAGTTATTCGATGCGCTTGGTCCCGAGTATTCTACCCTTAAACTTATTATTTGCTAGTCCTCGAGAAAATGTAATCTAGAAAATAAAAATAAATCCTAACTCACTTTCGCAGGCATCGCGATTGTACTTAGCGTTTGCAACAAGCCTTTAAACCATAGGTGTCCCTATCAGACGAGTTTTGTCTCGTGAGGGTTTACAAGAGATATACCCACAAAACCTTTACTCCAAAACCTTGCTACCTATGAACGATTGAGGGTAAACACTAAACAAGCTATTTAGTTGGCATACTAAATTTTTCGGCTATGGGAATCATTAACCTATATGAGTCCAATTACTGTACACGAGTTTTCACTCAACGTACTAAAATTTATACAAGAATTCAAAACTCTACTTAGATAGTTGTTCAACCACGATACTCAGAATCTATCAAAGTACAATCACATGAAAAGATTTAGAAGATGGATGTGGAAAAAATGAAGTTCATCATGTTGAATAAGGTGAACGATGTTTCCCATATTTGTCTAAAGGTCAGTGCCAAGATGAATCCTAATGGATTGAGATACGTTTCCACTAGTCTTACTCCTTATACTATTATCGACTCAGCTGGCATATACAAGGGTTCAACGGTTGATTTATTGAAAATAAAACAATTATTTATTATTTTTGAATGTACTGACAACATGATTGGATCAAATGAATCCAAGCGCATGCTCCTTATCAGCATCTTACATGATAGTTCTCATGGATTCTGCGTTCTACGCTTGCTTACGCGACGGGTACAGGGAGAACACACACATATTGCTATCAAAGTGTCAATACTTGATTTTTTTTTTAAATAATTGACTAAATAATACAATAATAAGACTTTATCTCAAACACTCTACTTCATCCTGACGACGATAACAATTCGATATTGGTTCCCCACCAAATCCCTTAGAGAAACACAAAAATAAAATAAAAAAAGAAGGTGATATAGTTGAGATAAAATCCGAGATATGGTGAAAACTATCATGTTATTTCTAACACCTGAGCTAGGTATCCTTTTATGAATAGACCATTTAGCTGGGCACACCAATTCCTATAGAAGAAGAGCTAAGTTTCCATCTACCTAGAATGGTTAGTGTCATCCTGAATTGTTCACAAGTTTCATATTTCACTAAAAGTTCCCCCTTACCCCCAAACTTAAATCTAACATTATCCTCAATGTTCTAAAGATGAATTAAAAAAATGAAATAGGAGAAACTGTTAACAATCGAAGGAAAGGAGTTAAGGAAAGATATTACCGTGTCGCATGAGAATGTGTTACCTCCCAAGAAGTGATAAGTTTAAAGTCTTCATCCATACTTTGGAAAGAACTAGTCACCTCATAGAATCATATAGCAATAGTCGGAACAACTGTGGGTCATCTGAATAAAATAATATTATCTAAAACAGAAGAAAATTGCAGCATGCCCAGAAAGTGAACAAACAGAGTACAACCTTATCCCTATCTAGTGTCTTGTTTAAGACAACTACATCTAGTTGAGGTTCAGGTTCGGGCTCTACGAAAGGATCTAGATAAATCTCTTTAGGCTGAATTTCCTCATAGGAAGGGTCCGGAGGATCAGGTTTAGAGTCTGGAAAAACTCAAATAATAAATTTAAGGCACATAATAATAACCTGAATAATTGTGGATCCTCAAAGTCAATCAGATTTGACCCACACAATTGACTACTATGAAAATGGTGGTCATTCTTAAGCAAATGTGTCGATTCTAATATCCTAAAGTAATTAGGCTTAGTCTCAAAACTTAATAACTGACACATTTAAAATTCAAACGTTCCCACATATGGAAGAAAATATTTTGGTGGAAAAACAAAGTCAATCTTGGTATTATTTCCTAGGTAAACCACATCAACCAGAGGATGGGTTTCTAACAACTGAACTTCTTTTTGGACATCAACAGGCTCAGAGAATCTAGTTTGAAGATGATTTTGAAAAATGGTAGAGGTGCAAATGTCAATCCCCGAGTGAGGGACTTTAAGAAGGGATACTTGATAATCACAAGAATCATCGGTACCCCCAAACTCAGAGTGGAAATTACTCTCAGATGGACTAAAAATTGTTGGTTGGATTCTAGGTTCCTTAAGGTCAGAACTACACTCAGCTTCCTCTATAGAAGGAAATAAGGTAGACTTATAAACTGGTAGAAGTTCAAACTTAGATTTCCATATATTATAAGTGTCCATCAAAGGTGCATAATTTAACAAAGTATTCACCTTATTAATAACACTATCATCATCAACATCAAACCCAAAGTGGGATAGGCATTTCTCTAATGGATCTTCTAACAAAGTGTTTGGCAAAGATTTCTGAACTGAAGTACTAGTTATGTTCACTTCTTCTAAATCATAGATCTCATAAGAAGGTTGTATATTCATATTAAATGGATTCAGTTCAATAGTCAAGTTACCATTAAAAAAATTAATTATTCCATTTCCATAATTGATGCCGATATTTTATGTAGCTAAAAAGGGACGTCCTAAGATCACTGGTATTTGAGCCTCTGGAACTGAAAAAGTTGGGTGTCTAGGACAAAAAAATCCACTGGGGAAACTATTCTATAAACCTGAATCAAATCATATTCTATCACATTAAAATTCTCTAAGAGTCTATCATCTTCGTCCCAGACTATTGTCTTCGAATCGTTAAACTCTAAATCACTAGTCTCAGGACAAACTCGTTCCTCTAAACCATTACCAGCTTCAAAACAAGAAAATTTTACATCGTCTAAAACAATAGTATCTCTAGTCAAATCCTCTTCCTTTTGAATATGTGAATAATCATTAAAATTATATGGATTTGAACCAGAAATAACACTATCATCATGAAGCACAATTGGAGTGACAATTTCTTGATCACTCTGCATGTATATTTCAAGTTCTTCACCAATACTATCCTCATCATCATAATAATATGAAGATGTTTAAACCTCATCTAAATAGGTAGTGTTATCAATTCTATCCTCGTCCTCTTGAATATGTGAAAATTATCAAGGGTAGCACTATATTGGAAATTAAGATCATTTTGAGCAATAATACTCTTTGCAAGATTTTCATTCAATCTATTTATATTTTCAGTCAACTACTTGAGGGATTCGTCTAGAGAAACAAATGGATCATATGGAGTACTAGATCCCAACTACTCGTGTGATTCTTCTAGAGGCATAATAGGTTCATTATAAGTACTATATTGCATCTGCTTTAGGGCATCCCTCCAAGACAAACAACTCGAATTTTCCTCATTTTCATGTTCATAAGACAGGTGTGTATATGATTAGTAATTGGGATCACCCTGACATGATCAATAACCTCCAAAAGGTTGGTGGTGGTCCCGAATACTATCCACACCATGTTGATAGTACGGATAATGTCTATTTTGAAATTCACTCGGATATTCATTGTATTGGTCTTTATAATACTATTTCGACATTTTCTAACAAAAACTTCTTAATATATTTACAAAATTAAACTATAAAAATAAATCCTACCGGAAGGGGTTCTAAACAAACACAAACAAGGCCGACTCAACCAAATCAAACCTACTGAATCTAGCAAAAAAAAGCATGATGGCTCCACTTAGATTGTTTCAAGACCAGCTTCTATTCTTCCAAAAGGCAACTAGTTACAGTTTTAGCAAGTCTCTTAGAACGATCCGAATTAGATTAATTCGAATAGAAGCAGGATAAGCTCTAAGGAGCTTTGACAACCTGTCTCTTTGGCAACGTTTCCTTGGGTTACAAGGCGACTCGAATCAACTTAAAATAATCTTCCTGAACTATAAGTTAGGCTAACAAAGTAACCAATACAGTCATTTTGAATGATTTCCCAAAATGCTCGATACCCTATCGGTCTTCTTTCTAGTCAAATTTTAAAGATTGGGTTCACGTTAAGTAAAGTGTTCCTTGTCTTATATGGCCATTCCTTGCCCTTTACTAGAAAATAAATCTGTATTCAGTTCGTCAACATGTATGCATACGAAGGAATACATTAAACCCACTTGCAGGGGATTTGTGGGTTGATCGAGTTTTACCTTCCGTACCAGACAAGGGATAAATCGGTTGTAGTCGACTCGGGCCACCGACTCCTTTGTCAGTGTACGAACCCGAGGGGCCGAGACAATATCGTAATTGTCGTTTATTTTTAAATACCCTTTTGCAGTTTATTTTTAAATACCCTTATGTAGGGTTTAAAAATAATAATAAAGTTCAAAAGTTCAAAGTCCAAAAATAAGAAAAAGCAGAAAAATACCTAAATAATTACAAAAATAATAAAAATTTCCTAATACAATTTTCTAAGAAGAAAAATAAAAACCTTAAAAAAATTAAAACACTAACTAACAAAAAAAAAAAAAAAAACTTGCCTTCTTTTTCCGTTCTTTTCGATTTATCTTTGACTCCAAGTCTTTAATCTATCAATATAATCTTTGGCTTCAATTTCTTTTTGATCCATAACCTGTAATACAAAGAAAAATACCCCAAAACGTAAAATAGAACAAATAAACATAAAAAATAAAAGAAAAATCTAACTAAACTAATTAATCTAATTAAAACGAAAAAAAATTCTAAAAACAAGTCCGCGTCGGCGGTGCAAAAATTGATAAGTTTTGTGATAGTGGTAAGAAAAGGGTTTCAAACTCTCGAACTTGTGAAGACTGATTTTAGATTGAATAAACTATTTTAAACTAAAAATATACACAAAATATGAAAATAATATTCACAAATACTGAGGTTATGGATTTCACCATTAACCACTTTTAATTGGTTCTAAAAATAATAATTCTATACAATTCTAGCTCAAATAAGTGACTCTAATTTTTACCAAAGGTAGATTTTTAAAATATCAATTGTAAATCACAAGCATGGCTCATCAAAATCTATAGGTCCCAGCACAAACCATCAAATAAAATCACCATCAATTAAGAAAAATCGTAATTTCAATTAAAAATAAATGTAAAAGTCATAAAAGAATTATTAAAAGTTACCAATTAATCATGGAAAAATGGCTTCCTCCTTACCTCAGTGATGGGGTTTAGCTCATCTTGCTCAAAACACCCTCAAAAGATTGGTACATAGCTCAAAAAGTGCTTGAAAGATGAAAATAAGTTAAAAGTATTGTAACAGGAAATCTGCAACGTTTTATGGATGTTACAGAGTAACTGCTATAATAGAGCTTGAATATAAACTTGCAGATGCTAAGATATCCGTTGCAGATATGTTGAAGAAACCGTTACAACTGAAGATAAACGTTGCAAAGACGAAGATATCCGTTGCAAATGGATGAAGAAGCCGTGGCTGAGAGGTTGAAGAAACCGGCCTTTGTTCTTCGTGTTCTTCAGCAGCAACAAATTTTTTTTTGGATCTTTTCTCGTGCATCTGGCCTCTGCCAGCCCCCCGCCCCCCCCCTACTTGCTCCAATCGACTCCTTTATATACTAGAACACCAAATCTCCTCCAATAACTCCTCAAATCCTCCTCTTAATTCACTCAAATCTTTTTTTTAATGATAAAATAATTCTCGGACAAATCTTCATCATCATGTGCTGTTTGTTTCCTTCGTGAGCTGTTATTCGTGATTTTGTTTCTTTTAACAACTTCGAGAATCAAATCTTCTCAATCTCACAGATTTATTACCACCAGAGAAATACCCAAAAATATATGACCTTCCCATTTTATTCGAGAATCCCATTTTAACACGATTCTGTTTTGATTTTGATGCTTCCAAACGTGTAAAACTTCCTTATTAAGAGGTAAGAATATATTTTCGTCTTTAAAAGCGACAAATTCTCTTCAAATATTCTTTTCAATTCACGCAGAAAAGAGTTTGAAGTTTCCCGCTAATAATTCTCATTTGAAATAGGAAGAAGAAGTGGTGCCCTGATCCAAAGTGAAGGTGCCTTTAGCACTGGGGTGCCTATAGTAATTTTATGAGTGCCTTTAACACTTTTTCGAGTCAATTTTTCCAATAATATTTATTTTTCAAAAATACGTACAAACACATAAAATAACACAATTAATACACAATCGAGCACTGAATATAAAGAATTGAGACAAATCAGACACAAAAAATGTGTGTATCATATTCATCAAGAGAGCAGCTAGTTGTGTGTTCAGACAGATCACAAAGCATCGAAGAAGTGGTTGCAAAACTGTTAGAAACTGTAATACCCAAGTCTTTTTCTTAAATTATTAGAAAGCGTGCCCAATCAATTTGGATTGGAAGACCAGCAATAGCGCAATGTGGAACGCGAAATGTAGTTGTCGTTATGTTTCTGTAATAGCGCAATATGGAGCGTGAAATGTAGTTGTCGTTATATTTCTGTTGCAAAACACCTGTTTATTTTCTGAGAAACTATATTTCTCTTCGCGTGAGCCTGCCCGTAGTGTCTACGGATGCTAACAAAATTTGTTTTTATTTGAATTTGCATCAAAATGACACATTCCAAGGGTGTGTATCGTGTTTGAGTTGAATCAGGGGCATTTCAGTCTTTTTGCTTTCTTTAATAAGCTTTTACGGCTGCATTTCATTTAGAATCCAACCTTTTCTTTCACTCTTGAATCCTCTTTCTTCTCACAACAAAGAAATGAAAAATTGATCACAAAAACTTGAAATTTGAAGCTTGTTTTACATCTTTCAATAATTTGTTTCGGGTTGGTTCGTTTGAAAGCTTCAATTGCACAAAAGATAGGGGGAATTCTTCTTTAGAACTATTTTGATTTGATATTCATGATTTTGATTCTCTGATTTCATGTTCAATGGAATTTGAAGCTTCTTCATACTCTTATTATATTCTATATCATGAATTTGTAATGTTTTTAAACGAATTCATGATTGTTCTTCTTGAATCTGATTTTAGGGTTCATGAAAAATAGGGTTTTCTTCTAATTTGATGTTTAAATCATATTACTTCTAAATTATAGCAATGGGTACTCTCAATTTATTGGAATTGATCTCTACTTCTTCATGAAATTCAATTTAAGGCATTTCAAGGGTTTCTTAAACGTTTTTCTGTCCTGTTTTGGGGCTAGTACTTCACCCAGCTCTTTTAACCCTTAAGTTTGGTTGCAATTTTTATATAAAAAAGGGCCTTATCTAATTTCAAGTGATTCCATAACCAATTAATTTCAATAAGTAATGAATCCTGTGTGATTTTTCAAATGAATACTATCAAAACCATAGTTTTTCTGAAGCAATTGCACTGTCAGGTTTCTCTGTAGTGATTTCGACAGGTTTATGAATTTATTATTTTCACAACTAATTTTATGTGATATATTATGTTTTCTTCTTTAAAATTAGACAAGAATCAATAAATTCCAATAGATAATGAGGTCTGTGTGAATTTTTAAGCATGGACTGTCAAAACTGTAGTTTCTCTATAACGTTTTTACTGTCAGACTTTTCATCGTGATTTATACCTCTTTACTGAACTTTTTATTTTTGATTATAATTTTTATATAATACTTTATTATTTCTTCTTTAAAATGAGCTAATAATCACTCATTTTCATTGTGTAATGAATCCTACACGAATTTTTGAGCACTGGCTGTCCAAACTGAAGATTCTTAAAATTATTCATGTTTTACATTATGTTTCCTTTGTTGTATGAGTTCTTGAATTTATTATTATGTTTCCTTTGTTGTATGAGTTCTTGAATTTATTATTTTTGCTAATGATTTTTGTATGAAATAAGGCCCTTTCTAGTTTCTATAATAGCAAGATTTGTCAAATTCTGATTTGAAATGAAGCCCATGGTAATTTTTGAGTATAAGTGGTTTAAAACAAACTTTCTGTGCAAACTCTTTGATTTGAATGAACTTAATGGTTCTGAGTTTATGCCCAGCTCCATGATTTAATACTTCCATGTATTTATGAACTTTTTTATGCGGGAAAAGATAAGGTAAGTTGTTTTCATGGTTTATGAATTCATATTTGTTGATAGTTTGTTCGGTACTCGTATTTAATGATGTTTGCGAACTATTTATTAATTGCGTTGAACATCCTCTTGGTTACGAACCCTATTGATGAGTTTGTCGGGCCCATAAGGGGCAATCCATATTAATGGTGACCTGTGGAAGATCTTCAATGATGATATGATGGTTTTTTGATTAACCTCGACAGGTTGTTGGACCCTCACAGTAGACTATTGCGAACTCATTTATTCTAAATGATTTCGATTGTGTATTGGATTCAATTGTGTATTGGATTTTTAAGGCCTTTGATACTTCGATACAGATGCCTCAACAAATTAACACATTATTTATGCTTTATTCGATTAAGTATCTTATTGTTATCGAAATTTGGGTAATCTTTGTAATCGTGTTATCGTACCGTTATCCCTCTACTGGGATGTGGCTCACCGCTTTTGTTTTGTTTTCCACAGAGTTCGAGAACGGCTCGAGGTAGTAAGTTTGCTAAAGCTTAGTGAGTTGAGCTTTGGGGGTCAAAGTGAGTACACTCACTTTGTGTTCATGTATATATCCATGTGTATCTGGGTTGATTTTGAAAGTGTTGTTGTAATTTGTATAAAGGGTGTTGTAATTAGATAAGTAAGTGTCATGTTTAAAAAGGTTTGATGTTGAGAAACTTGTTTATTTTATCGTGCGGTGATAGGATTTCAGAACCATATATAAAATAACCGTAATCGCACGGTATCTACAATGCAGACAACGGTAAGTACGGGTCGAATCCATAAGGAGCGAAGATAATACTACAATCAATATCAACTAATCAAGAATAATATTTTTGGATTTTTCGGAATATAATTAAAATAAGAAAAATAAACTAAATTAATAAAGTAAATCAAATAGGAGAAACAGTACCAGAGTTTTCAGTATCCATTACTATTTCTATTTAATTATTGAAGTGAAACATAACTCCTGAATATTTATTTATTGTTCGTTCTATCAACATCACCTATTTATATGTATTAGAGTCGCAAATATCACTGGGACATCCTAAGCATGGCGATCAAAAGCTCTAAGTTTCATGCATACACCATCTAATTGCGTTAGCGAGAAAATAATCTAAAACTAATTATAGGTTCACAAATAATATCTGGTTCTTCTAAGCATACCCTATCTAAGGATTTAACCCAAACAAGAAATATCGAATAAGTAGACAAACACATTTGCTATCCTATTAATTTTGTGCATAAGTTACTGTATTGTACAGAACCGGTGAAGCAACAACTAATTTTCCATTAAATCAATAAATCAAAATTATGGAATTAATCTATTCAAATCATAATATTCTGTATCAAATAATTCGGTTTAATTGATCTAAACTTTTAAGTGGTTTGGACATTAAACCCTAGTTACAAATCAATTAGAACATAAAGTTGGGTTTTTCAAAATGCATAAAAATAATTAAGAAGAGTAGAGAGTAAAAAGATTAAACCGAGATTAAATATCGAAATCCTTTCCGCTACATCCAGTACCGCTTTTCTGGTTCACAGCCGCTCAATCTTCTTCTTTGTCCAGAAACCAGATCTGTCTAAAGATGCACAACCTAGCTCTTTTCACGTCAATCCGTACATCCAACCTACCCCTCTATCCGAGTCTGTCCCCCACTACCTCTTCTTTTCAGTCCTCCTTCAACAACCAAACTCCACCAGCCGCCAACCCCCAACACCTTTTTCTCTCTTCACAGTTTTGTCTCCCTACTCTACAACCTAGGCGCACCTACCCTCCTATTTCTAGCTCTTACTTCCTTCCACCTTCTTTTTCGTCACTATCTTCGCCTCTCTCTTCTATGTTTTCTCCCCCCTTTATTCTTTTCTTTCCCTAACAGCCCATGTACACCTCCTCCAACCCTATGACGGAACCTAAAAGAAAAGAAGATGTCCCTTTCTGTTCTCTCTCCGCTGTCTATTTATACTCTCATCAATCACGTGCTAGCTAGTCCTACACATCACCTCCTTCTTTCACTTCCCAACACCAAATGAGTACGCCCCATTTTCTCAACTCTATCTTTGCTCACGTCACTATCACCAAAGAGTAGTCCTCCACCTAACCACTTTTCACTTTTTCTCAACTTTTTTTCTCTCTTCACGCCCACGTGAACTCGAATAGACTCACCTTGGTTCCACCACTTCCTCTTCTATTTGAAACGGGAACAAGCCAAGCCTGTCTATTTCCCACTTTCTGACAGTCATCCCAGACGAACATTGTTCCGTCACCAGTTACTTTCTACTCCAGCCAGTCCCAAGCAAACTATCATCCAAGTTCATAAGTTAAGCAATTTATCCCATTTAACCATATTTATTTGTAACCATGAATTTTACGTATACAACCTAAAATAACATGAAAACACTAAAGTTAGTATAAAACGATAACAAGAAAATATAGATAAAGCGGTGAAAATGTATCAATTAAGTGCTTATCAAATACCCCCAAACCTATATTTTTCTAGTCATCGAGCAAAACTCACTAAAAATAAAATAAAATCCTAACTCACTTTCGCAGGAATCGCGACTACATTTAGCATATGTAATAAGCCTTTAAACCCCTAAGTGGCCTTAGCGGACGAGTTTTGTCTCGTGAGGGTTTACAAGAGATATACCCACAAAACCTTTTACTCCAAATTTCAGCTACATGTGAACGATTGAGGATAGACACTAAACAAACTATTTAGTTGGCATACTAAATTCTTCGGCTATATGAATCATTACCCTATATGAATCCAATTGATGTACATGAGTTTTCACTCAGCGTACTAAAATTCATATAAGAATGCAACTCTACTCAAATAATCATCAAACGTTCCAAAACTGGATGGAAATTATAAACATTCACATTGCTCGAAATCAATCAAATTCAACACAAAGATAGATTAGAAGATGAATATAAAAATGATGAATGGTGCATATGTTGACTAAGGTGAACGGTGTTTCCCAAAATATTAGTATAAAGTCCGGCTCGAATGCTCCTATTTTTATTTTATTATTTATATACATTTTTTTTTACGACTACATGATTAGATCTTTTGAATCTAAGCGCATGCTCATTTTCGGCAGATTACATGATAGTTCCCATGGATCCTGCATTCCACGTTTGCTTAGGCGATGGAGACTGGGAAAACACATACATATTGCTATCAAAGTGTCAATTTTTTTATTTTTTTGACAAAATTAAAATTCTAATATATCCGAGCTATGACCTTATGGCAATACTAGGGCCCTACCAAATCACTTAGAGAAACATAAAATTGCAAAAATAAAAATATAAAGTGATATGATTATGATGATTCCGAGATATGCTTGTTCAATGATTATCATGTTATTTCTAACACCTGAGTGCATCCAGATATGAATAGACCATTTAGCTGGGCACACCAATTCCTATAGATAAGAGCCATGTTTCCATCTACCTAGAATGGTTAGTGTCATCCTGAATTGTTCACAAGTTTCTAAATTTCAGAGTTTCTTTATTGACATCAATTTTCGGAAACTCTACCCCCAAACCTAAATTTAACATTGTCATCAATGTTTCAAACCGTGCAACCTAAAATGGTACGCAATAAATATAAATAGGAGAAATAAATGTAAATCAAAGAGAAGGGATTGAAACGTCTTACCTGATTGACGCAAGAAAATCAGTATTCTCTGTAACACACATCAAACTATAGTAATAACAAAGAACACTGAAAATAAAATAAAATAAAAAGAAAAAGTCTAGAAAGAAAATAAAAATCTACCTACTGGATATGTACAGAAACTCCATACACTAATAACCTGAAAATTTGGGGATCAACCCAAAATACAATATATACAAATGACAGTTTCACACTTATGTTATGGCAACACGGAGACACTGAAACTATCAAAAATAGAGGATTACCCTCAAACCAAGTTTTTACTGCACTCGGAAGTGCTTAAAGAACGAAATATGGGGATAATACTAGGATTTGGGAAATATCAATTGGTTCATGCACAATGTCAGGAACAGGCAAGTCCTCTGGGTATTTGGATGCAAAGTGATCCAACAAAACTTGAGAAGCACACAATTTTAACCCTAAATTAGGTAACTTTTGGAAGTCTAGGGAACTAAAAACAACCTTTAAGTCGGGTGAATGATCTTGTGAGATAAATTCATCTATGGAATTAGGCAAATCATATACACAATCATCCACATGGTTATCAATATATTCTGTATGGAACAGAGAGTCACTATCAGACTGATCATCATCAACATATAATTTCTGGCATTCCAGAACTCTCAATCTTTGCTTCCAACTAGACGGTCTGTGTTTATAATACTTTTCATATATCATTAGAGATGATTCTTCACTTACCTCAGGTAAAGCAAGAACTTCCTTATGCCGTGACCGATTCATATATTCCCGAAGTGTCATCTTAGATGACGTCTCCTGAGAAGGAATTATCATCCTCCGAAAAGTACCCGAAAAGAAATACTAAAACAAAAAACAAGTAAAAAGGAAAAAGAAATCCTAAAATAAAAAAAAAAGTATACAAAATAAAAAAATAAAAAAATAAATAAAACCTAAACTACGATTAAAAAATCAAAAATACTAATTAAAATATTCTACAACCGCTCCCCGGCAGCGGCGCCAAAAATTTATAGGATTTCGGAACCCTATATAAAATAACGCAATCGCACGGTGTCTACAATGCAGACAACGAAAAGTAGGGGTCGAACCCACATGGAGCGGGGATAATACTGCAATCAATATCTCTAATCAACTAATCAAGAATAATATTTTTGGATTTCTCGGAATAAAATTAAAACAAGAAAAATAAACTAAACTAATAAAATAAATAAATCAAATGGGAGAAACAATAACCAGGGTTTTCAGTATCCACTACTATTTCTATTTAATTACTAAAGTGAAACATAACTCCTGAATATTCATCTATTGTTCGTTCTATCGACAACACCTATTATATGTACTAGTGTTGCAAATATCACTGGGACACCCTAAGCATGGCGCATCAAAAAGCTCTAAGTCTCATGCATACACCATCTAATTGCGTTAGCGAGAAAATAATACGAAACTAATTATAGGTTCACAAATAATATTTGGCTCCTCTAAGCATACCCCATCTATGGATTTAACCCAAGTATGAAATATCAAATAAGTAGACAAACATATTTGATATCTTATCAATTTTGCGCATAAGTTACTGTATTGTACAAAACCGGTGAAGCAACAACTAATTTTTCATTAAATCAATAAATTAAAATCATGGAATTAATCTATTCAAATCATAATAGTCTGTATCAAAATAATTCGATTTAATTGATCTAAACTTTTAAGTGGTTTGAACACTAAACCCTAGCTACAAATCTATTAGAACATGAAGTTGGCTCAAAACCCATAAAAATAATTAAGAAGAGTAGAGAGTAAAAAGATTAAACCGAGATTAAATATCGAAATCCTTTCCTCCACAACCAGTACTGCTTCTCCTGTTCACAACTGCTCAATCTTCTTCTCTATCCAGAAACCAGATCAGTCTACAGATGCACAACCTAGCTCTCTTCACGTCAATCCGTACATCCAACCTACCCCCCTATCCGAGTCTGTCCCCCACTACCTCTTCTTTTCAGTTCTCCTTCAACAGCCAAACTCCACCATCCGCCAACCCCCAACACCTTTTTCTCTCTTCACAGTTTTGTCTCCCTACTCTACAACCTAGGCGCACCTACCCTCCTCTTTCTAGCTCTTCCTTCCTTCCACCTTCTTTCACCTCACTATCTCCGCCTCTCTCTTCTATGTTTTCTCCCTCTTTTACTCTTTTCTCTCCCTAACAGCCCATGTACACCTCCTCCAACCCTATGACGGAACCTAAAAGAAAAGAAGATGTCCCTTTCTATTCTCTCTCCGCTGTCTATTTATACTCTCATCAATCACGTGCTAGCTAGTCCTACACAACACCTCCTTCTTTCACTTCCCAACAACAAATGAGTACGCCCCATTTCCTCAACTCTATCTTTGTTCACGTCACTATTACCAAAGAGTAGTCCTCCACCTAACCACTTTTCATTTTTTCTCAACTTTTTTTCTCTCTTTACGCCCACGTGAACTCAAAGAGACTCACCTTGGTTCCACCACTTCCTCTTCTATTTGAAACGGGAACAAGCCAAGCCTGTCTATTTCTCACTTTCTGACAGTCATCCCATACGAACACTGTTCCGTCACCAATAGATTTATCAGTCCGCGTTACTTTCTACTCCAGCCAGTCCCAAGAAAACTATCATCCAAGTTCATAAGTTAAGCAATTTATCCCATTTAACCATATTTATTTGTAACCATGAGTTTTACGTATACAACCTAAATTAACATGAAAATACTAAAATTATTCCAAACGATAACAAGAAAATATAGATAAAGCGGTGAAAATATATCAATTAAGTGTTTATCATGCGGTTGCAAAAGCCCTTTAATTACCACTTTTTGCATAACTGGTTTATGTTTTATGTAAATGAACATCTTTTGGGATGTGTTTAATAATACTATGACTTCTACTCTTGTTACAAACTGTTTTCGATCTGTACATTCTTTAATGGAAACTCAGAGGTTTTGGAATTTGTCAGTTGACCAAACTCCACGACCAATTGGAAGCGAAAAGTTTCCAGGCTGTCACAGAAACTCATCTCCTTTACCCTTAAGTTATATATCACGGGACAACTCCTATTTATCTTTGACTTTATATAGCATTAACCTTTCACAATGCTGAGAATATAGTTCAATTCAGCTGTTTTAAACAATATATTTATTGGATTTTTCCTATTTAGTTTACATATTACATTGAAGGCATATTCAATACTTGGTTGATTGTCATTTTTTCAAAATGCAGGGAATATCATAAAGAAGTTCCATAACGTCGCGGCTACTGAGGCGTTTATGGGAGCTGCGAAAGCGTACACTGATGATGATTATTAGAAGGCTATGTCAGAAATCAAAAAAGACAAGGCGGTTTTATCCTATGTACGGGAAGTTTCATCAAGGTTTTGGGATAGGATTCATGCCAAATCACACTGTTTTACTCTCATGATAACAAACATCTGTGAGAGTTGTAATGCCCTACTTTTGAAGGATAAAACTCTCCCCCTCATTATACGGTCACAACTCATGGGATGGTTCTCTGAGTGTAGGGACCTAGCTATGAAATCTAACCATCATTTGAGTGATTATGCTAGAAACATTATTAAAGGTCGGTGGGACTTGGCGAGAATTTTTCGAGCCATAAAATCTCATGATGATGTATTCCAAGTGGATGATGTAGTTAACATGGATCAGCACATTGTATGAATGAGAGAAGTCTTACACTTGCAGGGTCTTTAACTACGAGCATTTGTGTGTCCACACGTCCTCGCAGTATTACAGAAAATGAAGGCTAATATGTATGTGCTATGTGGAGAGTACTATTCACGAGCTAAATGGAGAACAATGTATGATCCTGTGATAAACCTCGTCCTGAGTCAATATATTACTGTGCCATAGGATGTTGCTCAGCTCAGAGTATTGCCTCCAAACACAGCAGATCCGATAGAAAAGGATCGTCGGAGAAAAAAGCGATTTCTCTGTAGCGCTGAAAAAGTTGCCAAACCAAAGAAAAAAAGGATCTGCAAGAACTGCCATGAGGAAGGTCATTATGCTAAGAGATGTAAATTGTAAAACCAGACAACAATACTTTTCCTCCGTCATATGTTTTTTTTTAACTATGTTTTAAAAATCGGTGTCATTGACAATTTTTTAGATGAACCAAAAAAAAAAACGCTTGTTCCTTCAAAAAAAAAAATTGGATCATAGAAGAAAATTTATTATAAAAGAGAAAAACTTACAACAAGTTATCCTTCTCTAACTGATAAAGTATAAAACTAGGAGGAGTGCCTTCCTAGACTTTTGTAACAATATTTCCTTTAACATACTTAACTAATTTTTATGAGCAGTATAATTACAGTTTTTAGGAATGAAAACACATTTAAGACCACCGACAGTTTCCAGAATTCTACTAATATCCGACAGAAGAATGAAATCTTGCCATTTTGACGAACCAAAACTTGCAGCTACAACTTTAATAACAGAATTACAATCCCCTTCAATGATAATATTACAGTAATCTTTTTTCTTAATCCAAAGATGCTACTAAAAGATTTGTAGTAATTGCTTCACAAATATGATCCCATCCCCCATACTGATATGTGTCGTCAAGGATTATGTTATGAACCAATATGAACCTAGTGCACCAAAACATCCAGGAAAAACCAATTTTTGCATCTAGGGTCGTCATGGTCTATAGGTATCGACCATGACGGTTGTATGTCACCCAAATAAAACTATAGAAGTACGTCTTGAAGGAGTCCAGTGAGTCGAAATACAGTGAATCTGCGATCCACGATCCATTCCGTATGTAGGGAATGACTACGTACAGAAAAACTGTTCACAATAAGAAAAATGCATACATAAGAATGTGTTGTTGCGGAGAAAACATGTGAACAATCTTTGTGCGAAACTAGTATTACTATCTGCGCCCCAATTCTACTCACGCTCAAGATGAACCCCAGCATCCCAATAATTCAATTTCTTTTCTCAAACATTTTTCACATTATAACTCTTCATTTTAATTTCAAAAAATCAGAAAACAAAATCAAGATCATTGAAATTAGTTTTTTGTATTTTATATGTATGAAAATTAGAACATGAATCGGTTGAGAGGTAGATAAAATAAGTTAATGTGTTGATAGAAAAACAGTTGAGACATTACTACAGAAAACTCATCGAAAAAAAGTTGAGACATTTTATCCCTGTCGCCAGCCATTTCACCGGAGAATTCATCGGATCCACTTAGAGATTCAGCTGCAGAAAACTTTATCAACAACAATGAATCTATCGATTCTTCTGTGAAACATCGATTTAAACCTAGATTTAGGTTTTATCGATCTCTCATAGAAATATTGACACTGATTCATAATTTTGGAAATGAAAATCTGGGTTATCTTCAACAAAGGTATGTCATTCATTCATTTTTCTCTGAATCAATTTTTTTTTCAACATTTGGGGGTTTAATGATTTTACAAATTGGAGATTACAAACTATTGATTGTGAATGATGTAATTTCTAATGGTAATTATGAACATCTCTATGAAAGATGTGGTTGTAGATGTTAGGTTTATTTGTATATGATGTTGATGTGAATTGTATCCTATTGTGAGAATGTTTTGGTGAATATGAACATCTCAATAGCATGTTTTATGCCTCCACCAAGTAGTTTTATGAGTCAGTTGATTATATAGGTTGAATACTATGCAATCCTGATTTGTATTCATTGTCATATTGTAGAATAAAATTAGGTGTGCATAAACCTCCACCAAGTAGTTTTATGGTTTTTGTGTTTTACGACTGTGATTAAGAATATATGTAGATGTTGCAGTACATTGTATTCTGTTTTGAAAATAGCTCCGTGAAATTTATAGGTTTAGTTGATAATTAAACTGAGTCAGACACAGTATTTCATTTTTATGTAGGATGTCACCATTTGTTTGTATATTGGTGAATCAATTGATTTTATATTGAAGCAGAAGCTCTAATGAGAATCCCAACCAGTAAAGAGAAGCTAATGTTCATAAGTTGTTCCCTTTTCCTAGTCAGATTCTAATTCTTTGTGATTTGAATTCATTGCCAGAGTATAGATTAAAATTAGGTGTGTTTATGCATCCACCAAGTAGTTTTATGTGTCAGTTGAATTATGTAAGTTTAATAGGACTCAATCTTGAGTCATGTTATTATGGCTTTGACAGATGATCTAAAGCTTGTTATACCTTTTAGGAATATTTCATTGAAATTTTTAGTTTTTGTTGATAAACTTAGACTTATACATGGTACTTGGATATAGGATTCAACATTAGTGAATAAAGAATGTATTCTGTCATGAGAAGCTGTTTCTGCAATTTAGATAAAAACTAAAGGGAAGGTAGTATTTGCAATATGTTCCCTTCCCTTGTAGGATTCTAGTTCTTGATATAATCTGGATAATGCTTTAGTTTTCCTTTGTGATTTCTATATAATGTCAGATTGTGGAATAAAATTAGCAGAAGCTTTCACCAAGTAGTGTTTATTTCAATTCAGTTATATCTTGTATGTCATTCATCATTGTAACCTGGATCCGATTTCAATTTCATAGATCATTTACTACATTTCAATCATTCAAAGACTTATAAACTACATTGAGTACCCGTTAAAACACATTTCATTAACCTTCAATACAAACATTCAATACATGAAAGTTGAAATACTTAAAGATCTAGCCCTGATCCTTAACCCCATGTACATATTCATTAAAAAACAAAATGAAACCCCCTGAGTTACAAAATAAAAATTAAACCCCCCTGTTTCATTAACAAAATAATACCTGAGCAACATTTAACAAAATCACTACCTATTCTATTTGCAGCTTCAACAATATGAGCAAATGAGCAAAATAAACAACAAACACCAACAAGATTCCTTTGTATTTTCACGGAGAAGCTCTCTTACCCCGATTTTGCAAAATCAAAATCTTTCCCATCAAAATTTTGTTAAGGTTTTATTAAACCCTCTTCATTTTAATTCTTCTCTGTACTTTGATGATAGGTATTTCTACAAAATACTAAGTTGTGTTACCATTTGCAAACTTTATCATCATTTTCATTAGAGAAAAACCCAAAAAATCCACCTGCTCTTTACAGAAGAACTGAAAATTTGAGAAGTCTTACCCATTGTTGTCCATCACTCAGTATCGAAATCGAAAAAATGTCCTTTTTTACAGATTCCGATTCTAGATCCATATCAGAGTCAGTCACTACGTTAAGCATGAACTGATTCTCTGAATCAGTTCATGCTAGGTATGCATGATACTCTTCTTCAATATCCTTTTCTTTCACTGCATCCTTAAAACTCTCATCTTCACTTCGTACACCTCTTCTAACCCTCTTCATGTCTCTTCTCAACTACTTCACTGTTCTTTTCCTAGCCATCTTATTCCTCATCAACAAAAACTCATGCGGGTAATCAACATATTTTGCTTTCTTGATCTGCTATTTCTTCTTTTCCCCTTCTTCATGTTGCATTATTTCATGCACTTCCTTCCACAGTTTATCAACTCTTCTGATATCCTTTTTTCTTGCTATTGTATTTTTTTCTCCTTTTTTCTCATCTTCTCAGCTTGCAATTTTGCTTCTTTTTTCAACAAAAGCTTTTTCGCTCTCTTTATTTCCTCCAAATTCATTTGCTCCACTACTTGTTTCATCATGTAGAGATGAACATATTTTTTCATGTGTTTTTTCATCTCATTCTCTTACTATATCATTGGTGCCTTGCCTTTTGATTGTTTGGAACCACTATTTTCCGGGTTTGTTGGCGCCATTGATATCTCTCTGATTTTTCTTTTGAAGGTTTTTTTCTTCTTTTGGTTTTGAATTAAGAGTATTTGGAAGTTTATGGGTTTCTCATCCTTTAATAGAGTGGTTAAATTAACCATAAATGTTCTTTTATGGCGCATGGTTAAACGTCAAGTCCCCTGGAAGACTATGCCTCTTCGATTTCACCCGAGTTTTTTTGGCGCTTGGTTAACTGCTAGTCCCCTGGCAGACCATGCCTGTTCAATTTAGCCGTCATTATTTCTAAAACATCATTATTCCTCGATAATCCCTTCCACAATTATCTCTCACACATATCATGTATATCCAAAACATAACATATATTTATGTTACCATTATCTCTCTACAATATCTCCCCAAGATTCTGTGGAAGATCTTCTGCAAATATAGCCTAAATTAAAAAGAGCTAAGTTAGAGGCTCGAATATTCCGCTCTACCAAAATTGAATCTCGACCCTTGTTATATAACTCCCAAAATTGAATCAATGGTGGATATTAAAAGGTCACGTGCACACTCGTTAGAGAGTGTGCATAAAATCGGACTCAAATATTCCGGTCTACCAATGAACCACAAAAACCTACCAAGGTGAAAATTAGAAAATAAAATAAAATGGCCGGGAACAGTTGAGAGTCTGAGAAATAAGTTCCTTCCATTTCTCATTGCATCTCCACACATTTTTTCGAATTCATTGATTTGAGCTTCATGAAACTTCATCAAGAACTATAATCAGTAATTCCATCGATTTGAGCTTCAGAAAACTAAATCAAGAACTATAATCAATTATTAGTACTTCTGTGAAACATCAATTTAAGCCTAGATTTAGGTTTAATCGATCTCTCATAGAAGCACTAAGCTTAACACTGATTCATAATTTTGGAAATACAAATATGGGTTATCTTCATCTAAGGTATGTCATTCTTTCATTTTTCTTGCAAATCGAATTTTTTTAACATTTGGGGGTTTAATAATTTTATAAATTGGAGGTTACAAACTATTGATTGTGAATGACGCAATTTCTGATGGTGATTATAAACATCTCTATCTTTCATATGAATATGTGGTTGTAGATGTTAGGTTTATTTGTATCTAATGTTGCTGTGAATTGTATCATGTTATGAGAATGTTTTTGGTGGTTATGAACATCTCAATAGCATGTTATATACCTCCACCAAGTAGTTTTATATGTCAGTTGATTATATAGGTTGAATACTATGCAATCTTGACCTATATTCATTGTCATATTGTACAATAAAATTAGGTGTGCATAAGCCTCCACCAAGAACTAAAGTTTTTGTTAAAAAAAAATAAATACAACCTACAGTTTAAGTAAAATGCCAACAACATTCAAAAGGAATTCTATATGAAGCAATCCCAACAACAAGGAAACCAAACAAGCCCAAGAAAAAATAAAGAATAAAGTTTGTCTAATAAAGAAAACTTGTACATGTATGAGAACTGAGAAGATATTATTTGAAAGAGAAACCGTGAACTATCAAAGGTTTCTATTAATTGTTAGCCTCTTTCCCTTTCTTCGCCAATCTTATAATTGTTAGCTCATATGCAAAATAACACTTTTACATTTGTCAATTTGTTAGCCTTGTATCACAAAAGACTTGTTACCAATGATAAATTAATTCCAAATAAGTAATCTTGCATTTATATGCTCTGTAAACCCAAAAAGTGACCAGAAGCTATACATCTTTATATGACAAGAACATGACTATGGATTTCCTACATTTTAGTAATGTCTTTGTATTTCTACAGAAGGTGTGGTTTCTTTAAGAAAAACAATCATGGAAACCCACCACAATCAAGGCTATTGACATAATATTATTTACATATCCAAAATATAAATGTCCTGCATACCCTTATTCAGGTCAAAGCTGCACAAACATACAGATAAACATGTTACTTCAGAAGAGGGAGAGTCCATACTTAAATATATTGACCTCATAATTCATAATTCATACTTCACTACCTTGGATATTTACCTCAAGGAACTGTTTCTTGAAGAGTTGCACATCCATTTTTCGACGATACCGAAGAATTTTTTCTTTATCAATCAGTTTCATATCAATGCCCCTGATGAGATGCCCGATGAACTTCAAGGCATATGCCCCGCATGAAGTGTTGTTGTACGCATAATTGGAGATTGCATCAGAAACGTATATCATTATATATTTTACTTATAAAACACAACCAAACATCCAAAGATAAATTGGGATGAAGCAGAACACATATGTCAGGAAAAGGGTATACACGTCAGTTTGTTGAGGGCAATCCTCAATAAACTCGATTTTCCATTCCCCCGCGTACCAGTAATCGTCCAAAAATTCCCTATCATACTGACTTCTGTAGGGACTCCGTATGACTTAACTGAATGACTCAGTCTCCAGGAATCATAGATATCAATTTCATGTTGCTTTGAGTTGATACTATTGCGACCCAGTGGACTCTATCGCCGATATGCACCACACCATAAACCATAGAGACGATTTGTCAAGGTTTATACCCTTATCGCGGCCATTCCCCCTTTTTATCAATTTCTTTATGTCCGCATCCACCCACTTCAGAAGAGGCTATGAAAAAAATTGAAGGTTAGTTACAAGTTACAATAATGCATTACCGTGAAATTAGAAATTATGTACAATACGAGCTGTTCTTTTGGCATATAACATACTTCAAAGCAACTATCTATGGTTGTCCAGTTGCCATCGGTGCTAAGGTTTGACTCCCGCATGAGGCGTAACATGTTACTGATATGCTGCATAACAATCCAAAATAAATAACTTGAATGATGTGGTTGTAGATGTGATAAGAAAAGATTCGTTCAAGACTTGTGAAGATTTGGTTTTAAACCTAATTTCTAAGACTAAAAATAGGAAACTCAAACAAAGATGATATCAAGATTAAAAGAATATTGAGGTTAAGATTCCACTATTTCCAGTTTCCAAAGTGATTTAATTCAATAATTATCATTATGCAATTTATATATTCAACTTGATTCCAAAATATTGCAACAAGTAGATTTTCAGAATAACAACTGTAAATCCAAAGCATAAAAAATCAAAACCCTAAGCTAAGCATGTATCATCACAAGAAATCACAATTGCTTAACAAAAATCATTAAATAAATTTTTAACCAAAACAAATACTCATAAAAGAATTACAAAAATTAAATAAATAAGAATATATAACTTTTCTATTGGAAAAATAGCTTCCTTTATCACCTCAACAATGGGGTTTAGCTCCTCATGTTGAAAAGACGCTCAAAATATGTTTTCATTGCTAAAAAGTGTTTACAAAACGTGAAAATATAATAAAACAAAGATTTGGAATGATGTATATGTGTTGCAGAAGCCGTTCTTTCTGTTGCTAAAAGTTTTTATTATGAAATGTATCTGTGATTGTTCCTTCGTGTGGTAAAGCAAAGGTAAAAGTTCTGTAACGGTTTCTCTGTGTTGCTTCTTCTTCTTCTTCCTCTCGCCTGCAACAGGTAGCTTTTCTTCCCTGATTTTTTTTTCTTCTTGGCCCTCTGTTAGCTTCCCCAAACTCTCGATAGCCCTCTTCTCGATTCCAGTCTCTTTACTTATACTACATAGACCATATCTTCTCCCAACTTTCTATTTAATCATCACAATATTTTTTTTCTTTTTATTCTCGGTAATTATCTTTTTTTTCTTTCTCCCGGTTATGTGCTGGCTCATTTTCCAAGCTTGCCTATGATTTTCTTTCCTCTCTTATACAGGACATAATTCGGTTGTTGCCCTATTTATCTCTAACAGTTATGCAAACCAAATCAAACCGAATCCGAGAATAATTTATTTTCGAAACGAAACAGAGAGACGTGAATATCTCAAGATTTTGCTTTTATTTTGTGGGTCTTCTCGTGCACTAATTTCTATCAAAAAGGTAAGATAATATTGATGTCTTAATTCTGTTAAAAACTTTCCAAAAACTCCTCAAAAATCTCAACAGTTTGAGAACAAATATTGGCGCCATAATTGATGTTTGAATTAGAGACGAAGAGGTGCCCTCAATAAGAACATCCTCGACAATACTACGAGGAACTTTCACAGACCTATCAGCTAATTGAAGATTTATCTGGGTAGGTTTTAAGTCTGAAGCATCCTCATTACATCCTCATTCCATTGCCTACCTAATCCTGATATTCAGGTTGCCCAACTCATTGACCAAGATACTAGATCTTGGAAATATGAGATGTTACAAACCTTCTTCACACCTAATACTTGCAATAAGATAATGAAAACTAGGATACCTGTATTTTGCAAGGACAGGATTATTTGGCCACACACCAAATCTGGTTACTTTTCTGTCAAATCTGCTTACTGTTTGTTAACCAATGAAACTACTATAACTGCTCATAATGGTAACATGTTCCATGCTCTTAAACTTCTGTGGTCTGCTCCTGTTCTGCCTAAGGTCCATCATTTTCTTTGGAAATATGTGCAACATATTCTTCCAACTAAATGTAATTCGTAGGATCCTGGGATACCTAGCGTCCTGGGATACTTATTTATAATAACTGCAATCGCCCGGTGTCTACAATGTAGAAGCGGCAAATACGGATCGAACCCACAGAGAGCGGGGGGAAATAATGGAATCAATATCTCTAATGAACTAACCAGAAACGATGTTTTTGGATTTTTAAGAATTAAGAATGAAATAAATAAATTTACACTAAACTAGTAAAGTAAATGCAATGGGAGAAACAATAACCAGGGTTTTCAGTATCCACTACTATTTCTATTTAATTACTGAAGTGAAACATAACTCCTGAATATTCATCTATCGTTCGTTCTATCGACATCACCTATTATATGTATTCGAGTCGCAAATATCGCTGGGACACCCTAAACATGGCACATCAAAAGACTAAACCCAAGCATGCACCATCAAATTACGTTAGCGAGAAAATTATACGAAACTAACTATAGGCTCACAAATAATACCTGGCTATTCTAAGCATACCCCATCAAATGATTTAACCCAACATAAAATATCAAATAAGTTGACAAGTATATTTATGATCCTATTAATTAGGCACAAAAGTTACTTTATCGTACAGAACCGGTGAAGCAACAACTAATATTTTATTTTGATCAATAAACAATATCAAGAATTAATCTATTTAAATCATAGTAGTCTTTTTACTCAATAATTTAATTCAATTAGTCTAATACTCAAAGTGGTTTCAACTATAAAACTCTAGTTACAAAATTTAGCAAGACATAGAGATGGGTTTCTTAAAACCCATAACATAAATAACAAGAGAAAGAAAAATTAAACCGTTGATACTGTCATCACCCGACAATGGATCTCTTCTTCCTTTCTTTTTTCTGGTCTAGAGAAACTCTCCACTCAGCCGTCAACCAAGAAAAATCCCTCTGTCAGAATACCACCGAATATAACCTAAAAAAAAATCCCCTTCGTTTCTTTTCTCTCACCCTTTTATAACTTTTTAATTGGCCACGTCACCTACCTTATCGTTTCACGGATGACAAAAATCAAATCCCCTTCAACTTCCTTTTCAAAACCAAGCCTAACTCCATTATTTTTGCTTTGCCACGCCACCTGCTTCCTTTTATCTCCCTTTATACCACGTCCAGCCAAAACCAAACGGGACCCACTTTCTTCTTTTGTTTTTAAACTTAACAACCTCATGTGTTGTAGCCTTTAAACTCAAAGTCCCCACTTTTTCTCTGTATGATCCTTAACTGACTTATCAGGTAACTCCCCCAATATGATACGTTTTACATATTAATGTGAACCATTATTCTACGGTAATACATGTACCCTTTGTGTATTCATCATTTTGAGGACTTGTACCAATAGCTGGTGCACCAATATAATTATCATTCCATCCCTTGACTTCCATGTCCGAATATCCAGATGTGAATTTAGTAGTTATGTCCACTTTGCCAAGTTTTTTTGTTACTAGTATTTTACAGGTACAATCTATAAAAACACTACAACACTAAAATTAGTACAAAAACGATAACAAGAAGATATAGATAAAGCGGTCAAAGTGTATAAATAAAGTGCTTATCAGTAATCTCCATAGATTCAACAACACTCATAACACCATGTGTGCTAGTTGTGATGATAGTTGTCATGAGACTGTAGATCATATTATCTTGCATTACAAGTTTGCTAGAGAAGTTTGGTCCCTAGTTCCCAATGGTAATTTAGCTCTTCAAGATGCTGGTTCTAATATCATCATATATGATTGGATTCATAAATGACTTATTAGTTCTGTATCCTGTGATATTCTATGTGTTTTATTCACTACTGCTTGGAGTATTTGGAAAGAAAGGTGCTCTAAGATCTTTCAAGATAAAGTTTTGAACCACATTACCACTGCTAGGTGGTCTATGAATCTCTTCAATGAGACCATGTCTCAACTCAAAATTCACATCCCTAGTACCCAGTCACATCCCTAGTACCCAGTATTCTCCTCAAATTAATTCAGATTTGCCTACTAATTCAGGGTTACCTAGTGACTGTACCATAATTTACTGCAATGCATCTTATGATAATGATACTGACAAATATGGAATTGGTATTGTCTGTTTTACAGGCTGCTACAAAGGATGCAGAATAGTCCATGGAACATCGGATAGTGTGGAGGAAGCTAGAAGCATGGCAGTTCTTGATGCTATACAGTGGAGTAACCCAAAAAATTTAACCTCCATCTGCATCAGAAGTGACTCTTTAAATGCTATCTCTTATCTAAATAAAACTAGTTACCAGTCAGCTAGTACAATCCTAGATGATTGCTTAGTCTTAGTAAACAATGGTTGTTTTTCTAAATTTGAATACATTAAGAGAGATTTTAATTCAAATGCTGACAAGGATGCTAAATATAGTAGATGGCTGAGGTAACAAATTCCTGGGAAGTTGACTATCCTCATTTCTGGACCAGAATCTGAATCCTTTTATTTAAGTAATGAATTAATTTTCTTAGCAAAATAAATAAATAATGTTATCTCACTTTGGACATGCACTTGTACCTTGGTACCCTGCTCTGGACCTAAGCAATCCTGACCATGGATTACGAGGCCTACTTGCACAGTAGTTAGAACTCCATCCATGTAATTGTTTTGTGAATGTTAATCTTCCCCCACTATGCTATCCAAAAATTTCCTCCATCAGGTGTCATGGAAGTGATGATCTAATGTCACACAAATAAGTCCCCTGCTAATTTCAAAAAGCTGGGATCAAGGACCTAAAATATGACATCTGTTGAAGGATAATGATAGAAAAAAAATGGGAAAGTCTAGCACAGTCGATTTGTTTTAGCCTCTTAAGGTGTGAAGAAGTCGGTCATTCTGGGGCCAAAAACCCCAAGGGGTAGGTCATCAAAACATCACCTCCTTATCTACGGCAAACATTTCGAATTATCTTGTTTGAAGTTGACAGAACAGTTACAAACATTTCAAAATTATCTTGATCATTGGTCCAAAGATGAAGTCTTTAGACTTTAAATGTTGGCGCACTGGAAAGTTTAAGGCGGCAAAGGTTATTCAAGAAAGTCGGACGAATCGTTCATCTACCTTTCCAAAGATGAGAAACAACGTGCGTAAGTAGGCATAGTCCCAACTTTTGCGAAAACTTGGAAACTAAAACGAGCAGTGATGATAGTTCCTTGCGACTTATCAAGAAAAAAAAAACTCCCTTCGTCCAAGAAAATATGATCTAATTCAAGTTTACATAATTCTTAAGTCAAGGAGGGAAAGAAGAGTATTTTTAAATATTTTTATAATTAAATCCTTATGGATAATAATTAGTAAAATTTAAAAATAATTTATCTCTCACAATATACTATAGATTTTTGTAAATTTCATACCATTGAAAAATATTTTAAAACACCTACGTAACGAATATAAATATATAACTATCAAATTATACATATTTTTTATATTAAAAATAATCAATCAAAAATGTAGTTTTAAAAATATTCCCTTATTTAATGATATAGATTATCTAATAGATAAAATTTAAAAATAAATAGGTCATCTATTTTTTGATGAAGAAAGTATAAGATTTGCTTGGGCGCATTTGGTGTCGCTAGGCCACCCTTGGGTCCAAATTGTCATAATTATTAGCTTAATTCTACTAGTGGACCGTATCAACTTCAGGTGGGAGTGGGACAAGATAATGAAGACAAGGTCAAGAAGATCATTTCTTTCTATTCAGGCAACCAATATTTCCCTTTTTTACTAATAGGGCCCCGCTGGTTATATACATATACCTGCTTCCAAAATATATATATATATATACATATACTTGTATACTTGGAATCGATGGTTGAAAGTCTTCAAGGGTCGACCAAGATTTTATTAAAGAAATTCCCTCCTCTAAGCGAATTTGTCCCTGGCTTTGTTATAAGTTACGGTATTTTGGGGCACTAAAAGAACAGGGATATATAATTTCGTCATTTTATTTTATCGTTGATTAAAAAAAATTTAGTTACACGGAACAACACCATGGCCTTTTATATTATAGATAAAATAGGTTTTTCAAAATAAAAGAAGATATGGGTTTTGAGGTGGTTTTGAGCATGAATAAATTAGGCTCCAGTTCCGTCCATGTAAACAAGATAACATTGAAATTTTTGCCATAGATAAGGAGATGATGTTTCGATAACCTACCCTTCGGGTTTTTTTTTATCGATAAAGAAAAATGCATTGGTCAAAAAAGAAAAGGTACAAAAAGAGGTACCACCAAAGCTGGAATGTACAAGAGAAAAAAAAACAATTGTACAAAAACAAGCTAATACAATGAAAACCGATCAAGGTGGCTTAAGATACCTCTATTTCCAATTCATATACTTGTTGAAAAGAAACATCCGTAAAATCTTCAAAAACCAAGGCCCAAGAATAAACCGTATAATTAACAACATGAATCACCTGAGAGACGAGTCGTGTTTTGTTGTTAAAGATTCTAGAATTACACTATTTCCAAATGCACCAAAAAATCGTCGTAGGAATGAGATTCTAAAGAATTCTGTCACAATCAGAACCATCTAACCGCTGCCTCATATTTCATGGTCAAGATTACTTAGGTCCAGAGCAGGGTGTCGGGGTACAAGTGCATGTCGCGAGTGAGATAACAATATTTACCAATTTAGTTTCATATTTTTTTAACCTCTTTTAAAATAAACGTAAGGAAAATACTAGATAAATCTGCTAAATCCTAGTATTCAAGCTCTAGATAAATCTGATAAATCTAGAAATATTTTTAAAGTGAATGGAAAAAGAGTGAAACCATACTTAGAGCTTATAATCACTGAGGTGGATACAGTCCTCCTCGAAGATCCGGTTTATCAAAATTAAAATTGTTTGGATAATGGCTAGTGTATATTAGTAGATTTTTGTTTTTGTTCTGTTTTTCTCTACTTTTACAGGGATACAAAATTATTCGCTTTGTGGGAGTCAACCTATCAATTTTGTTCCCTTTTCTCTTACTTTTTAGTTTTTGACTGCTTGTTTCATATCATTAAAGGATTTCTCGTCTTAATTTCTACATTGAATAATTCAAATTATATTGAGGACAATGTACAATTTAAGTGTGGGAGAGTGGCTAAGCATATAGGTTTTTAATATGCACTTTCACAGGTAGAAATTTTTTTCTTCTTATTTCTTGTACCTTTTTGCATAAAACTCCAACTATTAGATATTGTAGAGTCACTTTGTATATGTTTAGCTAAGTTTATGTACGTAGTTCTTACTGAACAACTGAACTTCGAATTGCTATAGAACTTACGTTCGCTATTTTTAATCGATTAAGAGAATAATGGTGATGAACTTAACCATGTCAGTGGCGAATTAGGCACGAAAGGTATGTAGGTAGTATTAGGAGCTAATCGATCATTAGTGGAGACTATCCTTAAAAATTAAGAGAGAGGCACCGAACCTTCAACATATATTATCTGTTTAAAGTGTTTCATATGCACAAACTCCGAGTAGAATGATGAGCTACTCAACCTTGCACCGTTTCAACATTACTTTTTAATCTCTTGAGTGTTAATTCTATCAATCACGAGGGTGACATCATAATTGCGAACTAACCTCACTCTTGTAGTTTGAATTGCAGGCATCACTACTCGACGCACTCGTCAATAAAAACTCATCATCAACAAGTGGAAGAGTCTGAAATTTTGAAGAAAGTTGAAGATGGCGAAGGTAATAGAAACAACAAAGGTACAAGTACAAGACAAATCAAAAGAAGTGAACTTTTATGAATGTTAGGTACAAGAGAATAGTTGTGACGAATCAAACACTAAGTTTTCCTACGGTCTTTTCATTTTGTATCATATTTATTTCTTGTTTGCATTATAGAAAAACAAAACAAAAAAAAAAGTTGAAGAAAAAAGAGAGAGCATTGCAATGCATTCATTTGTATTCATATTCATTCATAAAGACCATAGTAAAGAACAAAACTAAAAACAAGTTTAAGACAACAATAATTTGAAGGGTACAACAGTTCGAAGAGTTAATTTCATCAACCGGGCGAAAAAGTGGAAATATGAATTACAAGGTTCGAAATTTCATTATCAAGGGTTGAAGCAGAAGACAAGTTGTTTTTATTTGACATTGTAGAGAGGAATGCGTGTTTGTAGCTTGAATGAGAAGGTGGGTGAGATTTCTCACTCTCGCATATGGTTGATTTCCTTTCTTAGAGATCATCGAAAGTACTAAAAGTTTTCAGCGTCACCATTAAACGCGTGCAAGTGTACTATCATGCACTCCTACTTGCACACATGTGAGACCCATTTCTATCATCTTACGAGTGTCCATAACATAAGATACTATCGGCGAGGCAGAAGTCGAGGCGAAATGCTTATTCAATTGCTCGTGAGTCTGCATTCTTTCATATGACGTTGGTTTGTCACATTACACTCTATTTCTCGTCAATTAAGCGTATTTATATTTGTAGTTCTTTGGTACTTTTAACTTCTTTTTGTTAGGTGCAAAAACTTTATGTTCTCATAGCTCTTTGGATGCTTTTTCTTTGTAATATTTGAAAGTTGGAGTAGGTTTTGTGGGTATACCTCTTGTAAACCCTCACAAAACTATAACTCGTCCACTAGGGACACTTTAATATCTTGTTACACATGTTAAGTGTTATTGTATCCTCAACGAAAGGGAGTTGTATTATTTTAGTTTAGTTTAGGATTAGTTTTATTTTTTTTTGCTCGAGGACTATTGATGTGATTTGTAGATGGTGGTAAGAATGGGTTTGTTTCAGAGCTTGTGAAGATTTGATTTTTAGACTCAAATTTTAATAATTAAACTAGAAAACTCAAAACAAAGTTGGTATCAAGATTACAAACAAAAAAATAGTGAGATTTAGGATTCCACCATTAACCAATTAAAGTTATTCAATCTAATCAATATTCATGCAATTCTTTACGTTTAAAGTGATTCTAATATGTTACAAAAGTAGATTTTCAAAATAACAATTGTAAATCAAAAGTATAGAACATCAACAACCCTAGGCTAAGCATGCTCTATAAAAGAAAATCAATACTGCTTAATAAAAATCCTTAAATCAATTTTAATCAAAGCAAATAATCATAAAAAAATTATAAAAATCAACTAAACTAGAAATATACCACTTTTCTTGGAACAATGGCTTCCTTTGTCGCCTCAGCAAAGGGATTTAGCCCTTCATGCTCAAAACACTTTCAAAAGTTTGATACATGGCTCAAAAAGTGTTTAGAAGATGAAAATATACTAAAAAGAGTAAACAGTGAATCTGCAAAGATGTACAGGCGTTACAGATTAACTGTTACAGTAGAAGCTTAAGATAAATGTTGCAAAACAGTTAACGAAACCGTAGCAGAGAGGTTGAAGAAACCGTTGCCGTAGCCTCTGTTCTTCGTGTTCTTCAGCAGTAGCAGAGAAGAATTCCCTAGAGTGATTTTTCTTCCTTCTCTTGGTCTTCTGAGCTCGACGGGGGGGGCGTGCCCCCTTCTCGTGATGTCTTCCAACCTCATATTTATACTCAACAACCTTTGAATCACTCCAAGTCTTCGGTTATAAATTCTCAGAATAAATTTTTTATTTTCTCCACGAGAATTCCGATTCTTCTTTAATTATCGGCTTCACATATATGAGCTGTCGAAAGCTTTCCATTCACAAGAAAAATATTCTCCCTTACTCTCCCTACGTAATTTCCAAAAACAGAAAATCCCGAAACTTTTCATTCTCAAAAGAACTCGAGCATATCTTCCCTGGTTTGTAGAAATCTTGTTTTTTTACGATTTTAACTCAATTACCATCTCTGTTTTAGCATAACAGGCCGACACCAAATCATATCCATGAAAATCTCCAAAGAATCTTGCCAAAAATCTTCCACATAAATCTGAATTTTAAAACAAAAATTTTCCCGTAAAAAAATCTTTTAATCTGTGAAGAAGAAGGGGTGCCCTTATCCATTACGCTGGTTCCTTTAGTCAATGGGGTGCCCTTATCCAACTAGGGGTGCCTTTAGTAATTTTTTGAGCCAATTTTTCCAAGAATGTTTATTTCCCGAAAATACCTTGTAAACAGATAAAATGACAATATTATTACACAATTGAGCACCATCAATATTAAGAATTGAGACAAATCAGACACAAAAATGTGTCTATCAAATATCCTCAAACTTACTATTTACTAGTCCTCGAGCAAATCTAATCTAGAGAAAATCCTAACTCACTGTCGCAGGCATTACGATTGGACTTAGCGTGTGCAATTAGCCTTTAAACCCCTAGGTGTCCCGAGTGTACGAGTTTTGTCTCGTGAGGGTTACAAAGAGGTATACCCATAAAACCTTTACTCCAAACTTTAGCTACTTGTGAATGATTGAGGGTAGACACTAAACAAGCTATTTAGTTGGCATATTAAATTCTTCGCCTATAAGAATCATTACCCTATATGAGTACAATTGTTGTACACGAGTTTGCACTCAGCGTACCAAAATTCATATAAGAATGCAAAACTCTACTCAAATAATCATCAAACGTTACAGAACTGAATGGAATTATCAACATTCACATTGCTCGGAATCAAATTCAAACACATGGATAGATTAGAAAATCGATATAGAAGTAATGAATGGTGCACATGTTGACTAAAGTGAACGTTGTTTCCCATATCTGTCTGAAATTCACTGCAAGGATAAATCCTAATGGATTGATATACGCTCTCATTGGTCTTAATCCTTATATTAATATCGACTCAGCTGGTATATACAAGGGCCCCAACGGTCGATTTATTGGAAATGAAACAATTATCTTTATATTAAATGTATTGACAACATGATTGAATCAATTTGAATCCAAGCGCATGCTCCTTATCATCATCTAACATGATAGTTCTCATGGATCCTGCGTTCCACGCTTGATTAGATGACGGAGATAGGGAGAACACACACATATTGTTATCAAAGTGTCAATACTCGATTTTTTTTTGCATAATGGTCTAAATAATACAATAATGTGGCTTGATCTCAAACACTCTACTTCATCCTGGCGGTGATAACAATTCGATACCGGTGCCCCACCAAATCACTTAGAGAAACAAAAAATTACAAAAATAAAAACATAATGTGATATGGTCGAGATAGACTCCGAGATATGCTTGTTCGATGATTATCATGTTATTTCAAACACCTGAGTGCATACTTTTATGAATAAACCATTTAGTTGGGCACACTAATTCATATAGATAAGAGTTATATTTCCATCTACCTAGAATGGTTAGTGTCATCCTGAATTGTTCACAAGTTTCTCAAGTTTGGAGTTTTATTATCAACTAAAAGTTTCTCCCTTACCCCAAACTTAAACCTAAAATTGTCCTCAATGTTTCAAATTAAAGTGAAATACCAAAAATATAGGTAACTAGAGGAAAGAGGTAAGTCAGGAATATAGTACCTGAGTGAAGCGTAACAATCATTCTTTGGAGAATAAGACAGAAAAATAAAAACAAAAACCTACAAAAACTTACTAATGTACAACAATATCCTTGATGGTCAATCAAGGTAAGCATGGTCCTCCAAAGGGACCTCCTCAACATCACTTGTAGGAAAAGGCTCTAAAAAAGGTTTCAATCTCTGAACGTTAACCTTTGAAGAATTACTACCATCCAGTGTCTCAATCTCAATAGCAACATGAGGAAAAACAGTATAAACTATAAAAGGACCCGTCCACCGAGAGCGTAACTTCCTGGGGAATAGATGCAAACAGGTATCATACAGAAGAACTTTTTGACCTGGAGAAAATGACTTTATTAAAATATTTCCATCATGCACAAGTTTCATTTTGTTCTTATACTCCTTAGCACTATCATATGCATCTCTACGAATCTCATCCAACTCATTAAGCTGGAGCTTCCTGTGAGCTCCTGCCTTGTCAAGCGAAAAATTAAGTTGTTTTACATCCCAATATGCTCTATGCTCTATCTCGAGGGGAAGGTGACATTCCTTGCCAAAAACTAAGACGATAAGGTGATATTCCAATGGGGGTCTTAAACGTTGTACGGTAAGCCCATAAGGCATCATTAATCCTCAATGATCAGTCCTTCCGATTAGGATTAACTATTTTCTCTAAGATATATTTAATCTCCCTATTGGAAACCTCTACTTGACCACTAGTTTGTGGGTGATATGGGGTAGCTACTTTTTGGGTAATACCATATTTCTTCCTCAAAAGCCTAAATGGTCGATTACAAAAGTGTGACCCTTCATCACTAATTATAGCTTGTGGTGTACCAGAACGTGTAAATATGTTATCATTCAAAAACTGGACCACAACCTTGTGGTCATTTGTTTTGTACGAAACCTCCTCAACCCACTTAGACACATAGTCTACAACGACAAGAATGTAAAAATAACCAAAAGATTTAGGAAAATGACAGATAAAATCAATGCCCCACACATCAAAGACCTCAATAACTAAAATAGGGTTCAAAGGCATCATATTTCTACGGGAAATGGTTCCTAACTTCTGGCAACGCTCACAAGTAACATAGTAACGGTGGGTGTCTTTAAACAACAAAGGCCAGTAGAATCCACAATGTAATATCTTAGCAGCGATTTTCTTAGTACTGAAATGACCCCCACAAGCAGGATCATAACAAAAGGAAGTAATAATGGACTGATCACTCTCAGGTATACGTCTCCTAATCTGGTATGGACAATACTTAAACAGATAAGGATCATCCCAAAAGAAATGCAAAACCTCGGCTAAAAACCTAGAACGATCTTGTTTATCCCAATGTTGAGGCATTAGACTAGTAACAAGATAGTTATATTCGCATAAGAAGGTAATCAGGAAACAAGAAAAAGTTGTTCATCAGGAAAACTATCCCTCACATGAGGGGAATCATCAGAGGAATCAAAAACAAGCTTAGGGAAGTTATCTGCTACTACATTTTCTGTACCCTTTTTGTCTCTAATTTCTAGAGAAAACTCTTGTAAGAAAAGGATGCATCTAATCAATCTAGGTTTAGTATCCTTCTTGGACAAAGAAGCATGATCAGTAAAGACTTTTCTAAGGCAAAAACAATGGATACAATTCCTTCTCTGTGGTGGTGTCGTTCAGAGGGCATCATTCATAGTTTTACTAGCATATTAAATCACATGAAGTAATTTGTTTTCTCGTTGACCTACACAACACCAACAGCATAATCTGAATCATCACACATATTTTAAAGGGTAGGTTCCAGTTAGGTGCCTGGACTATGAGGGCGATAATGAGTAAAGTCTTAATCCTCTTGAAAGCCTCTAAACAACATCATCAAAGACAAACTTAACATCTTTTGCAAGCAAATTGCAGAGAGGCCTAGAAATCAAGCTAAAATCCTTAATGATTCGACGATAAAAACCTGCATGCCCTAAGAATGGCCTAATATATCTTTCGGTATTGGGAACCTGTAAATTCTTGATAAGATCAACTTTGGGTTTGTCTACCTCTATACCCTTAGAAGATACGATATGCCCTAAAATAATTCCTGATCGAACCTGAAATGACATTTCTCCCAATTAAGCACTAAATTTTTTTCCTCACATCTAGTCAACACTAATGTTAAATGATGCAGGCACTCATCAAAAGATGAACCAAACACTGAAAAATCATCCATAAAGACCTCTAAAAACCGTTCTACCATGTCAGAAAATATGTTCATCATGCAGCGCTGAAAAGGAGCGGGCGAATTACACAACCCGAAAGACATGCATCTATATGCAAAGGTACCAAAGAGACAGGTAAAAGTAGTTTTCTCTTGGTCTTTTGGGGCAATAACAAACTGATTATAACCAGAGTAGCCATATAACAAGCAATAATGACTATGTCCAGATAATCGCTCTAGCATTTGGTCGATGAAAAGAATGGGAAAGTGTTCCTTCCTTGTGACCTTGTTCAATTTTCTATAGTCAATACAAACACGCCACCCCATGGTCACTCGGGTTAGGATTAACTCATTGTTATCATTTTGGACTACAGTGATACCTGATTTCTTGGGAACAACCTGAACGAAGATGACCCACTTACTGTCTAAAATGGGGTAGATAATACCTGCATCTAGCAACTTAAGCACCTCAGTTCGAACTACTTCTTTCATGTTAGGGTTCAGACGATGTTACATGTCCTTAGAATGTTTGGTGTCATCTTCTAAATGAATCCGATGCATACAAACAGGAGGACTTATACCCATAAGGTCCACCATAAAGCTTCCTTGTTGTCTTGAAGTACGGTCACTAGCCTACTTTCCTGATCACTATCCAAGTCGGATGCTACAATTACAGGCAAAGTCTCAGATGGGCCTAAAAACACATATTTCAGAGTATCTGGCAATGGTTTGAGGTCCAACTTAGGAGGCTCTTCTAAAGAAGGAATTAAGGTAGAATTAGAAATTGGTATTGGTTCGAAATTAGCTTTCCATCTATTAGTATCTAACACAGGGGTAGAGTATAACAGAGCATTCACTTGATTAATGGTGCTACCATCGTCAAAATCTAGACCGAAATAGGATAGACAACTCTCTAATAGATCTTTGGATAAGATGTTTGGTAATGACTCCTGAACTAATGTTCCTATCATGTTCACCTCTTCAATGCACGTGTCATCTAGCTCAGGGGGTTGCTTACTAATATTGAAAATATTTAGCTCAATAGTCATATTACCAAAAGATAAATTCATAATACCCTTTTGACAGTTAATGATCGCATTAGATGTAACTAAAAACGGGCGACCTAATATCACAGGTATCTGGTTCTCTGGGTCAGGGACAGGTTGGGTATCTAGGATAACAAAATCCACTGGATAAATAAACTTATCGAACTCAATAAGAGCATCCTCTATAACACCACGAGGATTTCCACCGACCTATCGGCTAACTGGAGTGTTATCTGGGTAGGTTTAAACTCACCAAGTCCTAGCTGGAGGTACATATGGTACGGTAGTAAGTTCACACTGGATCCTAAGTCAAGTAACGTTTTCTCAACACGGTAGTTACCTATTATACAAGAAATGGTAAGGGAACCTGGGTCTTTGTACTTAGGAGTTGTATTGAACTGGATAATTGAACTTACATGACTAACTAAAAAGGCTTTCTTCTGTACACTAAGATTTCTCTTTCACGTACAAGATCCTTAAGGAAATTGGCATAAGTAGGAATCTACCTTATTGCATCTAATAAAGGAAGATTGATGTTGAAAAATCTCTAATATATCATTAAAGTTGGATTCATTCCTAGTTGGTACTAGAAATTGTGGGAATGGGGCTCTGGGCACAAAATCGGGCTCAACGGGAACCACATTGGACTCTTTAGAGACTTTATCAGTCTCTTCAGCTACAGGCTCAGAAGGGTGAACTACAACATGTTCACTATTGGGCAAGGTTACCTTATTGGCTACTAGTCTACCACTACTAAGGGTTTTAATTGAATTCACATAATTTGATGATTTCTCACCAGAAGATAACTCATGAACTCCTCTTGGGTTGGGTTGAGTTTGACTAGGAAACTTACATTTTTCTCTCAAAGACTCATTTATTTGACTAATCTGGATTCGAAGATTGGAAATAACCTGTTTGTTTTTCTGTGCAATCCTATTATTAGCCTGTAAACTTTGTTCAACCGATTGCTGAAACTTAGTAGTGTTCTCAGCTAACATGGTGAGGGACTCTTCTAAACTCATGATCTTCTTATCTGAAGGGCTCTGAAATTGTGCTAGTCCAGAAGGATTCTTACTATAACCAAAACCTGGGGGAAGCTGAGGGTTACTAGACTGACCTTGATTTTTGCCTTTAGACCAAGAAAGGTTTGGATGGTTTCTCCAACCAGGGTTATAGGTTTCTGAATATGGGTCAAACTTCTGACGGTTATCATATCTAGTTCTATTGTAAAGAACATGGGCTTGCTCTTCAACAGTCCGTCCTTCCCAAAATAACTTGGGATCTGTTCCACAATAGATTGACTCAATTCTAAGGCTTCTAACCTTTTTGCTATAACTGCAATTTTGGCATCTAATTCAAGAATTTCATCTACCCTATTGACATTGCCTCTGCTCAGTAAAATGTTTCTGTGGGGTTCCTTACTACATTCCCATTGCTGGGTTTTATCGGCAATTTTATTCAAAAATGTCATTGCCTCATCAACAGTTTTACTATCAAAACTCCCTGTACACAATGACTCGACCATGGTTGTCGTTGGATAATATAGCCCTTCATAAAGGATCTAGACTAGTTTAACCTTTTCTAAACCGTGATGGGGACATTGTATCAATAAACATTGAACCTTTCCAAATACTTGTACAAAGATTTTCCCTCTTGCTGCACAAATGTGGAAATCTCGTGCCTAATAGATGATGTTTTGTGCCTAGGGAAAAATTTAGATAAAAGGCAGCGGTAAGTTGTTCATATGTTTCGATGGAATCAGATGGCAAACTATATACTAAGATTTGGCCTTGTCTCTCAGGGGAAAAGTAAACAACCTAAGTTTCAAAGCTTCATCAGACAGGTTGTGAATTCTTAGGGTACTACATATTTCTTCAAATTCCCTAATGTGAAAGTAGGGGTTTTTATTTTATTTTCCTAAGAAGATTGGGAGCATCTGTATAGTCCCAAGTTTTACCTCATAGTTTGCTTGAGTTGCAGCTAACTTGATACATGATGGACGAAAAGTCCTACTGGGATTCAACAAATCTTTTAAAGTTGTCATTTCTGGCACAGCTGGAAAACTAGGAATAACTTCCTCACTAAGAGATAAATTCTCAAAACTAAAGTTTCCAAAAATCAGGCTCTCAAAAGAAAGGTTTCCTAAATTCTCAATTTCAAAGACAGAATTTCTATTCTCATCACTGACCAAACGACAAAAGAATCTCTTCTCCAGGAACGCTCACTCAAGGCTTTAGGCGACCTGGCCAATGCAATAAAATAACTCCTAATTGGAAGGGAATTCTAAACAAACACATGCGAGGCTGACTCGACCAAGCAAACTTATTTAATCTAGCAAACAAAAAGCATGATGGCTCCACTTAGATTGTTTCTAGACAAGCTTCTATTCTTCAAAAAGGCAATTAGTTACAGTTTTAGCAAACCTCTTGAACTGATATGAATTTAATTGAGTTGATCGAAGAGAAACAAGATAAGCTCTATGGATCTTGGATAATCCTACCGCTTGCAAATGCTTCCTAGGGTTACAAGGCGGTACAAATCAACTTCAAATAATCATCCTGATCCTTGAATTGAACTAACAAAGTAACCAATACAATCCTTCCAAAATATTTTCCAATAAGCTCGATACCTTATCGGTCTTCTTTCTAGTCAAATTTTTAGGATTAGGTTCGCGTTAGGTAACGTGTTCCTAAGGAGGGCAAGAAGGAAACGGTGATGAAATCTGAGTCCTTATCTTATATGGCCAGTCCTTGCCCTTTACTAGAAAATAAATCCGTGTTCAGTTCCTCAACATATATGCATACGAAGGAATACAGTAAACCCACTTGCAGGGGATTCGTGGGTTGATCGAGTCTTACCTCCCGTACCAGACGGGGGATGAATCGGTTGTAGTCGACTCAGGCCACCAAATCATGTGTCAGTGTACGAACCCGAGAGGCCGAGACAATATCGTAATTGTCGTCCTTCCCTGCTGAAGTTTATATTTAAATTACTCTTCCGTAGGGTTTAAAAATAATAATAAAGTCCAAAAGTGTCCAAAAATAAAAGAAAAAATACAGAAATAATAAAAGATTTCCTAATACAATTTCCTAAAAAGAGAAATATAAAAAATCTAAAAATAAAATTCTTTGTCTGTTTTTTCGTTCTTTAACTTTTAACTCCAAGTCTTTGATAACCAAAATCTTTGGCTCAATTTTCTTTCAATCCAAAATTCAAAACATGTAGCAAAGAGATAAATACCCAAAGAAACGTAAAATAGAACAAAGTAAAAATAATACTAAAAACAAAAATAAAAACCTAAAAATGAATCTAAAACTCTAAACCTAAAGACAAGTCTGGGTCGGGGGCCAAAAATTGATGTGATTTTTAGATGGTTGTAAGAATGGGTTTGTTTCAGAACTTGTGAAGATTTCATTTTTAGACTCAAGTTCTAATAATTAAACTAGAAAACTCAAAACAAAGTTTGTATCAAGATTACAAAAAAAGCACTGAGACTCAGGATTTCACCATTAACCAATTAAAGTGATTCAATCTAATCAATATTCATGCGATTCTTTATGTTTAAAGTGATTCTAATATGTTGCAAAAGTAGATTTTCAAAGTAACAATTGTAAATCGAAATTATAGAACATCAACAACTCTATTCTAAGCATGCTCTATCAAAGGAAACCACTACTGCTTAATAAAAATCCTATTAATTTTTAATCAAAGCAAATAATCATAAAAGAAATTGCAAAAATCAACTAAAATAGAAATATACCACTTTTCTTGGAACAATGGCTTCCTCCGTCGCCTCAGCAAAGGGATTTATCCCTTCATGCTCAAAACACTTTCAAAAGTTTTATACATGGATCAAAAAGTGTTTATATGATGAAAATATACTAAAAAGAATAAAACAGTGAATCTGCAACGTTGTACATGCGTTGCAGATTAACTGTAACAGTAGAAGCTCAAGATAAATGTTGCAAACTGAATATAAATGTTGCAAAACAGTTGAAGAAACCGTTACAGAGAGGTTGAAGAAATCGCTGTCGTAGCCTCTGTTCTTTGTGTTCTTCGGCACTAGCAGAGAAGAATTCCCTGGAGTGATTTTTCTTCCTTCTCTTTGTCTTCTGAGCTCGACCCCCCCTTCTCGTGATGTCTTTTAACCTCATATTTATACTCAACAACCATTGAATCACTCTAAATCTTCAGGAATAAATTCTCGGAATAAATTTTTTATTTTTTCCTCGAAAATTCTGATTCTTCTTTAATTATCTGCTTCACATATATGAGCTTTAGAAATCTTTCTATTCACAGGAAAAATATTCTCCCTTACTCTCCCCACGTAATTTACAAAAGCAAAAAATCCCGAAACTTTCAATTCTCAAAAGAACTCGAGCATATCTTCCCTGGTTTTGTAGAAATCTTGTTTCTTTCTGATTCTAACTTGATTACCAGCTATGTTTCAGCGTAAGAGGCCCACACCAAATCATATCCATGAAAATATCCAAAAGAATCTTACCAAAAATCCTCGAAAACTGAATTTTCAAACAAGAATTTTCTTGCCAAAAATTCTTTTAATCCGAAGAAGAAGGGGTGCCCCCTATCCAATGCGTTGGTGCCTTTAGCCACTGGGGTGCCATTATCCAACTGGGGGGTGCCGTTTGTAATTTTTTGAGACAATTTTTTCAAAAATATTTATTTCCTGAAAATACCTACAAACAGATAAAATGACGATATTAGTACACAATCGAGCACCATCAATATTAAGAATTAAGACAAATCAGATACAAAAATGTATTTATCAACTATCAAAATGTAAATGCGGTGGTATTTGATAAGCACGTAAACGGAAAAATTGATACACACATTTATAATAACTAGGACTCTTTATTTTGCTAATATTATTGTTTTAGATACTTTGTAGGAATTACAAGTAAATCCGATCACCGGAAAAATAAACCACTCAATTGGAAGTTATATTAGTGTTTGAGACAAAAAACACCACCTTACCGTTTCACGGCAGAAACTAATACATTGAAATAAAGTCGATTTTCCGACGCATTATTTGTCCATCTCAAAGTATCCTCCTTATCTTTGTTTGGTCTGATAGTTAGTATCCTTTTAATAGTCCTCCAATCAAAAATCTGCTACAAAAGTTGAACATTTACATGTTTCAGTTATTAATTTTTCTACCATTTTGTAGTTTCCACCTGTTGTTTCGGTCCTGGGAACTATTGGGTATCCCTAAGTGTTAGGTAAGTAGTTATCCTTCATAGTATGCATATTATTTCTTTTTCCTATTTCCCATCAGACCTTTGTAGAATCCTTTCCAATCCTAAGATGAACCATGTTTGCAAGAGGCATGGACGGGATTGGTGTTGAGAAAGTAGTTACCCGTTATAGTCTGATCCCAAATAGATTTCAGTTGACGGAAGAGTCTCCACACATTGTGAGCAATAGGAAACAGGTTCGTCTTTTTAAAATCTTTTAAACCATTTCCACCCCCTTACCTGTTCTTACATAACTTAGTCCATTTTGTCATGTAAACTCCTTTATATTGGCTTGTCTTACCCTACCAAAAGTTTCTATCAACCCAGTAAACCTTATCATTTAATTTATGAACTATGAAAGTAGACATACTATAGACATGTAATGTTTCTAAAACAGTCTTAGCCATTACACCTTTACCAATTCTTTATCCATTAAGTTTCCCATAAATCTTATCTATCAAATTATCAAAACAAGTAATTTTGGACTTGCTGGTAAATAAAGGGCTTCCTAGATATTTATTATCAAGTCTAATTTTCTTAACTTTAAACATATCTATGATAGATTTACCGAAATTATTATTTATACGAGTGAAAAAGATATCAGACTTAAAAAAAAATTATCAATTGATCTGAGATTTTACCAGAGTGATCAAGAATTTTTAACAGGTTGATACTTTATGTAACAATAGCTTTTATAAAGATCAAACAATCATCTGCAAAAAGCAAATGACTAATAGCAGGACATTTTAATCAATTTTAAATCCTAAAATGGAACCTAGATTTTCGTTATTAGTAAGAGTTCTAGAAAACGATTTTAGACAAAGTACAAAGAGACAAGGATATAAATGATCTTGTTCCCTCGTACCTCTAGTAGGTTTAAAAGATTTTTTAGGGACACCATTAACGAGAATAACAAAAGAGCTAGTAATAATATATTGATGAATAATATTACACCAGTCATTACGATGGAGATTTAATTTATATATTTTTATCACCAGATTTATATTTACTAACACTTATAATTAATTATTTTATTATATTTATGTGTATAGATCGACAGCACAGGTAAAATATGGTAAAAGGCTAAAATAGTCATTCTTCCGACAAGGACTATTGCACATCATCCATAGGGGTTGCTACTGCTCCGTTTCGTATTACCAAGAGCAAATGGGGAACAAACGTCAATTTATTCATTGCTTATAATTAATGGAATCAGCAGCATGTAAAAGGGATGAGTATTAGTTTGGTGCTCGGTGCAGTGGGGTGTACTTTGGTTTTAGTTTGCTGATTGGTGTTGGACGGAAATTGAGAGGGAAAAAAAAGGTGTTGGCTGGACGGGGTCGAAGAAGAAAGTGTGGGACAGAAACAAGTTGGTGGCTCGGTCGAAGTAAAAGATAGAAGAGGGGTAGAAAAGAAGTTGGCGTCATCCGTTGTGTGAGAAGACTTTGGAAAGTGAGGTATGACCGAGTAGGAGGGGTTGTACGGACGTGGCAGTGAGGTTTAGGCTGTACAGGAACCGCCCTAAAAAATCGTATCCATCCGAACCTGATATAATCATGGGTTTTTAAATCGAATCCGTCCATAACGGGTTGGTATACGGTTTTTAAAATCAAAAACCCGCTCATGATGGTTTGATTTACGGGTTTAGTATAAGAACCGCCCGAACCCGCCCGTATAAACCGAGTTTTTTTAGCCATTGATTGATATTACCAATTTTTATCCTAGCCATCCATCTAAAGAAGAAACATAACTAAACTAAACAGTCTAAACCTAATCTTTTTATTCTCATGTTCTTCAACATATTCACTTCACACCGCTCTCACTCTCAGCCTCTCCATCACCATCACCATCCTAATCTTTCTATTCTCCTAACTAAACTAAACAGTCTAACTAAGATTTGATTTCGCCATCACCATCACTCATCAGAAAAACATCGACAATCAGTAGTCAGACTTCAATCCTCACTGATTTGATTCTTCAATCCTCACCAGTCAGTAGTCAGTCACCATCGACAATCAAGTTCAACATACAAGATACAACTTACAACAGACAAACAAGGTGGGGGTTCATCTGATTTCATCAGAAATTGGGGGTTTATCTTTTTTTTTTGGAAAATTAGGGTTCATGAGTTCATCTGATTTGAAAATTAGGGTTCATGAGTTCATTTGATTTTATTTAGTTAAATTATTTGTTTCCAGAATAAATAGTTTCACAATTGCTTGATTCTGGTTTTATTTAGTTAAATTATTTGTTTCCTCTTTTCGATTTTGTTTTGCGGCTTTTGTTTGAATTATGAATACTTTTGTCTAGGAATAGTTCAATTGTTTTGTCTTTAAGCTATTGCTATTAGAATAATTTGTATTCTTGTAGTGTGTGGTATGATTTAGTTGGAGTTGCATCTGCAGCAGGCAGTTTTGAATTTTCAAGTTTCAATTTGAAATTATTGTTGTGTTATGTTTTATCAACTGTCTTCCTAAAAGTTGTAGTGACTAATATATCTATAGAATTTCTATGTTATGATTGGAGTATTCATAATCAAATGAATGGTTACTTGTGGTAAAAGTGCAAGGCTTGACTAGATTTATTCATAAAGCAGTAGATTTGATAAGGCCCCTTTGTACAACAAATCGTTTTACCCATGACCTGATATGGATAGGAAGAACTGATTGGAGGCTAGAGTTTTCTGATAGACAAGATTGGTCTATCTTTAAAGAACTGCACAGTGAATGTGCAGACAGAAATATGAAGGCAATGGATGCTAGGGAAGTAGTCCCTGTTCCTGGATACCAAGCAGAACCAATGAGTTCTGAATTCAAACAAAAAAATTCTTTGTGTTGCTGTCTATTTGTTTGCTTAGTATGTCTTTTAGTTTTTGTTGTCTTTTAGTGTTTGTTGTTTTTGATCCAGAGTCTGATGATGTTTGGTATTTTTTGCTGTTTCTTAGGGGGATTAATGGGTGATTCATCAACTCAATCTATAGTTGTTTCCAGCCAAATGTCAAGTACACCTGCAGCTACACCTGAAAGTCAAGTTGAATCTACTACTGGGACACTTGAAAGTCAAATTGCACTTCAGATTAGAACTGAAGATGTAGCCCCAGTTGCAGTTGCAGATGCATACATCAAGAAGTCAAGAACCTTTTATGGTGTATGGGTGAAGGACTTTACAAGGCTTGATCCTAAGACTGCACAATGTAATCATTGTAAAAATAAGTTTTCTGCACCGGCTAAGAATGGGACATCTAGCTTGAGGAGTCATGCAGAAAGATGTTCTAAGAATCCTGATAGGAAGAAGGAACAGAAAAGTCTTATGTTTCCACCCCCAAAATCAGGTGTAAATTCTAAACTACTTGCTTCCTCTTATAGTTATGATAGATGCAGAAGGCGTTTAGTAGAATTTATAATTAAGGAAGAGTTGCCATTTAGATTGGTTGAGTCAGAAGGTTTAAGGGCCTTGCTTCAAGAGCTTGAGCCTAGATTCAAATGCCTTGGTCGCATGACAATTTACAGAGACCTTTTAACCATCTATAAAGAAGAGAAAGAAATGTTGAAAAAATATTTCAAGGCAAGCAAGCAGAGAGTTTCACTCACAACTGACACATGGACATCACCAAACAATTTTAACTATATTTGTGTTACAGTTCATTATGTAGATCAAAATTGGAAGTTGAAAAAGAGAATTATTATGTTTTGCTTAGTTAAGGGTCATTCAGGTAAAACCATTGGTAGGATGTTAGAGAAATGTTTGCTGGATTGGGAACTTGAGGATGTTTTTGCTGTGACACTTGACAATGTTAATGCTAATACTGTCGTAATTGATTACTTGAGGACTAGTGTGGTTGGTTGGACAGGTGCAGTCGAAAGAGCAGCATACTTGCATGTAAGACTTTTAATTTCTATAGATGATTTAATTTGTAATTCATCAACTGCAATTTCTAATATTTCCTATTTTTCATTCTTAACAGGTAAGATGTGCTGCACATGTTCTTGCTCTTGTTGTAAGAGATGCAATACTTATATATAACAAGTCGATTAGGAGGATCAGGTCAGTGATTAAGTATGTTTGTAGTTCTCCTTCTAGGTTGGCTAAATTTAGATACTATGCTTCTTTAGAAAAGGTTGAATGGAAGAAAGGCTTGGTCTTAGATGTGAAAACTAGGTGGAATAGCACATATCTTATGTTAGATGTTGCAGAGAAGTATGAAAGGGCTTTTAATAGGTTAGGAAAGGATGATAAAGAATTTCGAAAGAAGTACAATTTCCCCGAAGATAAATTTGATGTTTTACCTGATATTCGTAGTTTTGAATCTTTTGAAATAAATGATGATGACCTTGAAGTTTTATCTTCTAGTTATGAATCTTGTTCTGAATCTGATAATGAAATTGAGAATACTAATCCAAGAGGCAGGAAGCAGAATAAGAAAAAAAAGAACAAGCCTAAGCAGCATGCTCCCTACCCTGAAGATTGGTCATATGCCAGAGGTCTTGTAAAGTGTTTGAAGGTATTTTTTGATTCTACTGTAAATTTTTATGATTCATCACAAGTTACAACATATAATTTCTTATGGCAATTGACAATCATCCATGAACAATTAGTTGATTTTAGAGATTATAAAACACCAGATTCTTACATTACAAATATGGCTGCTCTTATGTTTAAAAAGTACAATAAATATTGGGATAGGTATGAAGATATGAATTCTGCCATGTTTTTTTCCCGGGTGCTTGATCCACGAGCGAAATAAGGTGGATTAGAGTTTGTGTTTGAATGCTTGTATGAGAAAAATTATGACAGGATTAATAGTATTATGATAATTGTGAAACAAGAACTTGTGAGACTCTTTGAAGAATATAAGTCTGTTTATTCAACTATTGAGGATGGGTCAACTAGTGCTTGTACTAGTAGTATAGATGACACTTCAGTTGGTATGGTAGATGATTCAATTGAGGCTATACTTCAGTCATGGGCGAAAAAACATAGGAAAAACCCATCTGTTGAGGTGAACTCAGAGCTGGATAGGTATTTGATGGATGATTGTGAACCAAGTGATCCCAATTTTGACATATTGGCTTGGTGGAAAGCCAATAGTACAAAGTATAAGATCCTCTCACACATGGCAAAGGATATACTAGCTATAATCGTGTCTTCAGTTACGTCTGAATCGGCTTTTAGTATAGGAAAGCGTGTGCTTAGTCAATGGAGAAACTCTTTATCTCCTAGGACAGTTGAGGTATTGCTCTGTATGCAAAGCTGGTTAGAAAAGCCCATTGTTTTTGATTTTCTATGTGACTATGTACCGGATGATAGCTTCAGCATTGAGGAAGGTAATGTAAAACAAAATCTGCTTTTTTGGTTTTTTTACTTATTAATTTGAAGTTGTTAAAGAATGTAACATAAAGATCATTTCTGGTTCTTGCAGAGTTATTGGGTCCCATGACATAGATCTTTGATCCTTGAAGATGATTGATAAAAGGGGCTTTAATTAACATAACAGGGTGTTGCACACTTGCACGAAATGGAAAGGAAGATGATGATTTTATTTTCTTCTTGTTACTAAATTTCTTTTTCTCTTTCTCAAATTTTGTTTCGTAACATTTTACTTTTAATTAGCGCAGCTACTTGTTCCAACTTCCAAACAAGGTGTTATATTGTGACTTTGTGAGTTAACTGGTTTTAACTTTTAACTATCAATCAAGTTCTGTTGTTTTGGAGAAATTTTGTTTTCAAGCTGTCTATCAATGACTGCAATGCGGTTTAACCCGCAAAAAACCGAACCCGCCCGAACCTGACTCGGTTTGGTAGTTGGTTTTGATTTTCAAAAACCGTCTATAGACGGGTTGTAGTTGGTTTTGGTTCAAAACCGAACCGACCGCCCGTTGTGCAGTCCTAATGGTGTTTGACTTCTGACAGAATGGTTGAAACAAGAGAAGGAAGAGTAAAGCACGTGGGAGAGAGTGAATAGGGGGACATATAGTAAAGCACGTAGAAAACGAAGCAAAAGTTGAAGAGGCACTAGGTGGACATACAGTGACGGATGGTGAAGAGACATTAGTGAAACCTCTGTACCTCTCCCTTTTAGTTATTTATTTTTAATATATTTTAAAAAATCGATCTCCATATTTAATTAGATTTTATAACTAGAGTTTTTACGGTGAATATTTTTTTGGATATTAGACCGTCGTGAATTAAATTAAAAAGATTATGAATTGAATTATCAAAACCCATAATTTTAGTTTTATAAAGAATATATATTGTTGCACCACTGGATTTGTACGATACAAAAGCCTAAATGTATATAGTTTAATGACATTATTTATTATAGTATTTGATAATCTATGCTTAGGTTGATGGGTTATGCCTAGAAAACACAAATAATAGTTGTGAACCTATAGTAGATAGTTTCAATAATTATCTTGTCATTATAATTTGATAATCTATGTTTGGGAGACTTTGATGGTTATACTTAGAGAATATGGGTAATATTAGAGAAACTCTACCTATAATAGGTGTAGCAATAGAACAAAGATATAGACACATATTTGGATTTCGATTTCTTTTTAGTACTCAATTAGAAATAGTAGTTGATTCCCTTGACCATGGTTATCAATCCTCTCGTTGTTTTTACTTTATTAGATTAGTTTAGTTTAGTTATTTCATTTTGCATGTCTAAAAATCCAAAAATATATCATCCTTGATTAGTCAATTAAGAATATTGACTATAATATTTCCACTGTTCCTTGTGGGTTCGAACCGTATTTGCTGCTTCTACATTGTAGACGTCGTGCGATTGCGGTTATTATAAATAGGGTTTTCCCAAATCTAATAATTTTTTTTTATTCTACTATGTCAAAGACCTTAGACATATCAATCTTTAAACCATGTAATATGTTTATTTTTTTTCCTCATAGTATGAATTATCTCATAAACAACAAGAATGTTGTCTTATATAAGTCTTTGATTGATAGAAGCCGACAGATAAGGAGAAACCAATCTATCAACCTATTAGCAATAACTTTAGAGATTATATTGTAAGCTATGTTACAGAATTATATGCTTATACTCCCCAAGTTAGTGGGATGGAGCACCTCGGGTATTTGAGATATAAAAGTCTAGTTGAGTTTGGTAAGCATGGTCCATTACTAAAGAAAGGTTGGACAATTTTGATCGTATCAGCGCTCATAATATTTCTTTAAAAAAATTTATATGCAGGAAACAAATAGATTTCACCGTTTTGATCATAACTCCTTCATACGATGTCCGATTGACCTCATTTTTTTAGATAGAAATGAAAAAATCTTAAAATATATTTATCTAATTTTACGATTGGGGTTTAAAGATTAGTTACGGTTGGGTTTGGTTGAAAACCTAACCGTAAATCTTAATTGAATCTTCATCTCCTACATTTGAAGTTACGGTTGGGTTTGTTTAGTAACCCAACCGTAATATGAAGAACAAATTAGTTACGGTTGGGTTTGGTTGAAAACCCAACCGTAAATCTGGGGTGTTACGGTTGGGTTCGACATGAAACCCAACCGTAAGTTTCTCTGAATAACAAAAAATCCATCTTTGAAATCGTGATTTCATCAAATTTGAGCCATAAATCAAGAGTTTAAGCTGGTATACTCAATGCTACTATGGTTGATTGAATCAAAATCTAGGGTTTAAAAAAAAACGACAAAATTTTCTTAAATTTCATCTAGTGTTTCTTCCCAAAAACACAAATTCAAAAAAAAAAAAAATTGAATCAGTTTTTTAAATTCAAGATTATGTTTAATTAATCAGATTAGTTTAATTTAATCTTAACTAATTAATGTAATTAAGATTACTAATCAGGGGTGGTTTGGGTATTGTGAAAATATTATGGATAAGGGGTTTTTGAGTTTTACTTTAAAATGTCTCTATTTCGCCTTATTATTGGAGCCCCTCCAAGATTTTGGAACCCCTATATCAACCTTCTAGAATTAAGTAACATTCCAATCACAAGATTCACAATATCACATCAATCGTTGAGTTTGGACAATTTTGATCGTATCATGTATCTTTATAACAGTAGGACATGAAATACGAAGCTTATTTTCTTCATTAGTTATCAAAGTAGGAACAAGATTCACAATATCATAGTTAATAACAATAGCAAAAGTAGTTTGAAGATTTTCAAAGTGATTATTCAAGCATTTAGCAATGTTATCTTCACCCTTTACCCACATATTATTACCATTATACAAACAATCAATCCTATTTATTTTTTTGTCTAGTGTCAGCATTCTGATGAAAGTTATGAATGTTTGTGTCCCCTAGAATGATAGTATTTTCATTGCCTTTAATCTTCCCCATTTTCTCTTTATTGTCATACAACTTATTGATTTCCAGTTCAGTTTTTAAAATACTAGGATCATTAAAACTAATGTTGGGAGATACCAAATGATTGTCCGTTCTCTGGTTAAAAGACGACATATTGTTTTGAACGTTATCAAAATCATTTCTATTCCATGGTCTACCTTCTTTCTTAGAAGTGGTGAGTTTATTAACTAACACCAAAGCATGAAATCCTTGGATACTACAATCCCAAGAGTTTTAAATAACTTCTCTATATTTATGTTCCTCTTCAAATAAGCCAAAGTATCAAAAAGGTTTAAAAGCGTCATGAGAAGGAACCTCAGTATTCAACAAAATAGGAGAGTGGTCAGTGACCCTAAGTGGCTCAGGTGCGTGATACTAAAATTAGGAAAAAAAGGTTATTCACTGACCATTAGCTATATCCTTATATAGTCTTTTCTCGACATGTTTAAGCCCGTACTGTTGATTAAACCAAGTAAAAAGAAAGCCTATCCGTCACATATTTTTCAAGCCTATATTATTGAAATTGATGTTGAATTTTCTAATATCAGGACCACTAGCAGGGTTATCATCCCTTTTTTTTTTTCATGAAGAAGGATACCACCTAAAATCAAGGTTTGAAAAACGGGGCACAGCCTAGGCCACGGCTATTACTGGTCGTGACTGTAATAATGTGTTTAGACAGGTTTGAACATGTTTTAGGTCAAAAATGCGTTACATAGAGAGAAAAAAAACGTGTTTTCTTTATGTTACGATGATTGTTTTAACGGGTGTTATAACATTTAAATAAAAAAAGAAAAAGAATTATGATTTTAATTTCCTATATAACGTTTATAACATGTGTGAAAACAGTTATAACATGTCCAATAATGTTGTTACAACGTTTTTTTTAATATTTTGTTAGTTTATTCTTTTATTTTGAAGGTTTTAATTATAATATTTAATCTTTAATTTTAGAAATAAAAAATTGAAAAAGAAAATATTTTTATATCATTTTTTATAAAAAAACGGATAAACTCTAAAAAACTCAAGCTAAAATGTTAGTTAGAAGAAAAAAAACACATAAAAACTTCAATTTTAAAAACGGATATAACATGCGTGAAAACAGTTGTAACGGATCTAAACAACAATGTTATTTCCTATTTATCGACGTTATATTAACAACGGTATCGGCAACTCTCATGGACATGCTACATAGGCAGGCCGTTTTAACGGTCATTTTTTCAGAAAGAAAAACTATCATTTTTCAAACCTTGTATAAAATTATCCAAGAAATTAGCGTATTATTTCTCATTTGATTGATTTCGTGCACATTCCTTAACGAATGTGCGTGTAACATTTTTGTCTCCATCATTAATTTAATTTGGGAAATTATGTAATGAGGGTCGAAGTTCTAAACATAAAAAATAATGAAAATATCAATCAACTAATCGATCAATCAAATACATATCAAATATATACATATTCTTTACAGGAGTGTGCATACAATTAGACTCCACTTGATGAAACATTTGCAAGTAAAAGTTCAGGTTCATCTTTGAACTGCATTTTTTGAATTGTAGGTGGGATTTGGAAGTGTTTTTATGTATTGTTGTGTAAGGTAGGACCGCACTAACCATGGCTCTAATAGTCTAATTGAAGTCATCATCAAGTTCTAAGTGTCACTATGTGATTGTGCCTCCGTTATAAATAGTAAGAATTACTTCCTCCGTCCTATTAATAGGTGATCTAGTTCTTAAGATAAAGAAAAGATATAAATTTTTTTTTTTCAATTATACCCTTGTGGATAATAATTAGTAAAAAAATTTAGAAATAATATATCTCTCAAACTATATCACGGATATTCGTATATTTTATACCACTGAAAAGCAGTTTAGAATACTTATGTAACGAATATAAACATGATTATTAAATTATATATATTTTTTATCCTAACAATAATTAATTAAAAGGGTAGTTTTAGAAATATATTCTTCATTAAGATCATTTATTAATGGGACAAAATTTAAAAATAAATTGATTATCTATTAATAGGACAGAGGAAGTATTTATTAATCTAAATTAGGAAGGCTAAGCGATGCTAATGATTTAGACATTAATTAATTTCTCTGATTAAAGCAAATACGATTTCTTAATTAACAAAGATCCGGCTCTCCGGAATACATTTTGATTTTTGCACCAGTACTCCCTTATTCAGAATGGAAAAAATGTACAAATATAAGTTATCCTCGAAGCTACTGCTACACACCTAGCGTATTTATACCTTTTTTTTACACCCGACATATATAATATATATTTAAATTATAGATCTAAAATGATATATATTTCGAGATTTCTTGTGGATCCTGGATTTGTGATGCTATGGAATAATATTTTTATGATATATAGTTGTTTTTTTTAATATAAAAAGTTGGTAAATAAGTAGCATTTTTAAGGTATCCTACTGGGTACAACCATACCATAGGCTTTTGTAATTTTCTACCGATAATAAGTTATTTTGACATTGCTTTTTTTAATCGATCCTCATTGGCATTTTTTTCTGATGGATAATCCTTATTTGCATTTTCTGATGGTTCAAAATTGTGAATAAAGCAAAAATCTTCATTGGTATTTACGAAATTACGACAGAGACTTACATGACATTTGATCTGTTTACATTTCGGCAAAACAATTGATCACATTGATTATATTTTTGGAACGAACATAGAAGCACACCTTTTCTTTGGCTATAACCAAGCAACAAACAGAAATTACATCCGTTGCTTAACATAAGTCTCTGCTTCAAGAAAATAATTAAAAAAATCAAAGTCACGAATGGTATTTCCGCTTTGATAATGAACCTGAATTTAATAGACGTTTTTGTCCTCCTCCGACTCCTTCAAATTCGCCATTAAAATAGAAAGCTCTTTCTATTTCTACACACGAAAGCTAGAAATAAAAATACATCAAAACCAGAAATATCACTTTTCATCGACTTCAGGGCAGAAAAGCTCTCTCAACCCCTTTCTTTTCCTCTACCTAAAATGGATGAGAAAACAGATTAAAACCAGGTTAATTTTTGAAAAGTTGTAATACAAGGGAGAAAATGTGGAGATCATCGGGTTTAATTTTGTTAAAAAGGAGTTTATTATCATCAACATTGAGGAGGTATGGGAAGAAGGAATCAATGTATAAGGGGTTTAGGTTGATAGAACATAATGTGAATTGTTTTGTTCGTCCGATGGCCAGATTTTTCACATCAGAAGCAGCTGGGTTTTCTGGTCAAGATAATAACACCTCTACAAAAATTTCAGGAGTTGGAATTGAATTTGAAGGAGGAGAAAAAGGTGGGAAAGATGCTATATCGTTTACAGAAGCAAAGAAATTGATGAGATTAGTTAATGTTGAATCATTGAAAAGGAAACTTGGTATGGAAGAAGAAGAAGTCATTCGGTATAGGGATTTACTTAGGGCTTGTGAAAGTATGGGTGTTGCCAGATCTTATGATGAAGCTGCTGCTTTTGCTCGTGTTCTTGATGAAGCTAGTGTTATTCTTCTTTTTAGAGATAAAGTCTATCTTCATCCTGATAAGGTTACTCTCTCCTTTGAAAATTTGGTTTAATATGATGAATGTTTTTTTTTTGTTAGTGTATGGATAAATTGTAGGGGATAGTTGTTTTGGGTTTGAGCCTTCATATTTGGTTTTGTAGTTTGTTTAATATTCCTGTTCCAGCTATTTGCGTCCGCGCGGGGGTAGAGCAGCTTGGTAGCTCGCAAGGTCCATCATAAATTTGTTATGTGCTTATGTAGGTTTTCTGTATTTTTTTGCCTAAGATGATTATCTCTCTCTGGTAATTGCCAATTTATGCTTAAAAAAATAAATTAAACTGATTATTGCAGCATAGATTCAATCTAGAAAAGGAAGTTATGGGAGGAGACAATTTCACAACACATGAAGCATATATTTGTTTTTAGCCAGGCTAAATTGTTATCGTTGTGCATGTCTTGATGATCTTTATAATAAGGCATGTCCAATGAACAGGATCACTAAGAGCTGTAAAATCATTATATAGAAGGTAGTACGAATTTAGAAAACACATTAAGCATGGTTAGTGTAGATCCTGCTGGGTTGGGTGGACACGTGTTAGCTGTAGGAAGTATCGACTACCCTCCCAAGAACAGTCTGGCAGATGAGGGGATGTGTTTCACCGTACTCCATTGTCTTATGGGGATCAGAAGGATGGCTGTAAATCAAAGAATAATTTTAGAGAAAAAGGGACGGATAGCATTTTTTTGTTATCTCACTGTCGAATATTCATTTCTAGCTGTGGTGTCATTACAATTGCAGTGTTTCTCTCGAAACCGTATGTTTGACAGGCTGTTAGTTTGTTGGATCTAGAGATGGATTGGCTAATTGGTCTTAATCGAAGATCTTGTTTATAAATGGGAGTCGATGATCTATTTTCCAGTAAGTATGGTTTGAGTGTTGTTGACCATTGCAGGTTCCCCAATTCCGTGATCACCTCTTGACTACAGGTTTATCATATTCCAATATTTTCAAAACTGTTTAATCAAGCCATAAGTTCCCTCTTGTTAGGGTTATAAAGAATTATAGATCCTTGATCAATTTCGTTTGTGTCGTAACCATTTGCAATTTGGTGAGGATTTTTATGAAGGCCATCTTGTTGTCAAATTTTAGTTTAAAAGCTTTAGAACTTTTGCTCTTAACCATGGTATTCATTATAATTCTGACTAAAGATGATAGGCTGTGTTATTTTGTTGGTAACTTCTTGTCCTTTAATCCTTTTGTGTTTGTTCTTTTGTCAAAATCCTGTTCTGTACTCCATGGGTTTCTTAAATATTACATCTGTCTCATTTTTGTATTTGTTCTTTTGTCAAAATCCTGTTGTGTACTCCTTGGTTATCTGATATTATATCTGTTTCGTTTGAAGGTTGTAGATTTGGTGAGACGGGCAGTTCCTCTTGCTTTGGCACCTGAAGATGATCCAAGGAGGGATGAACTAAAGAAGCTGCAGGAAGAGAAGGAAGATATTGATGTTTTGGCTCACAAGCAAGTACGGCGTATACTGTGGTCAGGGCTAGGTTTCTCTGTGCTACAAGTTGGCCTCTTTTTCCGACTCACATTTTGGGAATTCTCATGGGATGTAATGGAACCTATTGCATTCTTCACTACTACAACTGGCTTAGTTGTAGGTTACGCTTACTTCTTATTCACATCGAGGGATCCAACATACCAGGATTTGATGAAGAGACTTTTCCTAGCTAGGCAAAGGAAACTATACAAGAGACAGAATTTCAACGTAGATCGATTTGTGGAGTTGCAGAACCACTGTAAATCACCTCTGGAGACTTCCACATCTGCTCAAGTTCGAAAAAAGATGCAACTAGAACATGATGAAATGTTTCACAAGGAACAACCTCATAGTTTTTAAATACTACTCAATTTCTCCCTTCCTTGGTAAGAATGAAAGAAGGCAGTTTCGAGTCTAACCATGGCTGTAAGTGGAGTAGCCTTTTCATCCTTTGGGCACACAATATCGGTAACAGTTTGTAGAAGAAATGTGAAAATGGACTATTGTTTTTGGGTATAGTTGTGTTCATGGTGAAGCTAACACGGTTGTCTCTTTCGTTTTGTTTTTCTTAGAATATTTGAAAAGCACAACATAAATTTGCTGAGGTTGGGCTACTAATATTTTTTTTACAGCAGAGTGCATTTTGAGCCTGTTGTACTGTTGTACTTCAGTACTTCAAATTTTGTAAACAAACTACTTCATTTCTAATTTCATACGGTTAACACTTTATATAATGTAATCTCTGGTTAAACCTCCACCTATAAATTGAGTTTTCTCATGGCTCAAGTTAGTCCGACTCTTTCTCTTCTTGCTTGTGCGGCATTAGAAAGTGTCTGCATTCAAATTACCTGCAACGCAGTTGCAGGCGACTCACGTTGTTAGGATGACGCGTAGTTGATGAAGCAGATTAATCAGTAGCACATCTGATTTTTGACCCTTCCTCCATAAAGTTTTTTTTTTCTTTTCTTTTCAAAACTAGTATAGTTGGTGAATGGTGATTCTTTGTATTTGTATTTATATTATGATTTTTTTGTTTTGAGTTGGATCAGTTGAAGATGAGAAGAAAGAGACCATTTCAATTTTTGATACATCAATTATGCAACATGTATAACTATTTTGAATGCTGGCTTGAACTGTTGGTGGGTTGTATCCTAATTTCCTGGTTAGGTGGCAATGATGAAAAATTATTGCAGGCTAAAACCAAGGTGTACGATGTACAGCCAAATTGCGCACGAAGGAGAAGAGGGGCTAAGTCAAAAAGGCAAGAGAACAGAAAGCTACTTCCTTTGAAATGGCTAAATGGTGCCTTTTGAAAGTTGCAAGGGACAAGGTTCGGAACTTGTGTGACTTAGGCTTCGACAAAAAGAAAAAAATACCAAGGAAGAAAAGATGCTACGGTTTGGCTTATAGAGGAAGTGATAACTTTTGAGATGGCGAAGAGCTTTACTTCAAGTAGAAATTCACTGTTAACGTTGAGTATCTTAGAGCGTCCACAATGGTAGGAGTAAAAGACGGACCAAACCCAAATTTAGTCTTTGGTCCGTCCAAAACATAACACAGCGGCGCGAGCATAAACCTTTTTTGGTCCGGATATGTCACTGTTCAAGACCATTTTTGGTATTTTTTCCGGACCAAACAAGTATAGTCGGACGAACGTGTAGGCAACCGTCTGGGGCTAGGCGTATGTGTAGGTAACCGTCTATCATCAAGCGTTCGTCTAGGATAACGCTTCAAAACACGGGTGTTAACCAGAACTCCGCCTGATGAAGCGTTTACCCATGATTACGCCTGATGAAGCGTGCGTCTAGGATCATGCCCACTAACAGGCGGTAACCAAATCACCGTCCCATTGAAGCGTAATGCTAGAGATCCGCTTGGGTTTTCTTTGACTTATAAAATCATAGTGGAGCAAATCATAACCAAACTTTGATACAAGGGTCCGCTCCATCAAGAACCAATCATTCTATTTCCTATGGGGAGCCATACGTTTGCATTTCTAATCAATTAGTAACCAATTAGTAACCGTAATCTAGTAACCTTAGTGAACCATCAACGTATAGGAAATTTGTGAGCCAACTATAACCAATCATCACTAATCTAGTAACCAATTAGTGAACCAATTAGTGATTAAAAGACAACAAGCGTTGATGTGAACCAACACTTGCATTTCTAAGCCTTACATATGATTAAAAGATAACAGGCGTCGATGCAAGCGTCCGCTTGCTTTTTTAGGCGTTTGTCTACGGATCCGCCCGGTTCTTCAAGCGGTTGGTTAGCTGCATGCCCGTATTTTTCCGCACATATTTCTCTCGCACATGTACACAATTGATCGGGCGTAATGCTAGGAAACCGCTCCATCAGGCGTTTGTCTAGTAAAGCGCCCGTCTTTGGAACGTGCGTCTAGGAGTCCGTCTATCATCAGGCGTAACCGCCCCACATCAAGCGTTCAACCAGATGTCCGCTTCACGCAAGCGTTATACTAGACAACCGTCCGTCTCAACAATCGTATATCCAGACGCCCGCAACAACAAGCGTTATCCTATCCCACCGTCGGATCATTTTTAGTGGTGAACCCGTTGTTTTTGGGCCGGATCAAAGAGTAAAAAATTTACTCTTTGATCTTTGGGTTTGGTCTTACCATTGTGGACGCCCTTAGAGCGTACACAGTCATGGAGTAAAACCATAGATATACCTAAATTTGATCCGTAAATCAATCACAGTAGGGAGGAGTAAAACTATATGTGGTCCGGTTTTCTAGGGTTTGAGACCAAAAATGGTCTGAAACCCTAACCAAAACCAAATATGATCAAACACAGATATTATATGCGTCTAGGAGTGAGCGTAAATTAAAATAGCGTTTAATTGTTGGGCGTTATTAGAAACAACGTTTGAGGTGGAGCGTAAGTTTAACGTCCGCCCAATCCAACTACACGCGTAAGTATAATGTACGCCTAACCATCAGACGGAAGTATAATTTGCACCCAACACCAAGCTGAAGTATAATGTGAGCCAGACTAAAATTTAGTCTTTTTCCCTTTATGCTTGACCTCTGAAAATACCAAAAGATGTAGTATTTGTTATAGTATTTGGTATTTGATCAGCTCCATGACTGTAGACGCTCTGAGCAATGCGTCTCAGGTAAAATGGTCAAATCATTTGGTTTTGGCATCAATGGCAAATTAGAAAATCATCGATACCTTAATTCCAACTGACTAGACAATAAAAATAAAATATGGAGCATTATACTGTTGAGTAAAAATGATGTACAAGATTATTTTGCTAATGTTGGTTGACTATAATAACATCTGGATAGTACTAGGGAAGGAGTTGTTTTAATGTTTATCTTGTTGATCACCATTCCTGCTGTATGTAGTGAATTCGAGCAATTTAGAACCGGCCCGAGAGTGTTCTCATCGTATTCTAAAAAATCGCTAGGATTTGATGTTTTTGTTGTTCCATCTCTTTGGATCCAGAATCAGTTGGGTCGATCTATTTGTGATATGTCAAACCAACACACCGTATGAACAGGTTAGACGGCTGAACATAGAGCATCTTCAATAGCGGACGTAAAAAATACTGCGTAAAAGTTTTATTAAAACCTTTATTTAGAAGGGTTTATACGTATTATAAATATAAGATCCCATAACTAATAAATTATCTCAATAGTATAGGGATTTAACCCTTAAAATATTTTATGTGATAAAATCTTAATCGTTTAATTTTACTTTAAATAAATAGTAAAAATAAAATAATAAAAAATATGATATGGAGGTCATTCTGAAGGTTTAGTTAAGACTTTCTTTCAAACCTTTGTTGTTGGTATGTCATCCCTACTAATTTGTAGGTGATAGACACATATTTGTGTCTGTATTAGTCCCGAAATTATATATTGTTAGTATTTTATTTTGCACTAATTTGGTTATTTTCTATGTTTTTAGGTATTTTCGTGGAATAAATGGTTGTGGAAAATATGGCTCGAAAAGTGTTAAAAGCACCCAAAAAAAGTTATAAAGGAACCCTCATAATTGATAAAGGCACCCTAAGGAGAATTGATAAAGGCACCCATGGATTGTTAAAGGCACCCATGCCCATTTCAAAAAGGAAATTTTGGTGGGAATATTTCTTGGTTGATCTGTGAGGACAAATCACATATAAATGGGAAGTTATGACAAGAATATAATCTTGCCTAAATAAGAGGATTTGTTCACAAAATATACATGTAACAGCAACAACATTATCTTCTCCAATATTTTCTCTCCAAAAATAGGATCTCATACCATTCTCACAAAAACAGATTGGGAATTTGTTTCCTCATTCATACAACTGCGTTTCCATGATATTTGGACAACTATAATAATAAGATAATGAAAAGCAAACAATAGAATTAAGTTTGGAGGGAAATCAGATTGTGAGGAAGAAAATCAGACCGAGAAAATATCCTTGGTATTTTCTTTCATCCGGAGATTTGGATCATTAAAAGAAGAAGATTTTGAGAGATTCGGGGGTTGATGGGTGTTCTACTATAAATAGGTATCGAAAGGAACTATCTAAAGGAAGTTGGCTTGGCCAGAAACACGAAGAAAAAAATCTTAGAAAAAGAATTCTGCTGCTACAGGTTGAGAGAAAGAAGATGAAGAAACTGTTGCAATAAGTATAGAACTGTCGTTTAAGCCTGTTACAAATTCTTTTATATTTACGGTTTTAGCAACGGTTTCTGGAATAGTATCTGTGACATTTCTGGGTTCAAACGTAACAATATGTGCTTCTCCAACATCTCTAGAAGTATGTTGTTAACTCGATAGAAAATTCTATTGTTTCAACGACTCAATTGGTCAGTTCTTTATTGACCTCTGCTATATTTTTTTTTTCTATTCTCTTTGTCATGAGCAGCTAGATTCTTCCCCTAGGATTAGGGAGGGAGTCCAACTATGTTTTCTAGCACGATGTGACTAGTTTTCTCTAATACTTCTCTTGGTCCTATTTTCTTGTGTAATCACGATAATAATTTCTTCACGTGTCCTAATGCTTTATTAATTGTATTATATTTTCTTTTTAGAGATAAGCATATTATAGTGGAGAAAATTATTAATCCTTTGAGAAAAACAATTGAATTAAAACGATTTATTTTCCAAGACGTAATTATTGTGTCCGAAATCGTCTTGTGTATTATTTTAAGAATCTTATAGAAAATTGTTACAATCATCTAGTAAGCATAGTTGTGATGAAATTTTGAGTCTTAGGTTTTCTTTCATTCGTAAAACATTTTTAATATTTTTAGTATTTTTAGTTTTAGAATATAATCACCAAATCAATTTGTTATTAACACAATAATTGACTAGAAACTAGAAATTGCAATTCCAAAATCCATGTGGAATGAACTGTGCTTGCATACTGTCTCATCGACAGTCGTGCTTTCGCGGTACACATTTAAAATAATCCATCAATAGGATCTACTATTGGAGATGAACTTATCTAAAATCGGGATCTAAAATCTCATGTGTCATGAAAAAAATAAAATTTACACCTTCTATTAAAGATGCTCTTAGAGGATTTAAACATTCTAGTCACTAGCATTCATGGTTATTAACAAAGAGATAAAATATTTAATGTTCAGATCAATGGTCTTAAAAAAATTCTACTAATGGAAACAAGTTTATGGTTGGAGATGTTTTCTTTTTACCTACTTAAATAAAGGAGATTTTGATCTCACATCCGTAAACGAAAGTTACATATAAGATAAACTCCAAGTTACTATTGGAGATGCTCTTATACTTGAGACAGGAACTTGGGTGTCCATAATCTGACACCTGGCTATCTTAACCCTAGTTTTATTTTATTTTTATTGTTGAAATATATACTTATTTTAGCATTTAATTACTGTAGTAATCCCAAAATTAATTAATAATATTTATCTCTTCCACATTTTTTTTAGGAACTACTTGATAGTATAGTCGAGTTTCTGAACTCGATTCTCACCTTTTTATAAAAAGGATTTCCAGGATGTGATAATTGTTTAATGCAAAACTACAAATATTTTTTAGATGAGAAGAGAAAATTTATTAAGAAATCAAATAATGTACAAAGATATATTACCACGTGCAGAATACTAGAAAAATAAGAAAAATAAAATAAAATCCCAACTGAAAATAGAATCGAGAAAGTTAACATGGATTCTATGACCTGCGACACTTGACCAAGTCATAGCCAAGGATTTAGCTTCGATATTGGTTGGAAAGTCTAGTTATTTTCTTTAAAGTTTGAAGTTATCTTTCATAGTAATTGTTTTCATAGAAATCACTTGAGATAACAATTATCTAAAACTTCAAACCACAGAAAAAACCTATTTGCAAGTCTAGTTCTTTTCAAAGAAATAGTTTTTTTGTATCTTGGAAAACAAATTTGATTTAGGAATTGAAAATTAACTTGGTTTGTAAGAAATTTATTGCTTACATCCTAAGTAACACATCCTTGATTGAATATTGTAAATTGGAGACATCAGCAACACAAAAAACTCAATCCTTACATTCTTGTATATCTCGTTGTAAAGTTGTCCTCCAAAGACCTAAAGATCTTTGAGATCTAAGGTTCGACTTTGAAATAATTTAGTTAGGATTCGTGAAGCATATGTTACCAAAATGATGGTGTACTTGGTACACTCTCCTTTTCAACAACTACTTCATCACGTGTGGCAACAATCATATTTTGTCTCCCACGCCGAGATAGGTAAGATGAGTTACCAAAATGTTACAATCATATTCCAATTAGATGATATGAGTAACAAATTGTTGGACCAAAGTATGGTAGCCTATGTACCTTACCCGTCCATGAAGGAATCAACCACATAGCGTAGTTCATATGAATAGACAACTCGAATATAACAACCAACTTAAGCCTCTTAAGGAAAATCCAAAATCAATGCAGGATCAATCGTTTCGAGAGGATATGCTTAGGCATATAAAATCTGTATCAACAACAATTTCCAATTTGTGTCATATGGCCAAAGACCGAGCAGCGCCTAACCCTTACAAGTGCCACTTAGTTCACATTATCATATTCGGGACATACAAATTTCCGTAACATTCATTTTTCCTTCGGAATGCTCAAAATGATACATTATAAGTAACACAACAATTTGATGCTTGTATCATATGCTCCCCCGTACATACAGCATATAAAAAATGATGCAGATACATATATGCATTTTTTTATGTCTTATTATCAAATCTAGATGTTAAGAAAGTCTGCCACTTTGACATCCACCACCACCCAATTTCATTTGGGTGCAACATTTGACCAAACGATGTATTCACCAGTAAGCTTTATCGTAATAATAATACATCCTCGAGTAAGGGGCACGTATATTGAAGCATTAGTAACATAAAGCTTCCACTAATAATCTACACAATAGATGTTGCATCCCTGGGTGAGGAACAAGCATAATGATGCATTAACATCATATAGCTTCTTCGAGCAAGCAATAAATTACAATGATGCATTCGCATCGTATTCTTCCTCGAGCAAGATTTACAGGGTGCACGATGTATTTCTGCATTGATGCATCTTCAACCAACACTCTCTCCCTTATATGTCTTATTGATATTTTTATAAACAGAAATTTCGAAGTTGTTGACCATGTACCAAGTCCCACACCCTTTACGCGACATGGTGCATGCTATCTGATGCATCCTCGGTAAGCAACATAGTACAATATTTCCCCACTTTGTAATCCACGAGCATAATGATGCGTTTACATTATAATGGTTTCTTTAGTGTGCAACATAGGTAAATGTTGAATATCTTGGTAAGGGACAAGCATATTGATACCTCACTTTCACCAAGTGTGCATTATATGTTCGAGATGATTCATCTTTCTCAATGACGTATCATAATGGCACACCCTTGCCAATGGTGAATTTCGGGACAAAATGTGTTAGTACCAAATGTGCATCATCGATTTAAAATTATGTATCATTGTAACCAACGACGCATCCAAGAGTAAGCAACACAGGCTCGAGATGATGCTTTATCTCGTGCACTGACGCATTCTAGGTCATATAAAAAATACGGGTGTTACAGTACTTCTCCTTGAAATTTTGATGGTTTATTTCGCACCGCAGGATAAAAAACAACATCAGAAGGGGTTTGGTCTTAGAAAATTTCTCCCAGAATCAAAGTTCCAGTATTTTGGTAAAGCATATATTGACTTGGGAAAGCAGCAAACCTATGAAGAAGAAGTAAGCATAAACCAAACTTTGAAAGCTACCTTGCAATGCAACTGAAGGTGATTTGTTGTCTCATTTGTATCTCCACACAAAAACACACGAGTTATAGTGAGTATAAAGAGTAACACCTTTTATCAACATCAAAGGCGCTTAGTTTATTATGAATGCAACATCACATAAAGATAAAAACCCTTTGGGGAATCCTTGGATTACAGATAAAATAGTAAGTAAGGTCATTTGTTCCTTCATGTTTAATGAGTTTTGCATCAAGCGTTTCGAAAAATAACATACCATTTTCACCAATGGAACATTTGCTAGTGTCTGGGTTACTATCAAGAGTACAAGGTATAAATCCAATGCAAAACAGTAATAATGAAAATTGATTCACCTCAAGGTTCATCAATCTTCCTTTGAAACCAAAAGACCAGTTACCCTCATCTGAAAAGTGACTAGCAACATAAGAACATTTATCTTCAATAAGTCTGAATATATGAAGAAAATATAAAGTTATTATCGAACCATATTTCATGCCAGAATGAAACTTTAGCACCAGAATGGATAGTAAATGTAGAGTGATTTTTAATTAAATACCTTGTTTTGGGTATAAGTTTCCGATAAGAAATACCACTTAAAGAGCCGACTTTACCAGGAACCCAATTAGAGGTATTAGTATCATATTTTACAGCAATGATCCCGAACTAAAAATGATATTATCCACACCACAGCCTCCAGCACCACTTAGCCAAAAGAGTTGAATTCATCATCTCAAGATTTGAAATGCCAAGACCTCCTCTACACTTACCAGCACATATTATTTTCCAGTTCACCATATGAGAGTATTGGCACCTGGTTTGTGCTCCCGTAGAAAATTTCTTATTTTTTATTCCAATTGATGAATGATAGAAGCTGGAGTCTCAAACAATAAAAAGTAGTACGTATGGAGAGATGAAAGAATGCATTTTAGTAATTTAATCTTACCTTCTTTTGATGATAGCTTTCCCTCAAATGAGATAATTTATTATCAAATTTCACTAGAATAGGGTCCCATATAGATTTACTATTGGACTTGACACCTAGTGGAACACTAAGATACACAAAAGGAATTGAATCAGTAACACAACCACATTCAAGAGCCAATGTGGATAAGTCTGGTGAATTACCAATGGGGATGAGTCTGGTGTTGTATTAAGCTTCAAAACTACAATAAATTCAAAACAGTTCAACATAGAGAAAAACCAGCAAAATTCCTCTTTGCTATTATATAGAAAAAAAAAAGATAGTATCATCAGCATGGTGAGGATGATTAACTTCAGTTATATTTTGTAAGATAGAGAAACCATTGGATAATCTCAAATTTCCAGATCTATGAACGTATCTGGAGAATCCTTCCATTTGTAATGTTGAAAAAAAATGAGGGATGGGATCTCCCTGTTTAGCGTCCCTAGTACTTTTAAAGTATCCAAAAGAAGAGCCATTTATGGACTAAAAAGGATGCAGTTGAGTAACAAACTCTAACCCATAAACACCATTTTAAGCTAAAACCCATATTCTACAAAACTATCTCCATATATTTCCGATTGACTCTATCAAAAGATTTTTCCAAGTCTATTTTAAAATTTTACCAGGTTTACCTGAGTTTAGCCTCCACCAATTCATTGGCAATAAGAGGGACATTGATTATCTGACTGCATTCAAAATAAAACATGTTGAACTGGAGAAATGAGTTTATCCATCACCAACTTAAGTCTGGATGCCAACACCTTAGAGAATAGGAAAATACTTTGTAGACATTTGTGTGTAAGAAAATATACCCACATTCCTTTACAGTATCAATATAGTCTTTTTTAGTTACTAAAGAGACAAAAGTAGAATTGTGCCTAAAATCAATATAACCATTTTGCAAAACTCAAAAATAGTTTCCATCAAGTCATTCTTTAAGAAACTCCAACACATACAGTAGAACTTCGATAAATTAATCCTCAATAGATTAATAATTTCGCTAAAATAATGAGATTCTCTAGTCCCAACTAGGCTTGCATAGGTTAAATATTAACTCGATAATTAATAACTCGTTAAAATAATAATTTTTTTTGGTCTCAAGATTATCAATTTATCGATATTTTACTGTAATTGGAAACCCATCTGGCCTAAGAACCTTATCTTTACCCAAATTTTTGACTGCAGTGCGAACTTTTTTTTCCGGTAAAAACAACATCAAGTAAAGCAGTTTCACAAGAGTTGATTTTATCAAATTGAATGTCTTCTAACTTAGGTACAATAATATATTCTTCAATAAACAAGTTCTTGAAAAAAGTAAAATTATGTTCCTACAATTGAAATCTGTCATAAGTTAGAACACCATCAACATAGAACTCTCTAATTTTATAATACCTCATTGATAAACACATTATTGTGTCTGATTTGTCTCAATTCTATATATTGTTAGTGCATATTTTTGTATTAATTGTGTTATTTTATGTGTTTGTAGGTATTTTTGAAGAATAAACTTGTGTGGAAAAATTGGCTTTAAAAGTTATAATGGCACCCCTCAAAGTGATAAAGGCACCCACCTCCATTTGAATTCAAAACAAATTTGGCGGGAAAAGTTCACAACTCAACTATGTGTTTTTCTCTTCATGATTTGAAGGAAATTTTCTTGGTTTTAATACAAGAATATATTTTTGTTGTAATAAAGAGAGTTGTGCACGCTATGGGAACAAGAAAATATCAACAAAATCTTGGTTAAGTTGCTCGGAAGTATAAAAGGAAATATATCATTTTATTCTCGGATTGATCTAATACGAAGAATATCTCTTTGTAATAAGGAAATATCTTATCTCATTCACTATATCCAACGCAACACATAATCAAGGGAAAAAAATAAGACCAAGTTAGGTAAATCAGATCTGGAAAAAAATCACCGAGATTCTTTTTTTACTACCGAGATTATTCTCGATGATTTGGAGAAGTAATCGAGTTATTTGGTGTCTCAATATGAATAGAAGACTAGACGGATAGATTTGGGGCCTGGCTCTGCCATATTGAAGCAAAAAAAAAAAGATCGAAAAAAAAACCATTGTTGTTGCAACTTAATCACGAAGAAGGAGAAGAAATTACACTTCAGAACTGTCGCTGATATTGTTGTCTATTCTTCATATTCAATAGTTTCCATAACAGTTCAGTGAATAGTATCTGCAACAGTTTAAACTTTTAATACACTATTTATCATTCCTGGTTTAGTTGCGTCTGAGGTGTGTCGTAGATTCAAATCATTATGTGACTCAGTTAGCCATTATTTCTTGTATTATTCTTCTTCTCAAGCACTTTTGAGCTATGTACCTACCATTTGAGAGTATTTTGAGCATAATGAGCTAAACCCCATCATTGGGACAATGGAGGAAGCCATATTTCACAATTTTTTGGTAACTATAATTGATTCTTTATGACTTTTTACACTTATTCTAATTGATTGAATATTTTTCTTAATTGGTTGTCATTTAATTTGATGGATTATGCTTAGATTAAGTATTTTGATGGTCCATGCTTAGGATTTACATTCAATGTTTTAAATATCTACTTTTGGCAAAGAGTCAGAGTCAATAATATTTGTTAGAATTGTTAAGAATCAATAGTTATCACTTGATATGATTAATGGTAAAATCCTGAGTCCCAGTAATTCGTAATATTGCTACCATCTTTTGTATATAGAGCTAGGGTAATTTAAATTTACGTATAAAATCATTCTTCACAAGTCCAAGTGAACTAACCTATTTTTACCACTTCTACAACCACATCACTCATTCTTGCAGAAGCAATTCTCATGAAATATGTTTATCTCCTTTTAAATTCATTTAGTCACTTGATCCTCCAGGAAGTTTCCTACATAAGAGAGATGTTTTCGAAAGTCATACTTAAAATTGATATTTCAATAAGATATTCCTCAAAGTAGAATCCTCAGCAGTAGTGCCTAAAACTTAAATCTTTAGCAGAATGTTGCTGAGTTTAATAATTGTGTGACCAAAATTCTATTCCATACTATTAGATTTTTCTTTAATGCATTTATCTTGAACCAAATATCACAACTAGGTCTACCTGAGTTTCACCGATTCCCCAATATTTCAGCAAAACCATTCTAAATAACTACATAACTTCAAACCTAAAAGACCCAGAAAGGAATAAAGAGATCTAAAAGGAGATGAATATGATTAAATTTGACCTAGATTTAGCAAGTTGAGGGGCATGGATGAATTAGAGTTCAAGGAAAGAAAATTATGAAAACTATCCAATCTACTCATAATTGGATTGGTCTTGTCCATTGGACTAAGTGTTTCTGGCACCTTTGAGAGGAAAATCAATTAGCTCATGTCGAGCTATAAACTGGAAAACCCCTTCATGTTCTTAGTGATTTTAGATCATCCTTTATTTTCTTCACGTTTTAAGATGATACATAAGTCACCACCTATACACCAAACTCACTGCCAAATATTACACACATTGTCTAGCTGCTCCCAAAAGTTTGTTCTTTCATGAGGTATGTTGGACCCATAAACATTAGTTAGAATCCATTGGATGTTGTCTAACTTATTAGTACAAGTTATGAAGAAAGTATAATTATCAACTAGGGATACATTCAATGAATCTTTTTTTCAGAGGATAATGATCATGCCACTAAAACTATCAACAAATTGTTGGATATTCCATCCAAAATTGCAGTTGCCATAAATTTATGCAATATCAAAATCAGTACAATATATCATTTTGGTTTCCTGGAAAATAATAATAGAAACCTTATGCAATTGAATTACTTCTTCACCACAGTTCTTCTAGCTATCGAGTATAAACCTCTTCAGAGTATCATTGATAAAGAAAATGGAAATTTGAGAATGATCGTGAAAAATGGAGAAGAGAGAAAATAACGTCATTCTTCGAATTACCGCAGTGTCGTTGCACGTCGTCAAACTACAAAGTCAATAAATTGTTTCTTAAATGATAGCATGAGACCACACGACAAGAAGTTTGAGATTTTAATTGACCCTTGACTAATTTCACAGATTAGATTTGTATTTTTTTGTTTATTACACCGATTTACACTTTTAGCGGATAGTTATTGTAACATCCTGTAAATAGATTCATTTATTGGAATTATTAAATTTTGTCTAAATATTTATGCACTCTTAAATACATTGACTTGTACAGTCAATTTTTAAATATTTTCAAAAAGTTTAATCACATTTCCTTCTAGCATTAATGAAAAATAAATAGCTCGATTCTAAATATGTTGAAGCCTCCGTATATGCCCACAACGTGTCATTATATTCTTGTAATATGTGAAGATAATAACATTGTTTGTAACGCTAAAATTTGGAGTTTTCTGAATGTCACTTCTATAAATGACATGAGCTCTCTCTTATTTTAATATTATGCAATCTTTAAGATTAGATTTTCCATTTAATATTCTTTCTTAGTTTTCGTTGTTGTTTTTTTTATTTTTTTGTTTTTATGTTCATTTATCTTCCCCTTACTACCAATAACCATGAAATCACACATGTTTTTATACTATAAAAACATCAAGTGCAAGCCAAAAGTAAGTATTCAACTATTTTTTGCAATAACTAAAATGATCTTGAAACTAACCGAATTTTCTAGTAGCAATTCAGATATGATCTTAAGGTCAAAGGTTTGATCCCAATTTTCGCTCACAAAAATCCCCTTCTGCTCCATGTTTGAGCCTCTAATCCTTTTCCTTTAAACTTCAAGCACCCATATTTATCCATAAATGGATATATTTCCCTTGAAATTAATTTAGTGAATTTTATTGATTCGTTCCAAGTACAAAATTGTCTTTGCGGATATGAAAGGGATGAACTTCATTTGTACTGGTTGGGGTTGTGAATATAGGGATGTTGATAGGGATTCAAATTGGCATCTTCATACTGAACGTTGTACTCCGTTACAACAACTTCAGATGTGAGACGATCAACGTTCTTCTTCTACATCACAATATGATCGTAAAAACAACTAACCTTTGAAAACTAATGTTTAAAAATCTATTGAAGCAATCCTCGGTTTATTGTTCACCAAAGAAGATATTGTTGGTGCCATAACGAAGAATCAAGAGGAGAAGGTGTAAAAGTGAGTTATATAAATTGTGTGGTTGAGACATAGTTGATCTTGTTTTAGACCATTGATTTTTATTCAACCCTTTGAGTATATTTTTTTTTGTAACAAATACTAAGTTTGGCACAAATCTTTTATAATAATACTAAATTATTAGGTTTTATACCGTAAATACACAATGAACGTAAGATTCATGCTCTTGTCCAATCAAATTGAATAAACTTTTGTGGCAATTAGATGTTTCGAGGTCATTTATAATCGGTTATTTCCCAAAAGTCATGAGCAAAATTTTCTTGCTTCACGTCAGTTTCTTTCTTTTTTTTTCTTTTTTTTTGCTTCTACAAGTTTTTTTATAATTGGTCGATCGAAGGAAAACCTTCTATGTGATGACTTGATGTCAATTTTGTTCGTCACATAACATTTTTTTGTTATTTTTAATCGGAATATGAATTAGTCTTTTTTTTTCTAAAATTGATTTGATAATCCGAGAGTTATAAACCCAAACTATTATTAAGCACCATCAATGCAATCAAAAAACTCGAATTGGTCGTCAGTTAATTCGACTTCAAAACCTTGAAAAAATCATGATCTAATCAAATTTGCATCAGTTTCATTCAATTTAATTTAACTCGATCAAATTGGATCGAAATTGATCATCTTTTCCGGAAATTGATTTCATAATCAAAGAATTGGAGTCCCAAGTTATATTTAAACTCCATCAAATCGATGAATTTCATATTCAACTGCATCAAATTAGAACAAAATTGAAATTGTGAAATGTAAAACAAAACCATGGCGTAAAAAAGAACAGTCAAACTGATATTTAGAAAAAATTAACTTCGAACAAATTTTTTTGAATTTCTGGTCGACCCCATCGCGCACGATCATCTAGTTAAATCATCAAACTAATTTATGATCGTTTTGACTTAATCTATTAATTAAGTCAAAAAGCCACCCCTTATGTCATGTGATATCCTCTCTAGCAGTTTTGGACTCTTGATTGCCAGAATAAAGGCCCAATAGCGGTGCCTAGTGGGCCCGAGTGAAAACCGTAAGACAATCACAAGTCACAACCTAATAATCAGTATACGCAGAAACTGAGAACAACAAACTCGATGAAAAGAATGCTCAACTTTTTCGTAGTAAAATGAAGAGGGAATTGAATCCAAAGTGTTTTTAACAAGAGAGAAGGGGATCAAAATCCTCTAAGTATAATCTAGTCAAGAGTCGGCCACATTTAGAAAAAACTAAACTAAACAGCCGTTTCCAAATCGTTGAATCAGATCGGGGACGAAATACCTTTTAAATCCGCGGTGAGGTTAACGTAACTAACCTATACCTGGATAGACCCAAGTTAGAAGCTGTGACCTGAGAGTGATAGAGAGACAGACAGAGAGAATGGAGAAGGATCTGAGGTGAGATGTCAGAGAATAGGGTGTGATGCAATGTTCACTGAAGATTGTTGTGTATAATCATGCATCTGTAAGTATCTCTCTTCTATCATCAGCAGCATCATATCCCTCTGTATTTTTACTATTATGACAAAAAATTGGGGGATTTGTAGTTGCGCTAACTTGACCCATAATTATATTAATTCAAAATTTCCGTCCTTTGAGATGTTTAAATACTGTTGATTTTGATTTCAATTTGCTATTTTTATTTCTGTTTTATGTAAACTCACCTAATACTATAATTAATGTTTTATATATCAAAGATTTCTTTTTCTGTTAAACTTTTATAGATTTGGTTATTTCAAAGTTTAATAGTTTTCCATTTCGAAAAGATTTGGTGGTTGGTCTTGTAGTGTTGTAAATGAATGTCCATGTAAATGAAGTATTTCTACTTCTTGTTAAGAGTATGGTTATTGTTTTTCTTTGGTGCTTTATGAAATTTGTCTTCATCTATTGGACTTAAGTTATGATTCTGATATTGGTGTTGTGTAGTAGGTTTCAATCACACCTAAGGTTACGTCTAGGGGTGTGAATCGAGTTGTTATAAGACAACTAGTTGATTTATACCGTATGTTGCATTTGAGGAATTTGCAGCCTGTATATGATGGATGTAAAAGCTTTATACTGCTAGTCCATTGCCATTTCAAGGGATGTAGTTTGTTGTTAATTTGGCTGACAAGGAGCAAATAAAACGTGGTTCTAAGAAGACGGACAAGGACAGGAAGGGAGCTTTTCCTAACAGATTCATTTTGTTCAGTAACGCATCAGCTACTGGGCATTCTCTTCAGCCGGCAGTAAGGCATAATCGGTGATGAAATAGAGTGTTGGAAAGGATATTATCAAATCGTTCCGTCCACTCAGATTGAGTTATTTCTTAAATTTGTAGATTCCCTTTCCATCACTCTAAGCCATCACGAATTCGCTTTGGTACACTAGAGATGCTCCAAAAGAAAGGCATTTATTTGTGTTAAGGTCAGGCCAAAGCTTGCTGCTATAGCAGAAAGACTTGGAAGGGAAGTTCGTGTGTTTGAGACAATAACTACCTCTATGTCAAAGAAAGCATCTAAGAATGATACGAGTAAGTGTGACCTTTAATCTTGTTTAGCTATTATTGTTCCTAACATGTGCCCAACTAATTTAACCCTACACCTCTAACAGTTAACCAACTAAATTAACAATATACCTCAGCTATTTACCCAACTAAATTAACAATACACCTCAACTACTTATCCAACTAAATAATTATACTGAATGTATGGATATTGAATGTCACAGTTCTGCACTCTCTCATATCTTCGCGGCTATCGTTCTGGTAAGTTTCCATCTTCCAAACTTTATTATTTAGAAACTGTAGACAACTTATCTATAACCCGTCACTGCTGTCAGTCTGATACAACATTTCACATCCAATTTATGTTGAGGTAGTGGCAACTGGAAAAATAGATAAATCTTTCAGATGAGAAGTAGTTTTTGATACTATTGTGTATCTATTTGATGATGTATGAGTATTCAATTCATATTCATTCGGATTTTTCTGGTGAAGAAGTCGCTCTAAGCTGTTAAGTCAATTTGTAGATGGACACATTTTGACGTTGGATGAAGTTGAAAGAGATCTTCCTGCTAACTCCCTAAAGGTACTAATAGAATCGAAGTGGACATTCATTACTCAAGAGGTAATTTATTTTAAAACATAATAATTTATAGATGGCATTCTTCTAATCTTCTGCTACATAGCTTCTTTTAGTTCTGTTTTAGTGATATTTTGTCGATCAAGGAAGATTTTTATTTTTATAATATAGGAGATCAAAGAAGATTGGTGTTAAAATATTAAGGTCTTGAGCCCTGTATGTAAAAATAGAAGCTCAATTCATGAATCTAAATCCTTGCTTTCTCGAATTCATTGTAGGAACATCCGTTGTTAAACTGTCCATGGTATACATTGCACCCTTGTGGAACAAGTGAATGAATGGAGCTACTGTTTCTTGGCGGTTATTCACAAGCTAAAGATATGTCATCTTCTTGTTCTATAATGCAACAAAATTTGGTCTCTTTGTTATCAGATGTTGGTCAGGTTGTTGGTCTAAATGTCCCACTTGAAATGATAAGTCACTTCCATCATGTGATTACGTTAGACACTGTAATTTAATCTAATGAAAATCCAGCAATTTCTAGCTAGTAGTTTTTAACGAGCATATCTTTGTGCCTATTTTACATTTAACATCAGTTTTTTCATTGTAAATTTGCACAGAGAACCCGAAGAATTTCAATAAAACAAATGTATTTTCTTCACTACTCTCTGAGTCTCAACAGGAATGGCGAAGAGACATCATTTTTATATATACTAACTTGGCACGAACGTTTTTGGAATGTTCAGCTACTTGTATTTACTTCTTTCTCCATTGTGAAACTAAAAAATCAATTACAATCTTACAGCACATGAATGCCTGAATCACATGTTATTTCCTTTTGTCTTATTCCATATTAAGGTTTTGTTCTGAAAAGAAAAACCAAAATAAAAAGTATGATCAGATATCATTTTAAGCTATTTATTTATTATGGATCCACCACCTTTACTTCCTATTCTATCTTTGCTTGATCAAATCATCAAATTATTTTTTATTAATGTGATTTTATACCATCTTAAAGCAATTCCAGTGGGCATTGATCTTTTTACTAAAATACCAAGTCTGGTGGATTGACGAATTTGGTTTTGGGCAGTGGGGAATTGACTAAACGAGGCAACATGCACCGAGCCTTGACGTAACATAGGCCGAGCGGCTCAGGTTGGCTCGATCACGGTCATATCCCAACGGATCTAATCCAGTGGCTATTAACATCCTCCCTTATAAATTCAACCCAAACTCAATCTTTTCTACTCACACCAAACTCAATCTTCTCTACAATCTTCTCTAAAAACTCTTCATATTCCGTTTCTTTAAATATTTTTTTCAAAAAAAAAATGTCTCAATCTCAAAATATTAGTCGAAGTCAAAATCGAAAAGCACATAGAATTAGGTATACTCAACCTCTACCGACTCAACAAGATATTTCGGATGAAGATAACAATCCTAATTTAGTTTCCAGTCGAGAATTAACCACGAGTTAAGGTCATGTATCTTCAGTAGCAGAGCGAGATGGAAAATGCAAAAACCAAGAGGTGGTTAGTATGAAATAAAACCAGTTTATGATAAACTCCCAGAAAGTGCTAAAGTTATTGTGAATAGATTCCCTCGGAGGACTTTGTTCTATATGGAGTCGAAGAGACATTCGGCCAAATTCATTTCGATGATGCTGGAACGTTGGTGGCATACTACACACACGTTGCATTTTGATAACTTCGAAATACGTGCATCATATTTTTGATTTATAATTTTTATGCAAAAAATACGATTCATATATGAAATTAACAGTTTTTAATGTTTACCTTTAGATTTGTACTTCGTGCTTGGGATACCTTCCGGTCAGGGACAAAATGTTCTATTTGACCAACAAGGTTGGTTGGAAAATGAACGATATAAAGGTGAACTTCCTTTGTATTTTCAAGTAACGACACGCAAACATACCGCTCTAAGAGGTTTAGGGATTCCTAATGTCAGTTTAAAGGCATTTATATTCAATAAATTATATGAAGATGTTGTAGGAGAAGATCCAAACCAGCAATACGTTACAGAAATTGCAAAGGTTTTTATTTTATGGGTAACTGGTATGTGTTTTTTTCCCAATGCAAATAGTAGTGTTTTAGTAGGATGGCTAGAGGCATTGGAAGATTTGGAAAAGGCTGTCAGTTATGATTGGGGGTCCGCTATTTGTAATGAGTAGTTTCGTTTTATTTGTGAGATTAAGAAACTAACTTATTATGCAATCAGAATTAATCTATAAAAAAATTACTAATTTTATTTCACATTCAATTAAATTTTAACAACGTCTTTTCTTATAGCAAACTACATAAGATTAAAAGGAAACTACAGCATTACATAAATGGATCGAATTTGTGAAGATCTCTAAGGATGTGGAAACAAGCTTCGTACAGAAAAAGTTTGCCGTGATTTTCCTGCCATACATCTTGAGCTAATTGGATCACTTCATCTTCAGTTACACCGTTAAATTTTTCTCGATCAATTACCCTTACCTGAATACGTAATCGCGTGACTGAATGACTAATTGCTTGAAAACGACTCGACAACCCAAGGCTATGACAGTTCCTTGGGTTCCCCATTTATGCAACGAACATAGTGAAAATGTTCTGCCAAAAAGACGTGTGCGACATGAGTTGGCCAGTAGGAACATTTCCTCTGCTATGAAAAACATATGCTTTACAAATATCTAAATCTCCTTCTTGAGTATATTATGAATGACGAACTCTGACAGCCAATTTTTTGAAAGTCTTTTCCTACAAAAACTGAGATTAGGAGTTTGAGATGGAAAGCTTAAGATTTTTTAAAAAAGTAGAAGAATTTTTTAGTGGAGAAGGTGTGATTTTGGAGTTGAAAATGTTTGAATTTATAGGGAGAGGATGAGAGTTATTGAGATTCGACCGTTGTCGAATCTCATTGAGCCGCTCGTCACAAACAAAGACGATCGACTTACTCTGAGCCTCGATGGGCAACCCCCTCAATATACCCATTTGCCAAGTCGTTTTTTGAGTTTGCCCATCCCACTGTGGGGTGGTAATTGACAAATTATCCAAAATGCCTACCCCGCTGGCTTTGCTCTTAGTATCCTTTCTCATTGTACCATATGATCAAGAACCAATAATGGATCAAAAAGTAGAGCAAAGTGCATCTAATGTTAGGAATAAGTCCTGAAGACATAGGAATAATAAGACCGCGCCAGACCTTAGCTATGTTTGCTAGGTCTAAGAGAAGTTTTTTTGTTCCTCCAAGCGAAGACATAGGAATAATAAGACTGCGTCAGGCCCTTACATACTTCACCACCCTAAAAGTGAGGCGAAATAAATTGCATGTCAGCATCAAAGTAGGTTTTGCTTGCGACAGATACTACTCGCGTAGATATGTTCAGATGGTGGCCAAAAAAGGGAGTGAGCAGAATATGTAGCATTATAACTTACCTGTTTTTTCATTCTTGCTTCCAGAACATCTTCCAACGAAGGTCGAAACTAATGAAATTTAAAGTATTTTGAAGGACCTCCGACAACCTACAGGTTTTGGTGAGCTGAGGAACCTGATACATATACAACATCTTCACCATCTACAATTCAAAAGAGGTTACACAAAGAAAGTCTATCACTTGTGTTTTATAAATCTACGAAGCATTCAAAAGAGTTCAATTGAAAAGGGACTTCATACAAAGGTAAACCTACTGTAAATTAATACTAATAAAAGATACCTAGTAGTTGAAAGGCTGCATCAGTTGCTACACATGCTTTTGTATCTTCGTTGCTGCTTTATCATTTGAAAACCATTTAGCTTACATAGATGCATTTGGAAGTACTTGTACCACATACATGTTATTAGGGAGACTAGCTTGTAACATAATTAATGATATTATTAAGAAATAACATATGGTAGGACGAAAAGTCATTGCCATGAGTTATCTCTTGGACACTCTTCAACAATCAGAAGATTCGTAATGGAATGTTCAAGTAGTCATTGATGTGTTTGTAGACAGTAGTAAATAAGAGTCCAAACACTAGGACTTGTGAAGATTTGATTTCAGACTAAACTTCTAAGACTGAAAGTAGCAAAACTCAAGCAAAGTTAAAATTAAGATTAAGAGAATATTGAGGCTAAGATTCCAATATGTACCAATTTTCAAAGTGATTTAGTTCAATAATTATAATTATGCAATTCATACATTCAATTTGATTCTAATATATTACAACAAGTAGATTTTCAGAATAACCATTGAAATCGAAAGCATGGAACATCAAAAACCCTAGGCCAAGCATGTACCATCAAAATAAATCACAATTGCTTAACAAAAATCATTAAATCAATTTTTCAACCAAAGCAAATAATCATAAAAGAATTGCACGAATTATATAAATAAGAAATATCACTTTTTCATTGGAAATAACATCCTCTGTCGCCTCAGCAATGGGGTTTAACTCATCATAGCAAACACTATCTTTTGTGCCATTCCAAATGGAAAGTGAGTCTCCCTATTTTATTGGTGAAATTTAACAAATGATGAATACATAGCTCAAAAAGTGTTTGAGAAGAGAAGAAGAGAAACTGACATATAAATTTGATACGATTTCTGTTACAAGCTGGAAACGGTCACGGTTCTCTGATATACTCTCTTTGTCGCTAAAAACAAGAAAATATCACTGTCCATGAACGACAGTTCCTTTCCGCCGTTGATTTGAAACCAATAGTGACAATTTCTGCGACAGTTTTCCTGTTGCTTCTTCTTCTTCTTCCTCTTCCCCTCTGAGTTGCAGAGAATTTCTTTGTATTTTCTGACCAGAGCCCCCTCAAACTCTCTCTATCTTCTTCTATTTATAATACCATCTCCCACAGCTCATTAAATCTTCTCATTGGATGAGAATCATCTCGACAGATCGAGATATTATCTTCCGGTGATATTTTCTTCTTTTTTAACGCAAGACTCGATCCTGATTTTGTTCTTCTCGCTAATTTGCTTTCTAGATCAGGACACGACATAATGTTGTTGCCATGTTCGAGCAAGAGTTTTTAAGTTTGTAAAAATCCCGAGAATAAATTTTTCTCCTCCCTGTATTTTTTCCGAGTAACAACAATAACCAAGAATCTTTGATTTTAGTTTATTTGCTTCTGTCTTGATTTTTTTCACGTGTCCAGATTCGTACAACTCCTTTAAATATGGTAAGAAGATATTCACGCCAAAAAACTTTCCAAAAATTCCTTTAACTGGTTCACAGATCGACACAAAGTCTTCCCGCCTAAATTTTGTTTGAAATGGGAAGAAGGTTGTGCGTATAACCAAAGTGAGGGTGCCTTTATAACTGGGGTGTCCTTATCCAATCATTGGATGCCTTTAGTAATTTTCCGGGTGCCTTTAATACTTTTCCGAGCCAATTTTCCCAACAATGTTCATTCCCCAAAAATTCCTACAAACACATAAAATAATATAATTAACACACAATCGAGCACTATCAATATACAAAATTGAGACAAACAAAAAAATGTATCTATCATTCATCAATTCATATGAATGAGGCAATATATTTCCCATGCTAAAATGAGCTTGAACAAAAGCGCACACATAAACTTATCTTGTTAGCAACTGTTGATTCCCGCTCACAGACGTTTCTGATGATAAATGCCACGAAAGGGTTTGTGATGCCAGGATACCTAGTTACATAAATAAAACAGACCACTAGATTACACTAGCAAAAAGTACTGTTGAAATAAAGGACTTCAGTTATGCCTTGCACCCATTTGTATTACCTGAAGGATAGATACTTGGTTTTGTTTTAATAAGCTTTTGTCTTGCATCCATATGTATATTTTGTGAATTAAAGTGCACCTTCTTATTAACAGAATCAATTAATCAATTTATACAAGTTAGAACTACTCACACTGTTTTCGTTATCAGTCGTCAAGAAGCTAACAAAATTCGGAACTTACTTGGTAAAATATAATGCTTGTGATGTCTTGGAACAGATGTCAACAACTGATGCTTCCTTAACCCTCTTTGTCCATGTAAGTTTGGCAAGTAAGAAGTTTCTAATAGTAACAAATACAACATTCTATGTTATTTCGCTGAGGTTGTCAGTACCCCAAATAAATCCATCCAAGTCGAACTTCTTATACAACCTTCTAAATGCTTGTACAAGTTCAAGAGGAGTCATAATCATAAGTCCAAAAAAAATAAGGGTACGAATACAATGTTTGCCAATGATGATGCATTATCATACATTACTGCATCAACATCATAAGCCTGCAAAGTTACTGAAAAACTTACTTCAACGCTCGAGACAACAGTTCCATCAAACTGGACTGCATGGATAGTCCCCATAGCCTAAACAAGAAACATTAGATATGGTCATAAACCAGGTGGACAGTTTATGTCAAAGGTATAGTGTTAATTTAGTTGGGGGTGTATTGTTAATTTTGTTGGTTAACAGTCAGAGGTGTAGGGTTAAATTAGTTGGGTACATGTTAGGAACAGTAATAGCTAAACAAGATTAAAATTCGCACTTACTCATATCATCCTTAGATGCTTTCTTTGACATAGAGGTAGTCATTTTCCCAAAAACACGAACTTCCCTTCCAAGCTAGGTACTCGTGCGATGAGTGTTATCTAGTAAATCAGTTACTGAATTCCGACCACTTGAGATACCATAATTGTGCTCTCAGCAGTACTTGCACACCACTGAAATGCTAAGTCCCCTGGTACATAGAATACCGGATCACAGTCTAAAATAATGTTTATTCCTTGATACAATTGGATTATAATAGAACAAAGAGAAGCTCGTAGTGTTTTGGGTGTTACAGTTGCTTAATATGATCTCACACCTTACATTTCCTTTCTCCAACCTATGTTTCAAATATTTCTCTATATGACCCAGAATAGGTACTGCATGTTACTTGATATATTCACCAATTCAATAAGTTGAAACATCTAAAACACTTCACTGCTAGCTTTTTTCTGTATGTACATATCCGGGAGGAAAAATGTTAAGATTACCTTGTCACTGGACTTCGAAAGAACCCTCGTATCATAATTTGTATGTACATGTGACACCAATTTCAACCACACAACGCTAGCAAAAAACATTAGTGTTGCACAAGACAAAACTGCTAAACCAAACCTGCACATAAGCTAAATAATTAACTTGAACCATGCTTTCTTACATACAATGAGAAAACCATCAAATTAATATAAAAAAATGTACCCAGCGAATGTAAGGATAAAGTGGAAATGTATAAAGTACACTCACTTGTGAATTATACAAGCTGTGTACAGGATTAAAGCCTTGGTAATCAGTACATGAAGAGAAACTACAACCTGCAAGAAGTTAGAGTAACTGAGCAAGCTTCTATAAAATTAGCAATAACTATTCATTGCTTCTCCTTTTTTTCTTCTTTGTTCGGATCTTGACTGCTAATATTTGCATTTTATTGAGTGACTAGTTCAAGAGAGATCCTAAAAAAGCAGACTTGATTCTGCAAGTCTGAGAATCTAAAAGAGACCCTAATAACAATATACTTGTGGATTGGTTATGAACGAAATCAATTGTTAAGTGAGAAGCTAAAAGAGATGGAAAGAATAATAGAAATAATAAGAGAGGAAAATAACTAGAGATAACCAGAGCCGGGATGAGAAGAAGCTCGACGAAAGTCCATGCCTGTTCCTGCTGCTAAATTGGTGTATGGTACAACTGCGTTTCCAATTCACCTTCAACCCTAACTCTAGTTAAGAGTTTAACTTTGGTTAAGGGGTATAATGGAAAGAAAAAAAAGAAATAAATTGATGACAAAACCGGACAATAGATCTATATGTTTTTTTTAACTTGTTTCAATATGTGGCTGACTCGTATACTTTCCAAGAAAAAGAGGGTTTTTATGCCCTTTTCAAAATAAAATAAAAAATGTATGGGGGATGATTTCTCACGGATTGCTTCAAACATGACAGTCATCGTGTCTAATTCTACTTCTCACTGTTTCTTGCTACGTATTTCTCCCCTTTTATTCTACATTTCTACTTAATTCAGGTGGGTTTCATACCCTAAACCCAAATTTTAAACATGGATAGGCTTACTGTAGGAATTCGAACTCAACAATGAAGGTATTGGTTTCTCTCGTTTAATTCTTAATCAAAATTATAGTAATTATTAGGTTATATAACTCGCACACATTTCGATCAACACTGGACCCGAATTTTTGTTAGAGTTGAAGTCGATGTGTTCAACTTGGATTGATTTCTTAATTAGTGATATTTATGCAGTACAGGGAGATTGAATTGCTAAATGTTGCCGCAGTTGTTACAGTGCTATGGTGCAACCTTGGAGGCAAAAACTTTCTACTCAGAAAGAAATGAAACCTTCAGCTGAGGTTAGACTGATATTTATTTATTTCTTGCTCTTCGAGGGTTTCATGAATCAAAGTAGAAGTAGTATGATTAGTATATGACTTCCTGTATAATTCTGAGCCTCTATCCTCAAAGTATGTCATTTCGTAAATGCCTTTGGTTTTCTGTTGTCGAAAAAATCAAAATTTTATAAGTTTTATAAGCTTGGCTTTCAAAATGGACGGTCATTTTGTTGCCTCATCCTCATGTTAAGCATATGCATCTTATGTGGAAAAATTCATTTCCCAGTCTTTGCAGCCAACTTAGTTTTGATAACAGAAAGCTAGAATGATTTGGGATTTGTAGCTAATTTATAGATATACAATATCAGCAATAATAAAGTTATCTCAATAAGAGAAACACAACAATTTTTTCAAATCGCTAAGCATTTTGCAATGTGTGTTATGCTTATCCATGTGCATTGAAGATGGTGAAGGCAAGGTTTCTGTCAGTTGATGGTTTCTAAACACTAAAAATGGATAAATTAGTCGCACAGGAACAACTAGGATAAGAATTTATGAGCTATGTTCTATATTTCCATTGATCATGAGTCACATAAATTTGGTTCGTTTTTTTTTATTACACCGAGTTTACACTGTTAGCCGATAGTTATTGTAACATCCTATAAATAGATTCATTTATTGGGATCATTAAATAATATTGTCTAAATATTTATGTAATCTTAAAGATATTGACTTATACATTCATATTTTTAGACATTTTCAAAAACTTTAATCACATTTTCTTTTAGCATTAATGAAAACTTAATTGCTTGATATTAAATGTGTGAAACCTTTGTATATGCCCATAACGTGTCATTATATGCAACATAGTTTGTAACTCTAAAATTTTAAGTTTTCTGAATGTCACCTCTATAAATAGAACATAGGTTCTCTCTTGTTTTAACGTGTCATTATATGCAACATAGTTTGTAACTCTAAAATTTTAAGTTTTCTGAATGTCACCTCTATAAATAGAACATAGGTTCTCTCTTGTTTTAACATTGTGTAATCTTTAGCATTAGATTTTCCATTCAATATTCTTTTCCAGATTTCTAATTTTTTATTTTTATGTTTATTTGTTTTCCTCTTTCCTGAATTCACTACCAAAAACCATGAAGCTACACATGTTTTTATACTATAAAAGCATCAGGTGCAAGCAAAAAGTAAGTGTTCGATTATATTTTGCAATAACCAAAATGATCTTGAAACTAACCAAATTTGCTAATAGCAATTTATATATGATCTTAAGGTCAAAGGTTTGATCCCAATTTTTGTTCACAAAAACACCCTTCCGCTCCATGCTTGAGTCTCTAATCTTTTTCCTTTAAACTCCAAGCACTCACATTTATCTAGAAATGGATATATTTCCTTTGAAACTAACTCAGTGAATTCTCTTAGTTCGTTTCAAACACGAAATTATCTTTGTGAAAATGAAAGGGATGAGCTTCATTTGTACTGTTTGGGGTTATTAATATAAGGATGTGGATGATGACTCAAAAATTGACGTTGTCCTACTGAACGTTGTACTCTATTACAACCACTTTAGATGTGAGGAGATCGACGGTCTTCTTCTACATTACAAATCGATCGTAAAAACAACTAATCTTTAAAAAGTAATGCTTACAGATCTATTGAAGCAATCCTCGGATTATTGTTCATCAAAGGGGATGTTTGTGCCATAACGAAGAATCAAGAAGAAAAGGTGTGAAAGTGAGTTATATAAATTTTGTGGTTAAGACATAGTTGGTCTTGTTTTAGACCATTTATTATTGTTAATCCATTCGAGTACAATTTCTTTTTGTAATAAATATTGAGTTTGGTACATTTATAATGAGTATTAAGTTATTAGGTTTTATATCATAAATATACGATAAATGTAATAGTCCATGCTCTTATCCAATCAAGTTAAGATAAAATTTTGTGGTAACGGTCAAATCAGTATGTAAATATCTTGAGATCATTTCTACTATGTTCCGTAAAAAAATATAGCAAACACATTCTATTATTATGGGTTAAATTTACATAATGATTATAATCGATAATTTCTCCGAAGTCAGGAGTAAATTTTCTTGCTTCACAAAAGTTTTTTTTCTTTCTTGTTTTGTTTTGCTTTTACAATTTATTTTGAAATTTAATCATCAAATTAATTTATAAATTTTTTTACTTAATTAAGTCAAAAAGCTACCCCTTATAAGGGTGAGCATGGGCCGGTATGGACCGGTTTTCACCTCATCCGCATCCAATCCAACTCATTACGGATCTAAACATCAACATCCAATCCAACATCCAACGGATCTGCATCCAATAGATGTACGGATGGACGTATTGGATATTGATAATCCAATGAATTTGTTTTATAACTAAAGTTTTTTAGTTTTCTTCCCATGCCTTGCATGAGCCTGATCTAACTTGCATAGGAACTTATAAATAATTACAACTTGTAATTATAAGAAATCATGGTTGCTAATAACTAAAAAATATAATTTAAATAATAATAATTAATTGAATTACTTAAGAGTTGTTCAAAATAAATCTAAGAATAAAAATAAAAATAATTTGTACTTATAGTAATCCTAAGAATCAAATTAAAAATAAATCTCTAATATTCCTACTCAAATCATATGCATAGTAATAGAAAATATGAAATCCTAATAATTTTATTCCTCAGTTTCTTCAGTTTCATCCTTATCTTCTTCATCCTACGAAATTACTATCTTTCTCATCTTTTTCTTCTTTGTTGTTATATCAACCAAGCACACGTCATCTTCCAAAGCAGAATTACCTTGTTGTGTTTTTGGTTTCTTTTTTTAGGTTGTTTTTGGCTGCAATTTGTCGACTTCGTTTGATGTCTTTCTTTTTGTTGTTACATTATAAACCTTCAAAACTTTGTAATTGTCTGGTTGTTTTTGAATATTGTATTCAGTTATCTTCATCTTAAACCTAAATTTTTGTTCAACCAATCTATCAAATAGTTTCAAACCCTTCTCTGGTTCATCTAGCTGCAAATTGTGTTGTATATTTTATCATGATTATTGTTATTGTTCTTTAGAAAATAAATTTTATCATTGAAATTATAATAATTAACATGGGTATTAAAATTATTTCATACCTTTTCACAACGTTCTACATACCTAACATGTTCTTCTGCCTTTTGTTTAATCATATTTTCAACATTTTATCCCATAACAGATAGCTCTGTAGTATCAGTAGGATCCTCGATTTTTATGGTTATTTGACACCTGTATTGATCCATAATAGTAATTAGTATATGTTCTATTATTTTTTAGACAATTGACATGTTATTTTTTCTTACCATGGTACCAGTTCTCCATCAAAATCCTTAAGACACTTGGGGCAAGAAGGCCCTTCATCTTTGTATTCAACCTTGTTCTTGTATTTTAAGCAAGCTACCAATCCTTTCCCTCGATGTAACGAACAACGGATGCTTCGCAAAAAAAATCCTTGTCATATTTCAAACAATTATTAGTGGATTATATTGATTTAATTAGACTAATAATGCATATTGCTTGAGTTAACTGTTAAAGAAAGTTACCTTGTTATTGTCATCTAAGAGTAGTTCACTTGCTTCAAATAGACTAATCTTTTCTTCAAATGGGTCTTTTTCTTGTTCCAAATATACTTCTTGGATTTCTGTAGTTTCTTCGCCAAGCCTGTCACAAATAAAATAAATTAGAGTAATGTATTTATTGTGTGTTTGTATGTAAATTGTTAGCCTACTTACAGTTGTCGAAATTATTGTACTTGTTTAGTATTTGAGTCGATGAATACTCTTGATGCAGCAGAAGTAGAAAGACTTATTGCTCCCATGTGGTCTTTGACAAATGTTCTCGTAACTATGATAATGAATGTTGTTTGTTTGTTAGTTGCCAATATCTCATCCTTATCTTCCAAATACCCCATAGATTTATTTTGATTGTCTCCCCCTGTCAAAAGTAATGTATAATGTTAGTTTTTTGTTGATCAAACAATAAAAGTACTTGTAAATTTAATGTGTATATAACCTTTCATTTTCTATATAAATTTCTCTCATTTGAACAATTTTGGTCCCGTCATATTCATCAATTGACTTGATTATTATGTTTGATATAGAGCTTAATTTCCCAATGACATCTGCAAGAGAAACGAATATTACATTTTATTAATCTCTTCTACTTACTATTATAACTTGATTTTAAAAGAAAGAAATAAAGGTAAATTTACTTGTATAATATGTATTACATTTTTTTTCTTGCAAGTACACTTTGTAGAGGTAAGAAAGTGAATTTTTCAACAGGAAAAGTGGATGGGTCTACTTCGAGTTGCTGAATCTTAGTAAATTTGTTAAGTCACATGATAAATCTGAAAGAGAAAATTCTATATCCACTTGTAGGTACTTGGAGAGTGATTCTCTGAATGGAGTATACACGTCCATCTAATATTTTTTCTTTGAACAAATTAATGTAATCTTTATGTACTTTCAGTTGCATTTGGGTTCCCTGAAATTTGAAATAGTTATAAGAATTCACTTCCCTGAAATTTACATGTTTATGTAATTATTCCAGAAAGATAAGAATTGAGAAATCTTATATCTCCATCTATTACGCGAGCTTCAAGGCTCCATACTTGTCCAGATTTTTTGTTCTCTGATATCCATACCTTGAGTACTTTCACCTTGACTGTTTTGTTGTTAGTTTGGTTCATGTTAAGAGCACTCAATAGGGTATAGTTTACCTTTACTGCTGATTTGCCTATATTTTTTCACAAAACATGTTAAAAAGATAGATATAGTTTACATTGAACAACATAACTTATGAATGTGTTGTAACAAACAACGATAATAAGAGTGTGCACATCAATGGTATAATAAGAAACTTTAAGAAAAAATGTGATAAACATGATACAAAGGATGTCCACAATATTCGCATTGTCTAAATAATGCAATTAGATATAGTCCACACACAACAACATAACCTATGAATGTGCTGTGAAAAAAAGCATGTGTATAGTAATAGTAAGGATTCGTGATGCCTTATTGTTAGTTTACATAAGTAAGTGACAATGAATGTGATGTGATAAACATGATACAAAAAAGGATTTATCATACCTTAGCTTCCATTCTTGGTAGTCTTTGATATCTCCTTCATGGTTTATCTCTTTTTTACTCGGCTGTGTTAGCTTAAACGATGGATGAATATGAAAGTATAGGTTTCTTATTTGTAGAGAATTCTATGGTCGGTGTTCATAGAATTTCATAGATATGAAACTCTTAAGATACATTAGTTTTTTCTCTAAGCTATATTTGGATATATGTAAATATAGAATTTAGATAGATAGAAATTTTGTATAAGATTTTACCAAATAAGATCATTTTTTTGGATATTTGTTAATGGTTTTTTTACAGATGTTTTTTTTATCTGGGTCGGGTTATATGTTTGGATAATAACAAAGGGATGGTTACTAATCCCTTTGTTATTCGGCTAGACCTAGTTTATCGGCAATGATCTGATTTGAAATGAAAAGAAAATGGTTTTGGAGATTTCATCAATTTGGGTTGTGAAATTGTATGATGGAAGATGCATAAGGTAAATGGGTTATTATTTGTTGATTTCTATTACATATTTGTATTTTTTTTTTTCTGTTTTTCGAATCAAGATTACAATTTTAGGTTAGTTCATATTTCATTGTAATTTCTATAAAATCGGTGATTGGGTTTTAAACTTTTGATGCAAGGATTGTAGATTGATCTTTGGTTTGGATTTTATTTTTTGTTTTAAACCTAATTCCATTGCATGATTTAATTTTTGATTCAGTCTGTTTTTGAACTCTAATGAAAACAAATCTGGTATTCTAATAGTATTTTCATCATTGCAGTTGAATGATGTCTGAGGATTCCAACTCTATTATCTGATTCAATTTATGATTTTTGAGGAATCTCAAATCAGGTAGGCATATCAATCATTTATTTTCTTGTTAATTGATTTTGGTTATCTGTTTTTTTTTTATTTTGCTAAATTGAATTATTTGCTTCTGAAATAATAAATAGGACAAAAATAGATGTTGAAATAGTTTTTAAAATAAATTAAATTTTATCTCATGACACTTGTTTATCCTTGAAGAGAGGCAATGCACCTCTCTTGAACTCCATTGATAAAAGTACACATGTTAAGGCTTCAAGAGAGGCAATGCATACATGTTAAGGCTTCAAGAGAGACAGTTCCTACCTACACATATTTATAGCACATTTGTTATCATATATAAGAGAAGTTATCCCTCTTATTTGATACAATATTCTTTTGGCAATGGGGTTCTTTTTTGATTTGTTCATTTCATTGTTAAATACATTGATGGTATTATGTTTAGTGTATCTGAGCTTGTTGTAGTCAGAGCAGCATGATGATAATTCCCTCTCAAAATCTTATTTTGGTATTAGGTTTCACCATCACCGGAATCCTACAAATTATTGTATCCCTTTCGTCTTACTAATGAACAAACTATTCTTATTGTTTTTGAATAATCATGGTTTATTCTCTGTTGTTTTAATTTTAGTATAATCTTGTCTATGTACTTATATCAGATTCTGTTGGTAATTGGGATCAAAATTTATGTCTTTGTTGGTAATTGAAATCTAAATATGTCTTCGGAAATAAAGCTCTTGTTAGTCAATAACTATTTTTTCTGATCTTTGAAGATTCTAGTTCTTTTTTACTTGGGTATATTTCCTTTTTTCATTTGCAGTTTGTTCATTTGGTCTTTTTACTTCCTAACCGGAAATCTTTTGGCTTATTGGTTTCATTTAAGATTTAAGATTTAAAGTCACTACAAAAGCTATTCTTAGGCAATAATATAGACTCTTTGATATTGTAGTTAAATCCTCTTAAGTATTTGTTAAATATAGAATCACTTTAACCTGGGAGTCTTGGGACACAACATTGAGTTCAACTTTTGATAGACCTCAACTTGGTTTTCTTTTTCCTGTTAGCTATTCCAGTGTTGATTACTGGTTGTTATGTACTTTGAAAAGATAAATTGAATAATAATTTGATTAACAACTTAAAATGTATTAAGAAATTAACAATTAATAAATAACCTAGTAATAAAACCTAACATAATTCAACAAAGTTCTACTTAACATCAAAAAATAACTTGCAAATTACTAATGAAGAAATAATCTATTAATAGTAACTTAAAATAGATAAACTTCTTAAAATTGTCAAATTTATTTTGTATTTGATAGCACCAGTTTGAGATTCTTTTTCTTTGATCTTGTTGGTGCAGAAAACTCTTCTTCTCCAGTATCAGATGTCACTTGATAGACACATTTTTGTGTTCGACTTGATCTCAATTTTATATATTGTTAGTATTCGATTTTGTACTTATTATGGTTTTTTATTGCTTTTTAGGTATTTTTGGAGAAATGTTAAAGGCACCCTCAACTTGGATTAAGGCACCGACACTTTGGTTAAAGGCAACCACACCCCAAATTTCAAATAAAAAAATTGGCGGGAACAATTCTCACGTAAAGGAAATAGCTTAAATATGGAAACAAGCTTTAATTTTGGAAATCTTCTCAAAGTTGTTTTAGGAAATCAAGTTATTTGGGTAATAAGAAGAAAAGAAGAAAGATCTAAATATTCTTCTAATCATAGAATCACTAAACGGAGCAAGAAAAAGGAAATCAGGAAAAATCTTTTCTCTTTTGGAAATTGTTGATCGGTGATCCTGCAAGGAATTAAAGGAAGTTTTTGAGGATGATTAAGGCTTTGATTAGTATATAAATGAAGCTTAGAGGTGTCCAGAGGAAGAGGGGAGATTGGGGAAGCTTAGAATTGCTCGGAATCAAGAGAACAACGTGAAAAAAGTGAACAGTTGAAACTGCTGCTGCTGTCCGCCATTGAAGAAGCTTGAAGAACACAGAACATTTCGCAACGGCCGTTACAGCAACGAATCTTCAATTTCTGTTGCATATTCATTCAAAGTACTTTTTGTTACGGGCTGAAGTGTTTCCAGCAACACTTATAGTCGTATCTAATCGACTGTGTGCAATCATATTCTCCTTGTAAGCAATTTTTGAGTAATAAATAATGATTTTTGAGGATTTTGCCATTACTATGAGGAGCTAAACTTCTTCTTTGAGGCTATGGAGGAAGCTACTTTTCCAACAATTATGTGGTATGTATTTAATTAATTTATACAATTTATTTATGATTAATGCCTTGGTTGAAAATTGATTTAAAAGATTTTTTTTAAGCAATTGTGATTCCGTTAGATGGTGCATGCCTCGGATTAGGTCCCTAGATGCTCCATGCTTTTGTTATACAGTTGTTGTTTTGAAAATGTACTTTTGCAATGATTTAGAATCAAATTAAAATGTTTTAATTGCATGATTAAAATTATTATCACTTTGAAATTGGAAAATAGTGGAATCCTAGCCTCAGTTTTCTCTCAACCTTATAAAAAATATTTGAGTTTTCATACTTTTAGTTTTAGAAATTAAATTTAAAATCAATCTTCATAAGTCTGAGTAACGAATCTTTATTTACCACTTTAAAATTACATCATCACTCCCATGTGATTTCTTTTTTTGATGGTGTTTTTGGTGTTATCTCATCTTTTTTGTGATTAATAGATTTTGAAACACAGATTTGAGAGATTTTTTTTTACTTCAAAACATCATTTTCCCCACATCAGCTTTATAACATGTAACTGAAATTGGTATTGGGACCCTTTAATTTTCTCTGATACTTGAGCCATGAATCCAAGTTGGTGTGCCTGTATAACATATGTATCTGTGTTAGTATAGTGATGTAAGAAGGATTAGATATTAAGGATAGGTATAAATTAGATTTATTACCTTATCTCCATCTGTAATATTCTTGACTTCACCAAGTTTCATCTGAATCAGTTTTTTTTGTTGTCTCTTCATGAACAATAAGTACTGCACCTTCATTTTTGTCACTTACTTTTAGCTTCAATATTAACCTGATCTCTGAACAACCGAGTTCTTCTTCGCAGGCATAGCACCAGTTTAAAGTGTCTTTTGTTTCTTGTCTGCCACTTGGGAAAGCAAAGTAGTACAATTCTGTTGATTCTTCCAAGCCTTCAATTGTTGCGTTGCAGTTGAATGAATATCCCTATTTATTGGACGGTTGGTGAATATATTTACACAATCAAATAAGATAACATAGTTTGAAACCCGAAATAAAGAAAAACTTACATATTTTTTCCCTTGTAACCAAAGTGTCTCATACTTTTTCTGGAACTTTGTTGCTTGATGTATAGCTTTAGGCCTTGAAATATTCTCCATCTTTGATTTCTTTGCTGCAGAGAAATAAATAAATATGAGTTTTGTATATTTATGCTAAATATTGAACAAATAATAAAAAAATATTACCTGAGATTAGTATTTTTGCAATACTATTGAATTGAAATCTCTGATATGATGTTTTAGAGTGTTTTTAGATTTGAATTATATAGATTTAAAATCTGGTTTACAAGATAAATATTTAAGGATATATTGATCTAAGATATGCCTTGAATATTTCAAAGAATATTGTTTTACTTTTTAAAGAATATTTCTTTACCTGTTTGTAACTAATTTTAATTTTAAAATACTACTTTTACTTAATTTTTTTAAAACTGAATATATACTTACTTTTTTAAATTGATTTTGGTGTTTTTTTTTTAAATTTTTTTTTTTTTAAATATTATATAATATATTTTAAAGTTTTTTAGATTTAATTTGATTTATATAAGTATTAGATAAGTATTTAAGGGTATCTTGATTCTAAGATGAGTCTTGAGTCTTTTAAAGAATATATTTTAACTTTTTAAACCGATTTTTTCCATAACAATTTTTTTTTTTTGTTATAGAAAATTGTTTTTATTTTTTTTATTTTTTATCTATTTTTGGTGGGTATATTATTAACGTTTTTTTGGGTGTGGACGTATTGGTCCACACTTTGGATTTTTGGCAGCACCTTGGGCCTTGGATATACCATGCCAAGAAGGGATAAATGTACCTGGACTACTCTGAATCACCAGATAATGGAGCCAATACGCATGCTGGCTTGGTTGTGCTAATGGTTAAGGTACTAATATAACACTCTTATCAAACATATTCAAATTGTACACTGTGAAATTTGTTGTAGATTGTGATTATGTTAGGAAAGTTATATTAACCACATTCTTGACAAACGGAATAAACGTAAATATGCATGTACAAAATCAACATAGATATACTTGTTAATTGACACAATGTAAAGAATGAATACACATAGTGTAGAAAACATGAATTTGCATAGATGGAACAAATATCTTTTTAAAAACTGAAATAACTAAAATGTTACAAAAGTTGTCATTTCTCATGGACCTTGGTGCCCACTATATGTTCATTGATCATTAATCGTCATCATCACTATACTCATATATGTATTCATCATCACTCTCTTCGACAATTTGTTCATCATTTTTATCTTCTATCAACGGTGGCATCTCATTATCAGTTTGTCCACCTTCATCTCCATTATGTTCAATTTTTTCATCATCTTCATCCTCTATCAAAAGTGGCATCTCATTATTAGTTTGTTCACCTCCATCTCCATTATGTTTCATGTTGACAAATGGGAGCTCTTCATAATCATTTTCCTCATTGTTTTCAAAGTGTTCGTCAGTTGTTGTCTTTTCTTGCATCAAATATATTCCTTGTTTCTGCATTTAAATTTTTTAAATCATAATCATTTCCTTAAAGGGTTAATAGTAATAGTAGTCTATTAATCAATGTAAAAAATTACTTGCTTGGTGTATGTTTGAGACTATCTACTTGTACACCACATTCTGAGTATAACCTTCCGGCATAATATCCTTTATTTTATCGATCAGAATTTTCAACCCACTCCGGCTTGTTGTTCTAGAGACCGCAACATATAGTTTCCCATGACAGAAAACTGGATTTGGAAGATAGATTCCCACATTGTGGATACTCTGTCCCTGACTCATATTTATTGTCATTAGAAAAACATACCTTAATGAGAACCTGCACTCTTTTTAGGATGAAAGGTAGGTGTGTTTCCGTGGGTTGTATTACTATCCTTGGAATAGCAACACTTTTTCCAGCACCAATACCTGTTAAAATCTTAGCTTGAATACTCATATTCAATATCTTAGTAACGATAAGCCTTATACCATTACAAAGGCCAACACTTGGATTTATATTCCTTGTAAGCATTATTGGTACATGGAGCTTTAATCAAAGTACATGGTTAGGTACTCCTGAAGGTTTTCGAGCATTCATATATTCTTGGTTGTATATCAGCGATGCATGTTCATAGTCCTATGATTGTGGACTAATCGAATCCGAGCTTAGAAAAACATGTTCTTCGCTTGTAAGCAATGAGAACACATAGTCATTTATCGTGTCCATAATATTATTCTTTGGTGTTAAGATGCACCTTTCTCTAAGGTAATCTGCATCTCCAAGTCTATCAAATAGTTCAGGATAAATGGTCTGAACTACTGTTTCAATAAGATTGTCGCTATTTTTAATCAATAGATCGGCAGGTATCTCAATCCATGTAGTTTCTTCTTCTTCTTCACCCTCAATTGCATTTGCTAGTAGTTTTCCATATCCAAGATCCATTATCCATTTATTGAACTCTGATATTAACTTCTGTTCTTTTGGATCACAATTTCCACTTAACAACCTCATATTTTCAGTCAATTCAAATACATGGAAATGCTTCCATGATCTTCACCTACTAATAGAAGCATTTAAAATATTTTCTCGGCTTCCACCTCGAACAACAAGCAAAATCTATCTAAAATCACCCCCAACAAGCATGTTTTTCCTCCAAACACCTTTTCTTCTGTATTTTCATTGTCTTCTATCATTAGATCCTTGAATGTTCACTCTAGTGCTTCGAAAGCATGCCTGTGAATCGTGGGTGCTTCATCCAAAATGATTATTTCTGCCTTACGTATTAACTCAGCTAACTGAGTTCCTTGACTGATATCACAAGTTGAAGTATCATCCAGAGTTATTGGGATATTGAATCGATAATGTGCAGTCCTACCTCCGAGGAGCAACAACAATGTTATTCCAGATGATGCAACAGCTAAAACAATTTTGGATTTAGCTCGTAAACCAGTTATTATAGTGTTCCAAAGATATGTTTTCCTAGTACCTCCAAAACCATAAACAAAGAACAATCCATCGTTACCCTTCTCAATTGATTGGTTAACATAATCAAATATTATTCTTTGAACTGAATTCAAATTATTTTTAAGCCTAATATATTTTTTTCTTAGTTTCTATGTATCGTACTCAAGCTCTACATTGGGAAAGGTATGGTTGGAAATTCAACAAGATTTTTGCAATTTGTTTTCATTAACTCTTCGATGTCAATCAAAGCGATATTTTTTATTTCATCTTCATCAAGTTCTATATTTAGGTTCCGAGGTTTCTTTCTTTCACGATATTGAATATCTTCCGATAACAGATTCTAATTCTCCTCCCATAGTCTTTTTGGATCAATCACTTCACAAAAGATCAACATCACAAGAAACATTTGACGTAAACCGTCACCTGTAAGGTATTTGAGCCTTCTTTTGATCCCTTATGCCATTCACTATCATCTGATAATAATCTAAGAGCCATACATGTATCTCTGAAACTGGTATAAATGATCCCGTTAACGTTTCTTAACTCTTCATAGTTGCATGCTTCTTTGCACACATTCAATAGGATACGCAGAAAATATATCTCCTCTGAGCTCGGATGTGCGTTGTACAGTCTACCAATTGTATTTTCATTCTTCCTTGTTCTCCACTCATTTGTAATATTGTATGACACAAATTTAGTGGGAAAATCTGCATATATTATGTTCATTGCCTTCTCATATCTTTTATTTATTTCGAGCCATTCCAAAATTTTGGTAATATTTGCGCTTGGCCTGTTTAAGATATTTTCTACAGCTTCGCCATCACGATATATCACCGTGTATTCACCCTCCAAATGCTAAGGAAGTCTCTCCATGGATGGATCTCGGTACTGAATATCGAAATCAAAAATCCTCCAACACGCCTCTGATCCAGATATATAACGACAATCCAAATAGTTATTAATTTCATCAATCATTTCATCATTTTCTCCTCCATATGCACTGTTTTGTTGATTTTTTTCGATTATAATTGTTACTCGGTCCTTACCCATGCATATTGATAGATGTATTATTTGCATTAATTTGATGCTCTAATTCATTGATTTCTTGTTAGTTTTCATATCATTATGCTTTGATTTTATTTTATTTTGAGTTTCTTAGGAGTTTTGAAGTATATTCAACCAAAGAAGAAAAAAGGAGTTCCTTATAACACGAAATGAGCAAGGAAGTCAAGTTTTACAAGTGAAGAAGATCCAAAGACAAATTAAACTCATTCAAATTCAAAAGTTCTTAATATTATCTTTAAGATAACGAGATTATAAAGTCAACACAAAAAGAACAAGGTCATTCCGAGTTCGTACGAAGAAGTTATGGACAAAACAGACGAAGCAAGAAAAAGTCATCTACAATATTTCAGCCGGTACAATTCCCAAATATGCCGAATGGAGCATTTTTTCATACAAAAAACTTGGATTTTTAATCCCTAAAAATCCTTAAAGTCGGCACGGTTCATTGGGAATCAACCATGCCGAATGGAGCGAGTTTGGATACAAAAAATTGAAGTTATTTTGGTATTAGAGTCAGCACGGTTCATAGAAATCAACCATGTCGACTGTGGCAAACTTATGGGGTCAGTTTTACGCGGTTTTGACTTCTAAAAGGAGGAAACACGATCCCGGAAGGATTTTAAGCCCTAGATTTCATGGATACTATATGAGGGGACTCCCAAGACATTAAGAAGAGACTATTGGGGAGACTTGAAAACAACGAGGAGAACAAGAAGCTAGGGCTTGGAGTTGGAGTTGAATTGATCATCACGATTTCTAGGGTTTGCTTTACTTGCTTTCTTATATATTTTTCCATGGATTTTGAGAAATCCATGATGAACTAAACCTTTCTTATTGGTTAAGGATGTAACCTAAAGTCATGAACATGTTATTCAATTAATGCATTAGTTTCGTTATTAACTCTCTTGTATATCGTTCAAGTTTTACTATATGTAACAATTATTTGATTGTGCTCATATAATATGATTAGTTATTTCGCATGTTTGAGTCACAGATTAAATATCTTAATAACTTCTCTATATCTAATTAGGATTATTAGGTAATCTTATCAAGAACCCAAATACATAGTAGTAATTTGTGATCACTAGCGGTGCGAATCATGAAGGAAGTCACAAGTAAAACTTAACCTAGGTTGAATATGCCACGATTGTGTTTGTGTTGCCTATGATAACCCGTATAACAAAATATAAAGTTTTCTTCAAATTGAATCTCTTAGCGATAAAGCATTAGGTTATTTGGTAGAAAAGAATTCATATATTAACGATTACAATATTTTTTGAGTAGTGAAGACGTAACGAAGTGTTGACACCGATTTGGGGATATTTTAGGGTTATTGGTAACATGAGAGAGTGAATCATTATATTGATTTTTGATTGCATGGCATGTGTAATGATGGACGGTGAATTCCTTAACCAGTCTTCTCTTATAATATTTTCTTAAACACTTTCAGTTTAAATTACTTTGAACAACAAAGCCCGGCCCCCCCCCTGTTTACATAAGTAATCAAAATAACTTGACAACCCATATCTCCATGAGGAACGAACTTGTTCTTACTGCTATATTCTAATCAATATTTGTGAAGCAGAGAACTTGAAAATAATTTTGCTTGGATGACAAACGACCAAAAAGAAAAAAAAAGGTTCTTTTTTGTCCCACGTTTCTATGGGATAACATCTTCATATAATTCAGAAGGTTCCTTTCCTTCCCACCATTCAACGTGTGCATGATTTTTATCTTCATTCTTGTCTGCACACATGAGAACCATAAAGTGTCTTTTGAGTGTCACATTAATAAAATCCTATTGGTGAGGCAGAATGTTTATTCGGTCACTCTCGAACCTGGATTCTTTCGTATGGTTTTTTCTCCTAACTCAAGAGCTAAGCATGAGAATAAAGTTCTTTATACTTATAACTTCTTATTGTTAGTGTGTAAAAACTTTATGTCTTCGTAGCTCTTTGGATGCATGTGCTCTGGAATGTTTGAAAGTTGGAATTTAGGTTTTATGGGTATACCTCTTGTAAACCCTCACGAGACTATAACTCGTCCACTAGAGACACCTAGGGGTTTAAAGGCTTGTTACACATGCTAAGTGTAACCGTTTCCTCAACGAAAGGGAGTTGTTGTATTCTAGTTTAGTTTAGTTAGGTAGTTTGCTCGAGGACTAGAAAAAGGAAAGTGAGGGGGAATTTGATAGGTGCATTATTTGCATTAGTTTGATGCTCTGATTCATTGCTTTATAGTTATTTTTCATATCATTATGCTTTGATTTTGTTTGCTTTTGAGTTTCTTAGGAGTTTTGAAGTACATTCAACCAAAGAAGAAGAAAGGAGTTCCTTATAACACGAAATGAGCAAGGAAGTCAAGTTTTACGAGTGAAGAAGAGCCAAATACAAATTCAACTCATTCAAATTCAGAAGTTCTTAATACCATCTTGAGATAATGTGAATACGAAGTGAACGCAAAAAGAATGAGGTCATTCCGAGTTCGGACGAAGGAGTTATGGACAAAACAGACGAAGCAAGAAAAAGTCATCTTCAACATTTCAGTCGGCACGGTTCCCAACTATGCCGACTGGAGCATTTTTATATATAGAAAACTTGGATTTTTAATCCCTAAAATCGGCGCGGTTCATTGGGAATCGACCATGCCTACTGGAGCAAGTTTGGGTATAGAAAATTGAAATTATTTTGGTATTATAGTCGACACGGTTCATGGAAATCAACCATGCCGACTATGGCAAACCTATGGGGTCTGTTTTACGCGTTTTTGACTTATAAAAGGAGGAAACACGGTCCCGGAAGGATTTTAAGCCCTAGATTTCATGGATACTATATAAGGGGACTCCCAAGACATTAAGAAGAGACTATTGGGGAGACTTGAAAACAACAAGGAGAACAAGAAGCTAGGGCTTGGAGTTAAATTGATCATCACGATTTCTAGGGTTTGTTTTACTTGCTTTCTTATATATTTTCCATGGATTTTGAGAAATCCATGATGAACTAAACCTTTCTTATTGGTTAAGGATGTAACCTTAAGTCATGAACATGTTATCCAATTAATGCATTAGTTTCTTTATTAACTCTCTTGTATATCGTTCAAGTTTTACTATATGTAACAATTATTTGATTGTGATCATATAATATGATTAGTTACTTCGCATGTTTGAGTTGCGAATTAAATATCTTAATAACTTCTCTATAGCATTGGGAGTCTTACATAATCCTATTAAGAAACCTAATATATAGTAGTAATTTGTGATCACTAGCAGTGTGAATCGTGAAGGAAGTCACAAGTAAAACTTGACCTAGGTTGAATATTCCACAATTGTGTTTGTATTGCCTATAAGTAATCCGTCTCACAAAATCTAAATCTTTCTTCAAATTGAATCTCTTAGTGATAAAGCATTAGGTTATTTGGTAGAAAAGAATTCATATATTAGCGATTGCAATATTTGTTGAATAATGGAGACGTAACGAAGTGTTGACACCGATTGGGGATACTTTAGTGTTATTGGTAACATGAGAGAGTGAATCATGATATTGATGTTTGATTGCATGGCATGTGTAATAATGGACGGTGAATTCATTAACCATTCTTCTCTTATTATATTTTCTTAAGCAGTTTCAGTTTAAATCTTAGTTTAAATTACTTTGAACAACAAAACCCTCTTGTTTACATAAGTAATCAAAATAACTTGACAACCCATATCTCCCTGAGGAACGAACTTGTTCTTACTGCTATATTCTAATCCATATTTGTGAACTGGAGAACTTGAAAATAATTTGCTTGGCTAACAACCGACCACATATGTATTTAAATAAGTATTTAATCAATGCTCCCCTTGAATTGAAGACATCAACATTTATATGTAAATCAAACTTAACAATTAGATCCCTGTTGTGAGAAACAACCCATGTATTGTCCATATCAATACCATCTTTAGTTGCAATCCTACCGTTGTCACGTCTTCTGTAGACTGGATAACCATTTTTATCAATAGTAGTATCGCGGCTGAAATCTTTTGGATATTGTTTAGAACAGACACCAATTTTCATACATGGCGAACCATCCTTTAATAGACTACAAGGTCCATGTAGCATGTAGTTGACAACAACATTGTATCTATCAGGATCCTTCTCCTTGTCAGGTATTTCTGTCGTGACAATTCTACTAATATCGGATGGAGTTTCTGGTTTATCCTCCTTGTCCATAAAAAATAGAATGTGTGCATATGGCAAACTTCGTTTTTGAAATTATATTGTATAGATGGTTGCACAATCAATAAAAAAAAGATCTGAATAAAGTAAGCAACATGATATACCAATAATTATAAGTATATCAGAAAATACCTCCTTTGACTTTTCCAAAATGTTTTCCTGCCCTTAGAACCTCCATCAAATGCTTTAGCTTTATTTTAAATACCCTAGATACAATGTTAGGTCTATCTTCTGGTCGTTGACCTGGAATCATTTCTAAATCCTTTGAAATTTCCTTCCATTTGGGATTACATGTGAAAGTTATAAATAGATCTGGAACACCGATACACCGACAAATTGCAACAACATCCTGATAATGCTGCATCATATATCTTGGACCCCAATATAGGAAAATGGTAACACAATTCTTTTCCCTTTTTTTTATAGATGGATCTCCCTTTAACAATGCATCCTTCAATCCAGAATGCAATTTTGCCCTTATCTGACCTTGATTTTTTCTGACCCATTTAAGTCGGCATTCTTCAATACATGCATATGCATCATTTCTTATGCTCAACTATAATATCCCTGTATACATCTTCATCTGTTGGAATCTCGATTATTAGGGATGCTACTTCAGAAGTTGTTGGTAAATTATACTGCCTTGCATCTTTTTATCTTTTGCTTATTATTCGTAAGTGCAATTCTATGGTGGGTTCCCTCAATATTCGATCTCTAGATTTCCAAAATGTCTTTGCATATGGATTGTTTTCATCCAACACAAATATCGGATTAGTGATCACTTCCAAGTCCAATTCATCATCATTCTTCTTCTGTGGATTGTTTTTTTCTCTCGACCACATTTACATTCTTTGTACCCGAATTATCCTTTGGTTGATCTTTAAAGAATATGTCTTTACGACGATTAGCTTCTTGCACCAAATCATTGTCGCATATGTAAAGTTGATTATATTCTGGGTCTTTGTTCTTAGGTGGTACCATAAAGCCGATTTTATGGTAGTTTTGACCCTGTATTACATATGCATATGGTCCTTTACCTTTGGTGTTGATCTTATTTTCACCATAGCCCCTGTTGATGTAAAAGCAAGCATATAATTGTATGCCCTAATATTTTTCCTAAAGTTCCTTGATTGCTGTGAACCATTATAATCCAACATTTTCTTTAGATATTCAGGACAATCTCTGAGAAGAGGGAGTGGAACATTACCCTTTGAACAACATATGTTGAATTCACAATTAAGCAACACTCTGGGATTTTTTACATCTTTCTTGGTACCACAATATTGCACCACAGAGTTTGAAGGTATGAGCTGGTTCACCAAAATATGATTTCCTGATACCCAATCATGTGAGAATAATATAATAGCGATATTGTTAGTTCAATGATGATGATGATGGTAATCTATATAGGCTCACATATTGAACAAAACAGAAAGAAATTTAATGACTCTGTATTCCTAATTTGCCTAACTTTTATGAGAATACAACTGCATTTATACATGTTTCATGTCTCTTTTAAACATATGATGATACCTATTAAATCATAGAATCTGATGCTTCATATTACTTTTCTATGCAGGATTAATGCTTAAAATGACTGTAAAAGTGAAGAACAAAACAAAAATGGTTCTCTATCTTACTTATGGCATGCTCTATTTCGGGATGCTCAGTTATCTCATCATCACTTGAGCTGCTAGCAGAATTGGTATCCATGAAAATAGCATCAACATCATCCATTAATAGTTGCATCTGTGATGCTCTTATAGTATCTAATTTTTGTTTGTCAAGCCTTCTGTTTTCGCGAGCCTGAAGCTGTGTGTAGTTTAAAACTTGAACTTGAAGTTGTGCATTGTTTAAAACTTGGAATAACCTTTAACTGATCGATAGTAAATGCTGTCGTAGGGGATTTTTAAGTCTGAGTTTGTTTGCACATAAATATCTGTTATGCCTTGCTTGAATGAGAGCTAGATATGGAACAGGATTAACAGCTGTAACACGCCTACTTCGACCATTGTGGTTAACCATCCAATGAAGTTTGTAGATTAGGTCAAAACGTTGATGCGAGGAGAAGGAATTCTTTTGATTAGGTTAAAACGATGGTAGCGAAGAGGTAAATATGAAATAAAACATATGTAAGTATTGAGCACCCACTTAGAAGACCAAAACCAAGCGTTGTAAAAAACCCCAGGATTTCTATTGGCCTAAATCTTCTCTGGTTGGGCCAGAAGCTCTAGAATTTGAGCTTTGTACAACTTTTGACCACAAGCCTAAAAAAAATCTCAAATTATATATAAAATAATAGAGAAATAAAGGTAACAAGTTTATGAATCATTTTAGATATAAGATTACATTATTTAATGGTTTAAAATTAGATTTAAGTGTAATGCTTTGAAGTTACTCAATATTTTGGGTTCCCTTCAATATTTTTTTTTTGATTGATCAATAGGAAGAGATTCATTGAAAAAGAGGTACTTAAGGGTACCTCAACCCAAAAAGGGTACCTCACTTGGATCTTTGTTCTTTATTTTGGGTGGTCGGGTTCCCTTCAGTATTTGTTAATTGTTTTCGGAGAAGAAATGAGAGAAAAGATGAATTTTTTGGGTTCCTTAATCTAATGGGTCCGGATGTCCAATGAATTTTTAAAGTTGCATCCGGACCTAATCCGTAATCCATTGGATTTCAAAAATTTTATCCGCATCCAACCCATTAACGAATGTCCAGGGCACCCATCCGCAAATATGCGGTTGATCCGGTTCGAATCCGTGGATTCAGGACCAAATGCTCACCCCTAACACTTGTGTCATGTGATTTCCTCCGCAGCAGTGTTGGACTCTTGATAATGATTGCCAGAATAAAAGGCCCAGTATCGGGGTCTATGGGCCCGTGTGAAAACAGTAAGACAATCACACTTCACTAGTCACAGACTCACAAACCTAATAACCAGTATTTGCAGAAACTGAGAACAGAAAACTCGAAGAGAAGAATCCTCAACTTTTTCATAGTAAAATGAAGAAGGAATTGAATTCAAAGTGTATATAACAACCAAAAAAGAGAAAGAAATAGAAGAAAAACAATGTATAGAGGGATGATTTCTCAGTTCAATAAATCGCTCTCAATGCGAATTGCTTCAAACATGGCAGCCACCGTGTCTAATTCTACTTCTCAGTGTTTCTTGCTTAGGTATTTCTTCCCGTTTAATTCTACATTTCTACTTAATTCAGTTTTAATTAGTTTATCCATGTGGTTTTCATACCCTAGACCCGAATTTTGAACATGGATTGGCTTATTGCAGGAATTCGAGCTCAACAATGGAGGTATTTGTTTCTCTCTTTTAATTCTTAATCAAAATTGTAGTAATTATTAGGGTATATAACTCGCACACATTTCGATCAACACTGGACCCAAATTTTTGTTAGAGCTGAAGTCGATGTGTTCAACTTGGATTGATTTCTTAATTTGTGATATTTATGCTGTACAGGTAGATTGGATTGCTCAATGTTGCCGCAGTTGTTACAGTACTATGGTGCAACCTTGGAGGCAAAAACTTTCTACTCAGAAAGAAAAGAAACCTTCAGCTGAGGTTAGACTGATATTTATTTATTTCTTGCTCTATGAGGGTTTCATGAATCAAAGTAGAAGTAGTATGATTAGTTTATGATTTCCTCTACTCTCCTCAAAGTATGTCATTTTGTAAATGCCTTTGTTTTTTTGTTTTCAAACAAATTAAAGTTTTAGAAGGTACCATCAAATACAACAACCTCGCTTGGCTTCAAAAATGGACGGTCATTTTGTTGCCTCATCCTCATGTTAAGCATATGCATCTTATGTTGAAAAATTCATTTCCCAGTCTTTGCAGCCAACTTATTTTTGATAACAGAAAGCTAGAATGATTTGGGATTTGTAGCTAATTTATAGATATACAATATCAGCAATAATAATGTTATCTCAATAAGAGAAACACAACAATTTTTTCAAATCGCTAAGCATTTTGCAATGTGTGTTATGCTTATCCATGTGCATTGAAGATGGTGAAGGCAAGGTTTCTGTCAGTTGATGGTTTCTAAACACTAATAATGTAAATTCTTTTCAGGTTCAAAACAACAATCCAGTTATGCACGAGCTTTCAAAGAAAGATTTGAGTGTCATAGGTAAGCGTGGGATTGGGGAGAATGTATCGGGAAAAGATAAGGTCAAGTTTCTCATGAACACAGTAAGTACGAATGTAAACTCCATCTTGTATTACTTACGTAAAAGACGGGGATCATACAATGCTTTTGAAACACTAACTGTGTTCCTCCCTTGACAAAACTAAGAATTGAATAAATGACTCGCACTGAAACAGTTAGGATAAGAATCTATGAGCTATGTTCTTTTTTTCACTGATCATGACCCACGTAAGTTTCCTTACAATATTGCAGCTTCTTGACCTCGAGGATTGTAAAGAAACTATCTATAATACACTTGATGCATGGGTTGCATCAGAGCAGAAGTTCCCGACTGTCTCTTTGAAGAGAATGTTGATTGCTCTTGAGAGGGAGCACCGGTGGCATAGAGTTATTCAGGCACGAGCAAATTATCTTTTGTTTGTTTCTTTGTCAATATTTAAGCATCCAAGTTCTATGCGTCATTGTATCTACGCCGTCGCCTACTCTTTGACTATATTTAATATTTATCATTATGAGAGGATAAAACATTCACTAAATCCACATGAACCAAGTTCTTAGGCTGAGAAAGGAGGCTGATTTTTTTTATTTCTCACATTGTTGGTGCAAAAAAAAAGAGAGGCAGTAATTGTCTGTACATGGTATTCGGGGAAAGGGAAAGAGTTTATCTGAATGATATCTTTTATAGCTGATGCCCAGATGTATTTGTTTCGGCTTCTTTTAACCTTTCCTTTTAATTTGCATTCCAGGTAATAAAGTGGATGTTAAGTAAAGGGCAAGGCGCTACGATGGGAACTTATGGCCAGTTGATACATGCTCTAGAGAAGGACCACAGGCCAGAAGAAGCACACATCATTTGGGCTAGAAAAGTTGGTAATAATATGCATTCAGTGCCCAAGGAGTTATGTGACCTTATGATATCTATATATTATCAGAACAACATGTTTGAAAGACTTGTAAAGGTATGCCTTTATCCAAATTGAATTCTCTCTTTCAACTGTATTCTAATTTTTAGTATCCGCAATTCAATCGAGTAAATTAGCTAAATTATTATTTCGTGTAAGTAAAATAAATTGTTGTGTTTTGCTGCACTTAGACCCACATAGGGTTGGCTTCTTGAATTAGAAAATCAGCAACAGTTTGCACCAGTTCCTCAGTTTCAGATGAAAACCTTTGGCATTCCATACTGTTAGAAACATTTATTGAAGTATTTTATGTTCTAAGTTGAGTACAATTATTTTGCGAATCAGCTTTTAATTACTACCTAGACGCTTTTCATATTTAAATATTATGGTACAACACCATTTTGGGGTAAAGCTTGCATTCAGAAACTTTCCTGACAATTCCCATATCTGGGTTGTAAAGGACTCTAGAAAACCAAGATGTTTCGTGTGCGTTTTCACCCTTTTGGTGATGTCCCCAAGTCTATTTGCCATCCCATATAATGGTTTTTGGTGAATGTAGTCATTTGCCAATCTAACCCCTTGCTAATTACTATCTAAGTATCTACAAACCCTAGGTAGCCACATCTATAGCTACAGTCAAGTGAGCAAATTTGCTTTTACGAAGAATACTTGTGTAAATTATCCCGGTCAAGTATGTGCCGTGGATAGTTGTTAGTGGTTAACCCGGTTTCTTGATCTTAAGTTGTATTGGTATGTGTTAAGTGCTCAAATAACTAATGATTGTACGTAAGGAGAGCTTTGGGGTTCATTGCAGAATATCTCATCCTACTTCCTGATGTTTCAACTTGGAAATCATTCAAAATAATTTGTTTTCTTTTTAGATACAGTTTTAGAATCCATTGCGTCCTCCATCTACCTGGGCTGACTATTTCTTATTTTTCTGCTGAAACAGCTTTTCAAGCGCCTAGAAGCATATGATCGGAAGCCTCCTGGTAAATCGGTGGTGCAAAAGGTGGCTGATGCATATGAAAGTTTGGGTTTACTTGAAGAACAAAAGCTGGTGTTGGAAAAGTATAACTATTTATTCATTGATAAAAGTGAGGAGCATCCCAGGAAATCTGAAAAAGCCGCAAGAAAGAAAGTGGATAAATCAGGTATCCTTTGCATTTTTTGATTTCCTTGGCTATTTCATCATCATCTTCGCTGTTCATATTCAACCCTCTTTTTTTGTAGTATGTACAAACTACAGAATCTGACAAATGTGCCTTCTGAATCACTGTGATCCAACTTTTCCCTTGTGTGTTTTTTAATGGGGACAAAAATGTTATCTCGACTGGATGTTTCAAGATAGGACATGAACTGTGATCCAACACACTGTGATCACTGTAATTAGCTCTTGTTGAAAACTGGATGTTTCAAGATTTACTGATAGAATGAATAGTTTCATTGCCTAGATAACACACACAGATTGTGAAAGAGTTTAGGCTTCAAATCTCTCTTTCAGTACTAATTAATGTTTAGACATCCAGACATTAATCATTTTTGTTTTTTTTAATTTCGTAATTCTAACGTTGGCAGTCTTGTGGTAAATATTTTTGCAATAGCTTATTGTAGCAGTTGCACCATCAGGTACTGCTCCTCCTCCTATTTTCTAGCTTCTCACCCGTTTAAGAAATGACTCCATGTCCTCTATACATTGGTTAGATGGTTTTATTTGAAAACGATAGGTTTATCCAGCGTAGCCTGGATTGACCTTCTGTTTTGATATGATTGGGTTTGGAGCATTGACCACTACTAATTAATCACAAACTTGGTCCCAGAATGAAGGGATCAACCTCAACCCCATCTATTTTATCTCAACTGCTTTTATCATTCATCTAGTAATTTGCTTTTGGGCTCATATATTGTGTCGTAAAAGTACCAGTTCCCATTATTTTTATTTGTTCTGTACTCATCAATGATTGCTGCGATTTTGAAACAAAAAGATCCACTGCACTCTTCTGAATTGGTAAAACAGTAAGAGTTTTGCACTGTGATTTGGATGTTGCCGAGCTTTCTAGACTTTTAGATGACTTAACCTTTGCAGCCACATTCAATGAGTCTTGCTCAGTAACTAATTCATAAAGTTGATAAATATCTCTCTTTCTTTTCTTTCTTTTTACAAGCTCTCGTTAAGATTGAGAAATTTGTACTATCATATTGTACTAAGCCCATTTCAACTATTGACCACACTTGTTTAGGTGAATATTAGTTGGTTCGGTAAACCACTGGACAACCAGGAGGAAAAAAGGGGACGAGGAGTGTGATCCAAGATTGAGATTGTATTGTAGACATAATCAATCTTTCTGGTAATTGAAGCGAAGCAACATTTTTCTGCACATTTGGTGGTGTGTGTTTGATCTTGAACGACCTTATTATCTTGGGAGTGTGTGCATGCTGAAAAAGCAGAAGAATTTGGGATTCTCAACTATGTATAATAATAATCGAGTAGGAACAAAAGCGCTTTTGTATACTTCCTAAGTTTGTCCGACTACTTTTGTCCAGCACTTGTATTCTTGGACACAGGCACTTCAACTTGTGTAAGCCATTAGGATCATCATACATACACCTCTTGTACAGCGAAGTGTTGAGATCTCTTTGATTCTGTAACAAAGTAAAATAAACCCCACATGCAAATGAAGGTGTCTGATTTCGTAACACGATGCTAAAACACACTCCATTACACTGTACTGTCGGTGTTAATTATACAAAGTCAGGGATTACAACTTGAAACCCAGTTTGTATATATTTTGTTAACTCACGCGCTAACGTGTCGGTCGATAATAATATTAAAAATTTTACACTCTGATCAATACGATAGGTTTTCCGTCAGATCAGCCAAGATAGATCGAATAAAATAGGTAAATGGAATGAACATGTTGAGTTTCACCATCTGAATCTCAAACCTAAGTTTTGTCAAACAAATGACATACACCAATACCATATGGTAGGCGGGGAGTCTGTGTGTGTGTGTTAGAGAAGTAGACCGATCTGAATTTCAAATAGCACTATCATCTACCAACTGGCAACTACCACTGTATTGCGTGACGGAAGTGCTGAGATCTAAAAGGGTTTGATGCATGAGTGTGTGGTCTCAGACAAGAAGATCAACAACACTTCTATAGTGATTTCCAATGGCTCAGAGCCTCTCCCTATGTACCACTGTTCAAACTTCAAACCCATGACTCCGGTTTGAGCTTGTAACATGCAGCAAATGGTTACCAAAATAATAATAAAAAAACAACCGTCACGAGAGCGGCCCTATGTCACTGAGATGGCTCAGCAGTACACATAATTTTTATGACGCCGGCCTTTTGGTAAGTCCTACACTTTCAGTTTTAGTGGCGCTTATTAAATGTTTGTTAGGATTTAACCTTATCTCTTTTGATTTTAGTTGGGGTTTGTGGTTATCTTAAATAACTACTTAAGGTTTTTGGTGTTGACAATAACGGCCTAGAGAAAGCTTAAAAGAACATGCATATGACACATACTACACGGACTGAACTTCTACACATAACTCAAGATCCACCATTTACTAAGAGGATGTTTGGGTGTCCTTGAAAAATAACTTTTCTGATTTCTAAAAACAAAAAAAAGTCTAAAATTAGGTTAAAAATAAATTTTGAAATGAATTCTAGAAATATATTTATAACTTCTAAGATTGCCTGTGCCACTTTTGCTTTAAATATCCAAAGTCCAAACACCCTCTAAAGGTGCTAAATTGGTTAGCACATTGGGTTTTTACACATAGCTAAGAGCATCATGAGTGCTAAAAATTATATGTGGAGGTCTTACTCAGACCCTTATTTATAGGGTTTTATATATGCAGTAAAAATAAGAATGCTTTGTTCATGAACCATCTCCAATAGTGTGGGATCTCATTTTTATAATTTGATTTATGGATAAAGAATAAAGATAATTTTATTTTTCCTATTTGTTTAAAAAATTTTATTTAGAAATAATAATTATAGAAATAATTTTAAAAATAATATGAAGGTCATTCCGAAGGTCTAGATAAGACTTTTTCTAAGACCTTCGTATTTATTTTGGCACCCCTCCTACCTTGTACCTTGCAGGACCTATTGTTGGAGATGAATTTTATTCAAATAAAAGTCTAAAATCCTATGTGTCATAAGAAAATAAAAATTCTCACCTTCTGCTGAAGATGCTCAAAGAGCTTCTCCAATGGAATGCGTGTGAAGGAAAAAGTTACAATCCACATAAGATACACAACCATATTTATAAAAAATCTTCTCCAACCCATTAATAAGAGGATGATATGGTAAAAGAAAACTTAAACATCCTCTAGGTGAACCTCTAGTTTTAGAGATTCACTTAGAGAACGTCTTCCCATACTTATTACCATTTTATTAAATAAATTACCTAAAAAAATAAATAGAGAATGTATTTATTAATAAATAAATGACACATATAATTATATAAAAATTATAAAAACTATAAAAACTTAAGGGTTGGAGATTAAAAATTTATATTCTATAAATTTAGAAATTTATTCTCTAAAATATCAAGATGATATCTTTTAAGGTGATACCACATATAAAACAACCATATTGACAACTGGAGAAACTCAAAGGATCCTATCTCCTTTAAGGTACTAATTTAGTTAATACTATAAACTTGTCTAAATAAATGAAGCCTGATATAGGGGCTCCAACATCAATAGAGGGGCTCCAATAATAAGAAGAAATAGGGACACTATGAAGTAAAACTCAAAAACCCCTTATCCATAATTCTTATCAAATACCCAAACTATTCCTGATTATTAATGTTAATTATATTAATTAGTTAAGATTAGATTAAGCTAATCATGATTAATTAAACATAAAATATTTCTTAATCAAATTTTTAGTATCAAATTTTTTTTTTGAATTTGTGTTTGGTGGGAAGAAAAACTTGATGAAATTTAAGAAAATTTTATGGGTTTTTTTTTTAAACCCTAGATTTTGATTCAATAAACCATAGTGGCATTTAGATACCTCTAGATTAAACTCTTGATCTTTTTATGGCACAAATTAGATGAAATCACGATATGAAAGTTTGATTTTTTGTGATTCAGAGAATGTTACGGTAGGGTTTCATGTCGTACCCAACCGTAACACCAAGAACACCGAAGAACACCATATTTTCCCAAAATTACGGTTGGGTTTTCAACAAAACCCAACCGTAACTCGAAGAACAATGATGAACACCATCTTTTTCCCAAGTTACGGTTGGGTTTTAAACCAGACCCAACCGTAACTCAAAGAACAATGATGAACCCAATTTTTCCCCTAGTTACGGTTGGGTTTTAAACCAGACCCAACCGTAAGTTGAAGAAATTGATGAACCACATTTTTCCCATAGTTACGGTTGGGTTTTAAAGGAAAAACCAACCGTAACTTATCCTTAGGAGAATTGATTTTTTTGGTTAATTTTGAGTTTTAAAAAGCAAAATTTTGAAATAATTCAATCATTTTTTCTAGATTGAAGGTAAATTGGGTGTTTGAAACAAAGAAAAAACGAAAAAAACACAAATTAGATAATTTAAATTTGTGTTATCCAGTAGAATTTACGGTTGGGTTTTGGCTTATAACCCAACCGTAACAATTCTGATAATTTATGTTCCATTTTCAACACATATTTACGGTTGGGTTTTGCCTTAAAACCCAACCGTATCCAGTTGAATTTACGGTTGGGTTTGGCTTATAACCCAACCGTAACATATTCTGTTAATTTTTGTTTCAAGTTCAACACAGAATTACGGTTGGGTTTTGCCTTAAAACCCAACCGTAGACAAGTTGTGGTGTTTGTACAAAATGTATTACGGTTGGGTTTAGTTATCGGACCCAACCGTAAATTGTCCTGTTAACTGTTTTTTGATTTTCAATATACTCCAAATTGGGTTTAAAACACAACTTTGTAACTTATTCCTTGTATTGTAATAGATTTAAAGTAGTACATTAAAGGAAATAAACGATTGGAAACGAAATACAATAGAACATTGGATGATTACACTTAAGCACTTAAAGATAATGGCGAAAAATCAAACACCCGACTTGTTTCCATAATACGATAGCAATCTGTATGCTTGAACTCCTCCCCATATTTGATTCTATATTGCTCCATAGCCAACACATTCTGAAAAAAGACAAATCAATTATAAGTTTGAATTTTAGAAATCTCTTTTTAATTAACGATTTATTAATCGACAAACTTACTCTTTCCACACCGTTCTCATAGGGATTTGCTTCGAATCTAGCTTTCATTTCTAGTTTTAAGTTGTTCATGCATCGATACAACGTCTCAAACCGTCTCTTGATGGCTCTCCACGTAACCCAAGGGTTTACATTCCCATGTAATGCCGCAAACATTCGAAATACACGATTCCACCATTCATCGGTATCAAAACCCTCATTCCAATTTTGTTGTGAAACAACGTTGTTATTGTTGTTATAGAAGGCTCTATCATAAGCATGCTCTACCATCGTATGCCATGCTCGAACAATTGCAACATCTTCATCATTCGTGTATGTATTTACCATTTTTAGTGGTTGAAAGGGTATGGTGAGAATAATGAGAAAGTGTATAATTATAATGAGAATGAAAGGGATAGAGAATAATGAGAAAGTGACAGGTAAAGGTTTCTTTTTATAGGGAAAAAGTCACCAACGGGTAGATTTTAAAAAAAAAAAACCGTTGGAATTGTGTATTTTGAGAGGACGTAAATTCAAAAATTTTGAGATTCCCGTAGAATTTACGGTTGGGTTTCACCTTAAAACCCAACCGTAACAGATGATGAGGTGTTTTTACAATTTATTTACGGTTGGGTTTAGTAATCGAACCCAACCGTAAAATGATATTTTGAGTGAAATGTAGTTACGGTATGGTTGAGTAACCTAACCCAACCGTAACTTCTAGTGTTACTGTTAGTGTATATTTTACGATATTGTTACGGTTGGCTTTTTCCTTGAGACCCAACCGTAAGAAAGTTTGGTGTTTGTTCAATTTTTTGTTACGGTTGGGTTTAGTAATCGAACCCAACCGTAAATATGAATTTTTAGTATGGATTCTAGTTACGGTTGGGTTGAGTCATGGAAGCCAACCGTAAGAGATGTTTTTAAGACAAAATTAGTTATGCTTGGGTTTATTTCATTTTCTTATGAAATACCATAGTTGTAAAAAACCTTATTTTTAACATTAAAGGAAGAACTAAATGAAACGAAATACAGTAGATCATTAGATGATTAAACTTAAACACTTAAACACTTAATCATAACGGCGAAACTCAAGATATAAACTATGTTCCAAGATACGATAGCAATCTGTATGCTTGAACTCCTTCCCATATTTGATTTTATACTGCGCCCTAGCCATGACATGCTGAAAAAAATAAATCAATTATAAGTTTCATTATTTAAAAAAAAAATTGGGAAGAAAGAACCATTTATTAATTGACACACTTACTCTTTCCACATTGGTTTCGTCGGGAAATGCTTCAACTCTCATTTTCATTTCCAGTTTTAGGTTTTCCATTTCTTCATACAACGCCTGAAAGCGTCCCTTGATGTTACTGATCGTCCTCCGATATCTATTCCCGTGTAATGCCACAAACATTTCAAACACACCCTCCCACCAAGAATCGTCCTCCTGACAGTCCATCCAATTTTCAGCTATATCAACGTTTCTATTGTTGTTATAGAAGGCTCTCTCGTAAGCGTGGTCTATCATCGTAACCCACCCTCGAATAATTGCAACATCTTCATCATTCGTGTATCGAACCATTTTAAATGGTTGAAAGGGTATGGCGAGAATGAGTTGGAAAGTCTAGAATTATAATGAGAATGAAAGGGATAGAGAATAATGAGAATTATAAAAGGAAATGTTTCCTTTTATAGGGAAAAAATTCCCAACGGCTAGATTTTGAAAAAAAATAACCGTTGGAATTGTAATTTTTTTGTGACTATTGAGTGATAATTTACGGTTGGGTTTTGCATTAAAACCCAACCGTAATGTCCTAGTGATTTTTGTGCAAATTATATTACGGTTGGGTTTTGGCTTAGAACCCAACCGTAATTTTTAGTGTTAGTTTTAGTGCGATGATCATTTACGGTTGGGTTATGTAATGTATCCCAACCGTAAAAAATATGTTATTTTATTGCAAATTATGTTACGGTTGGGTTTAATTATGTTACCCAACCGTAAACATAAGTTTTTAATTGGAATTTTATTTACGGTTGGGTTGTTTATTGAAACCCAACCGTAAATGATCATCTTCGTTTCATATATTCTTCATTTTTTATGGTTAAATCAATCTTGTATTTGTTTTGTGTTGGTGGGAAAAGTGGAAGAGAGATAAGAGAGTTTTAACCCAAAATTTTGAAAACACCAAAATGAGTGATTCTAGTGCCAAATTTGTGGAGTGTGAATCCTTGTATGATTGCCAAACTAAATTCTACATACCCATTGAGAGAGACCCAACAATGTATGATTATTTGGATGGTAGAGAGGTTTTAAGTGTAAGTTGTGATGGTGAAACTAAAGCAAATGGAAATATTAGTCGTCAAAGTGAAGATACAACTGCTGAGAATAGTCAGGTATGATTCTAACTTATTCTCTTTTTCATTTTTTGCAGATATTTAAGGAACTGAAGTGCATAAATTTTTTTTTTTTGTTACAACAGTATAGTTACGGTTGGGTTTCCTCAACAAACCCAACCGTAAGTATCCATTTGTGTTTCTGGAAAGTACAGTTTTACAGTTTTTCGGTTGGGTGTTTACCACAAACCCAACCGTAACTTATTACGTGCATGGGTATTTACTGCACTTGTTACGGTTGGGTTTTGGCTGCAAACCCAACCGTAATATTGAGTTGACTTCTTTCCTTATATTACGGTTGGGTATGACGATATTACGGTTGGGTATGACGATATTACGGTTGGGTATGACGCTATTACGGTTGGGTCCGATGCTTCTAACCCAACCGTAAACTTATTGGTTTTAGTGTTTTTTTCTGACGCTTGGGCTTGATCTTTTTTGTTCAGGTCTCGGTTGTACCTCAACCAATGTATGATCAGCCTCCTCCAAATGATATTGAAACTATAGATACTACGGATCACTATTTGAACGACCTGGTAGGTTATAGATAAGTTGTTAATCCCTATCGACAATTGTCATAATGCCATTTTTTTTAACCTAACTTTATGTTTTTGGACCATGTAGACATGGGATAAAAAAGAAGATGCAAAGAAGTGGGCTACAGAACATGGGAAACTCATCATGTGTGTGCTTGTTTGTAACAACCAACAAAAACACAACCGCTTTCAAATGGTTTGTGAGTGTAGTGGACAATACACAAGACATGCAAAGAAGGGTACTGAGTATGTACCAAAGACGAAGATCAAACGAAAAACTTACACTAAGAAGACGGGATGTCCTTTCAAACTTCAATTTCATAAGAACAACGAGAATAAGTGGTTCTTGTCTACAGTTGTATGCGGTCGTCACAACCACCTACCACCAGAGACTTTGTTAACGCATCCTTCTATGGCCCGGCTTACCAAGGAAGAAAAGCTCATCGTAAACGATATGACGGATAAGCGTTTGAAACCCAGTGATATACTCGGGCACTTGAAGAATATAAACTCAAATAATGTGTCTACGCTGGAGACAATCTACAACGCCAAAGCCAAGTTGAAGCGTGAGAAATGGGAAGAAAGGGACCCGATCCAACAACTTTTGTACTTGGGGGAGACAAAAAACTACACCATGTTTCACGAAGAAGATGAAAATAAACAAATTAAGCATATTATATTGGCTCATCCCGAGTTTATAAAGTTAGCACGGTGCTCCCATCAAGTGCTTATGATGGATTGCACGTACAAAACTAACAAGTATGAGCTCCCGGTTTTGAATGTTGTAGGGCAAACTTCTACCAAGTCCCCGTTTAGTGTTGCCTTTTGCTTCTTGAGAAACGAGCTCGAAGAAAGCTATGTGTGGGCATTGGAACAAATTAAATTATTCTACGTTGAAGGTTATACCCCTAAGGTAATTATCACCGACAAAGAACAAGGCTTGATGAATGCCATTGCAAGGGTATTCCCAGATGCTCATCATCTTCTTTGCACGTTCCACTTGTGGAATAATATTCAAACCAAGTGCAAAACGATTATTCGGCCAACAAAGAGAAGCGAGATGGAGAGAATTAATAAATTGCCGGTATCAGAACAAGAAGCGGCCAAAGAAAAATCAAGGAGGATGACAAGTTGGCGGAACTAAAATGGGCTAGTTTCCAAACTGAATGAGATGCTTTGACATGGTCTATCACCAAGGAAGACTATGAATGTTCGTATGTTATGCTTGCATTGGAGTAATTATCCAAAAGTTGTGAACTATTTGATGGACAATTGGTTGAATCCCCACAAAGATAAGTTTGTAGCGGCGTTCACAAACCAATATAGGCACTTTGACAACCAAGCTACAAGTACCGTGGAGTCATCTCACAACAGAATGAAGAAGAAGCTTCATAATTGTGATGGTGGGTTTGTTACGGTCTTCGAAGCGATGCACGATTATTTTGTCCGTGACCTTGACAGAGTTAAGGAATCTTTTGAAAAAAGCCTTTCTAGAAAACACGTCAGCTATAAAGACGAACCATTGCTCCAAAGTATTTTTTATAAGGTGTCGCATTGTGCTATTGAGAAGATAATGTACGAAATAAAGCACTATAGATTGGGCAACTTACACGGAGAAGAAGAGTGTGTTTGTCCTAACATGTCAAGTTTGGGACTTCCCTGCCGGCATATGATGCCCAAGTACGAAGAAGACGGTGTGATCCCAATTCAAGATATTGATCCGTTTTGGCAACAATTGTCTTTCGATGAACCCATCGTCGAGCAAGATTTTGGTGCATCGTTTGCCGACACCCACGTTGGAAAGGCTATAGCTAAGAAATACGATACATTAAATAAGGCGCAAAGGCAAATTTGGTTGACAAACTTGAGTTACTTCGTGTTTCCGCACACAAGGTACTCTGTCAAGGAACCAATTAGAGGGAAGAGAAAAGGTAGGCCTTCTACCAAAGAATCGAGGGCCGTGGGACGGAAAAAAGCTAGGGAATTGCATGAAGAATCAAAGAAAAGAAACCCTTGTGCATTTGAGCATTTGCAAAATGAATATGAAGCAGAGGATGAGAAGGAGGACGATGCTCAACGAAAAATAAGTCGAACGGAACAAGGGGGACCAAGTGTAGTAGATATTAAAGGAAAGGGTCCCGTGGTTCCCACTCAAGATAGTTCAACAATTGAACTTGGTGCCAAGGGAAAAGTACCTCCACACCCAAACTCAATAAGAGTAAGTATGAAGGAATTAGCAAGAAGAAAAAAAAGAGTTAGTATGAAAGAATTAGCAAGAAGAAAAGAAAAACTTAAAAGCAATACATTAGTAGTTGAAGAGCCATATACGATCCGGATTGCAAGAGGATTGATGCAATTTCCATCTAACTATTCAAGAAATGAGAATGGCAAAATCGTCCGAACCGAGCAAATTATTTATGAAAATTATATGTCATCGTTCCCAGCTTTTTTTCGTCCCTACATAAAGGCCACCGACGATGTTGCCGGTGATGGTAATTGTGGATACCATGTATTCATCGAACAAGTTGGACCATTTAGCGGAGCAGCAGGGTTGGGTATGGACGAAGTAACTTTTGTAAGGCATAAGTCAGCGGTTGAACTACGCTCTTACCCGGATATATACAAGCCAATGATGTGTGCATATAGAGACGAAGAGTCGTTGTTAAACGAGGAGTTCATTGCTCTCGAAAGGCGTTTAATAGGCAATAAGAATTGCACTAGTGAGTATTGGATGAGCATGCCAATATGTGGCCAAATCCTTGCCAACGCTTTTAATTGCGTCATCCATTATATCTCAAATGGATATTGTTTAACATTTGCACCAACAAGATCAACATTTGTCGAACAATTGGCAAATAGAAGATGTGTGATTGGACTGGTGCAGAACTGCCATTTTGTTGGTCTAAAGTTGAAAGAAGGAAGTTCATTACCCCCTTTACAGGATGGGTACGACGGTGATATCACCAAGTCTTGGTGTCACAGATTCAAGAACAATTTCGAACTCTGGAAGGCATTAAAACCCTCACCGACATTTCAATTCATATCATTTGTTTCTGAGTCGGAGTCAGAATGTTAATATGTATGTTGGAGGAATCATAATATGAATATAGTTTTTTGGAATATAAAAATTTGAACTATCATATGTGTTACTACAAAATGTTTCCAAGTTTACGGTTGGGTTTTAGTAAAAACCCAACCGTAAACTAGTCACTGAACAATTATAATAATATTACGGTCGGGTTTTGAGTGAAAACCCAACCGTAAACCCTCCAGTTTAAATTCACTCAGGTTTACGGTTGGTTTGTGAGTACAAACCCAACCGTAAACCTGGATGAATTTAAACTGGAAGGTTTACGGTTGGGTTTTCACTCAAAACCCAACCGTAATATTATTATAATTAACCTTTTTTTGGAATTTCAATTCACTCAAAACTGGGTTCAAAACACAAAATTTATATAAACATCAAATTTTTGACCACATTACAACCCATGAAATCATTAAAGTAACCTGGGATACAATTGAAATTAACACTAAAAAACCCAAATGGCATTACAAAAGAACTAATAAATAGGTTTGCGAGTGAGCAAAAAGTCTTTTAGGATGTGATAATGAGGTAGGTATAAAAAGGGCCATATTTTCCATCTCCTCCATTCCGCAAGAGATCTCTGTAACACCTCATCATCGGTTTCACCCCTAAGTCGTAGTTGACCAATAATACGAACTAATGCCATAAATTCTTCTACGTATCGGTGTATAGTGTTATAAAATATATGTTTTTTGGTTTCCAACTTCAAATAACTGGTAACTAAATTTTGGCGACTGATTTTTCATTTCACGTCCATGTTAAATTCAAATTTCAAATCTAACTTCACAACTAATTCACACATACGTTAAACTTTGTTGTCCATAGACATAGAGTTAGGGAGAAGGAGGAGGGGTAGGTCGATGACTTTGACGAGCTCTTTTTTTGCTCCTAACATTACGATGAGCAGCTCCTAAGGATCGAAAACAACATCTTCGACCGTGAAAGCATCAATTTCTTTTCTCATCTTTGCTATGAGCATTTCTTTATATTTTGCCTGCGTCCCGGTGAAGACGAATTTCTTTCCCGTAGGTCCATTAACATCAACGCTTGTTTGAGGAGCCAGTCTGGGAAAGTGATCGTATACCCATGCCTATAAAGATAATTAATATTAATATAAGAAAATGAAAAAAAAATAAATTAAAATTGAACATTCAAATTCAAACAATAAATTACCTGAAGCAGACCGGTATTACCGGCAATCTCAGTTCCCCTGACCCTCGAAGCTTTTCGAAGGTTAGCAAGTAGGTAGGCCAGGGTGGCAGTTCCTCACGAGTACTGATGGGTCATCCCGAGATCACCCTGAAGCCATTGTAGATACTGGACGTTCACCCTGTTGCCCGAGTTGTCACCAAAGAAGATGGTGCCGAGCATATATATCAGATAAGCTCTGGCTGTTCGAATGGCTCTGGTGTCATCTATGACGACCCCAGCCATTTCCAACTTCGCGGTCCCTCCAAACTTCTCCCGTAGTGACCGTAGCAATATTTTCTTGCTCATGTATTGAACTTTCTTCTTTGGCATCCCCGGTTTATCTCCAGTCACCAATTTAAATTCCGATTCAGCTTCGGTTTTCTCCCATCCAAGTGTTTCTTTGACAAGTGCATAAATATCACTCCAGGACATGTTGTTGTCAAAACCCTCAAACACAGATTTACCTTCCACCTCCAGCCCTAGAATTGAGTGGACATCATCCGGCGTTATAGTCATTTCGCCGAATGGGAGATGAAACGTATCGGTCTCAGGCCAATAACGTTTCCCTGAACGCTGCGCAGACGACGCTGTCATACTCCCACATTGAATTTGTAATTCCGGGAGCTAACCCGGTACCATTTACAAGAATTTGTACAGCCGTACATTCTTCAGTTAAGGGCCAATGTTGTGCCCTTTGACGAACCAATTTCTTGATCGCCTGTGTATGATCCTACAAAGAATAAAAAAAAATTTGTTTTACTTACACAAGTTAACAAACCAAAATTTAACAGAATAAGAGAAGTGATTAGAATAATACCTTGGTCGCTGCAACTTTGGCAGCCCATGAATGGGGATAACCAAATAATATTGCTGATTTGTCTGGGGCCTCACCCCATAGTCCTCCATTCCTCCTCTTAGGCCACAGTTGAGGTTCGGCCTTTTCTTTGGGAATTTCTTTGGCAACCACCCTTTTCTTTGCCTTTTCTTTTCTAATTTCTTTACCTTTGCCTTGAGGGACATGTTGTTCTCTGTCCCCCTCTTCTTCTTCTACTTGTTGCTCTTGTGGTGGTTCTCTAATCACAAGAGAACCTCTGGGTGTTGGTAGATCACCCAAGCCTTGGAACACATTATATTCCTCTTCTGCAATTTGAGGATCACTACCACCACCTACCTCAAAAGAGGGATTATGGGTCCTTCTCACGCCTCTCTTCTCAACCCCTAAATGCTTTCCGTGGCGAGGGGTTGGAGTGTGAGAAATAGGTGTTAAATTATTACCCCTTTTATTCTTCCTACAACACACAACCAATACAAGTTAGATAATTTCCGAGCAATTCAACTTCAAGTAAAAAAATTGACTACACAGGAAAATTTACGGTTGGGTTTTTGAGAATAACCCAACCGTAAATGTTCTTCCATATGTTACGGTTAGGTTTTAACAAAAACCCAACCGTAACTTACATGTAACTGACTTGCATATCATTTTTACGGTTGGGTTTTTCTTAAAACCCAACCGTAATACAAAAACATAAATTTTAATGTGCGCAAATATTACGGTTGGTTTATTCTCAAAACCCAACCGTAAACTATATAAAAAAATTATCCATATGTTACGGTTAGGTTTTAAGAAAAACCCAACCGTAATTTTCTAACAAAATTTTTATGCAAGCTAGTGTTACGGTTGGGATTTTCTCAAAACCCAACCGTAGAATGGTTTTCAAAAAATGGCGCAAATTACTTACGGTTGGGTTTTCTATTGAAACCCAACCGTAAAATCCTAAACTATTCATCTTCTTCCATTTAATTTACGGTTGGGTTTTGAAAATAACCCAACCGGAATACTCAAGAACACCAAATGTTACGGTTGGGTTTTGACACGGACCCAACCGTAATATCAACTGTGTCCAACATTTTTTCCCCAAAAACATGATCAAACATGCGAATAAATCAATTACAAGTTCTAAGAATAACATGGGTTTGATTCAATACCTTAGATACACCATTGTTGGATATTTCTCTGCTTGATTTTGCGAACGGTTATCGATTTCTTGTTGAATCTCTTGATTAGGTTGCCCTGAAAAGTGTTCATTGCCATCACTACTACCTTGAATTCCTTTAGTATGGTTCTTCATCTCGAATTGTTTTGTTGATTTTAATCGACGATGAATTTGCGAATCGGCGATGAATTTAGATGGGTTACGGTTGGCTTTTTCTTTGGTTTTGTTTTTGAAAGTTATGAAAATTTTGGAAAGAAATTAAAAGAGTTTAGGTTTTAATTAGTAGAAGGGTAAAATGGACATTTAACTTTACCCCCTAGGACATCCCTTATCGTAAAATTGGGTCACCTTGCCTCAACTAGAAGCCCCTCTATTGATGTGGGAGCCCCTATATCAGGCTTCAAATAAATAGGGTGTTCCAGGCTCAAATACATAGAACGAATTCCATTGCCATAGGATGATGCTACGAGGGAGTGAAATAAATTAGGGTACCTAAAAGAGCTTACTAAAAATTGAAAGAAGAATAAAAAAAAACAAAGAAGTTAAAAACAGTTAACTGCGACAAAACTAAAGAGGCACATCTCATAATAATATGCACATTCCTTCACAATAACACTCTTCTTTTCTTTTTTTTAAGCAAAATCAGATCCTTCTCTTCTCACTCCACACTCTTCTCTCTTTCTGTCTCATCTTCAGCATCATTATTATTAGTAACAATCCTGCGTGTGTTTAGATCGACAGAAGGAATCTATGAACAAAAGTCTGCGTTGATTGATTTTCTGGTTTTTTGGTGAGCAGAAGAATTTGATGTGTGTAGAGAGATTCGGAGGAGGGGAAGTAGAAGAGGAGGAGGAGGAAGAAGAAGAAGATGTGGACGAATCTCTGTGATTTTGATTGATTAGGTGTTTTTGTAATAGTGTAAAGAGATGAAGGGTGGTGGAGTATCATCAACTTATCCTCTTCCTCCTTCAAAGAGACGTTGGAGAGGTTTTGCTGTTGCTGTATTTGGTCTTGTTGTTCTGTCAATGCTTGTTCCTCTTGTATTCTTACTTGGTATACACAATGGATTTCAATCTACTGGTACTATTCTTACTCTTTCTTTTCCAACTGTAACCCTAATTTTAGTGAGATCTTTGGATCTGGCTTGATTTTGGTTTTCTGTCAAGTGCATTTAGGTTTTTTATTGATTGTTTTTGTATCTTTGGATCTGCAGGATTCGGGTCTGAAGATCGAAGTTCTACTCCAGTAAGGATGTCTTTGAGATTTGACCCGCATTTGTGTTTCATGTTGATTTTTTTTTGTTAGTAATGGTGGTTTGATGTTTGATCTTCTTTTGTATTTTAGAGTCATAAGAAATATGAGAATCACGATCCGGTGCAACAGGATGGACCACAAATTCAATCAGAGGTATTGTATTCTCAATGGAGATTTGGATATTTTTCATATTTTTTTCTTCTGAATTTGAGTTTTAGAAGTTAATTTGGTATTATGGATCTTTGTAGGATGATAAATCAACACATTTAGATAACTTAATGAAAAGATTGAAGCCAACTTTACCAAAGGTTCTCTTTCTATGAACTGATCTGATAATTCCCTCTCTTTCTTATATTTATGATTTGGTGTCTGTTGCGTTTCTTCATTGTTGTGCAGATACTCTTAATTATACTTTTGATAGTCCGCTTGTTTTCTTCTTAGAATAATAGTCCATGCACAGTACACTGAGAAGGCCCTTTCGTTGCTCTACTGTTAGGTGTGAGAATGAATGCTTATTGAGGAAGAAATATTAGGATGAATCCCTGCCCAATCATTATCTTGAAATGCTTTGTTGGCTCATGTCCATTATCATTAAGATCATAATTTGCAAGACTATGAACACCTTCTGTCATAATCTGATGATAATTGGCTGTTTGAATAGTTGAATTAACGGACACAAGGAACGATGATATATGGTTTTGAGCTTTATTTAGCGTAGGATTAGTTCTCCTCTCTATGCTTAGCATGTAATTTAAATCCTTGTGCGCCAGATTAATTACTATGAACAGGTGAAAGTGGTGCTGGCTGTACTTCATAGTCATTGAGGCTCTATCTTCTTTTATTAGTTAGAGTGCATTTTTCATGTTAATTTTTGTGTCTTGTAGGTAGGTATATTAGGTACGATAAACTGCCCCTTCTATTTTCTACCCCTTATTAAATGGTATAGTATAGTCATCTAATATGCAGTCCATTTATCCTTTTCTGTATGGATAGTTCCTTTGAAAACTCTTGTTCTTTAATGCCACATTCCTACTACTTAAAGTCCTTATGGAGACTTTTTTTTTTGATAGATAGACATAGACATAGACATTAAGCGCAGCATGGTTCACCTCGCTATTTATTCTAATACAAATAGATTAATAGTTTATGATAACCCCTCTACAGAAATGGTGTGTCTATATGATTAAATTTCCTCCTGTTTTTGTTTTTTGACTACTAGGATGTTATTCTTATCGCCAATGATGCTGCAAACAAAACTGTTAGAAATGATCCCTTGCAAATCCCCGCAAAACCAAAAACTGGTATTTATTTTCTTCTTCTGAACCTTATTTTGGTTTTGTATTAAGCTGAGCAGTTTCTTGTTCTTCTTAGGTATGCTTTAGAAGCTAACTAAGCTAAGCTTCTTTCTTATTTCAGATTCATCTCCAGTGCAGAAGGAGGTGCCTAAACCGCCTCCTCAGGAAAAAGTAAGCATCCTGAAATGTATCTTACAGTTGTTATTTTCTAGTCCGTTCGTGGTTGTTATGGTAATTAAGAAAAGACTATTTACCATTTTAAATCAAATTTGTGGCAGCAAAAAGGCATGTCCCAAGTTACCGAGCATGATAAGCGTGCAACTAGTGATGAAACTGGAAAGCCATGTCAAGTGGAATTTGGAAGCTATTGTCTTTGGCGTAAAGAACATAAAGAAGTAATGAAGGACAGAGTGGTGAAGCAAATGAAGGACGACCTTTTTGTAGCAAGGGCTTATTTTCCTAGCATTGCTAAACTTCCATCTCATGGTAAGATGTCACGTGAATTGAAGCAAAATATTCAAGAGTTTGAGAAAATTCTCAGTGAAAGTACCACGGATGCTGATCTTCCTTCACAGTAAGTGTTGGGAAAACTTGCAGTACTTTTGGCCACCTAACCGTAAATATATACTTTGTTGCACATGTGTTTGCTGAAAAACTATGAATACCTCATACTCCTGAAGGAGCACATCCATGTTCTCATCTCTAGCTTTTCATTCTGATTGGAGCCTCTTAAATAGGGAAATGCTAACAGATTGTCTTGTGTTATGTATATAGTAAAATCTGTAGTTGTAGGGACTATACATATATATAAAAGTATTTGTGTTTGACCTGCTTTCACTTCATTGATAAATGGTAAAAGTAATCCATTGGGAATGGAATGAATAAGAATATTACTTAGAACACAAAATAGGAAATTGCACCTGATACTGAAGAAAGAATTTCTTGTGTTGATTATTTAGATTATTTGAGTTGGATGGTCATTGGTTTGAAGTACCAATAAAAGACAAAAAAAAAACCAACAATCATCTTAGTCGCTGTTAGAGGGACAACACTATCTGTAGTATATATTGTGTTTACTAAGTTTAATACGGTTAGTTTTGCTGTTATGATTTATGTTTTGCCTTAGAAGTCTGCATTCAACTGATGTACAAGTCCATAATTTCGGGTAAAGCGCATGCTGTCTGACATTCCGACCAGCTTTCAGGCATTGTTTAATTGTGGCTTGAAAACGTAGTCATGGTTATTCTGAGTGATATTAGATTCTTGGTTATAATATAATGAAATGGAGGCCGGAATCTCATCTGGCTTGTAAGTTGTGTCTGTGTTTGTTTTGTTGGTATGTTGCTCTTTATATTTTTTTGTCTACTGTAGTATACAGAATTTGGTAAAAGTTCAATTCAGTCTTTTATGAAAATTTAATAATATTAATCATGAAGCATCCCTGTGTGACAGCATGGAGAAGAGGCTGCAGAAGATGGAGGCTATAATACGCAAAGTTAAATCTGTCATAGTAGATTGCAATAATGTTGACAAAAAACTAAGACAAATACTAGATTTAACGGAGGATGAAGCACATTTCCACATGAGTCAGAGCGCATTCCTCTATCAGCTTGCTGTCCAGACCATGCCCAAGAGTCTGCACTGCCTTTCTATGAGATTGACTGTAGAATTTTTCAAATCACAGTCACTGGATATAGATCTTCCATCAGATAAATATATCAATCCGTCGCTGCAACACTATGTTATTTTCTCAAATAATATACTTGCATCATCTGTTGTCATCAACTCAACAGTTATGCATGCCAAAGTACGCCGTCCTTTTACACACCTGTGGTCGTTACTTTTAAGACTGGTTTTCCAGATTGTAACATTTATTGAGTCTAACTATACATATGTTTCAGGAAAGTGCAAAGCAGGTTTTTCATGTGGTAACAAGTGGACAGAATTACTATGCCATGAAACTTTGGTTCTTCAGGAATTCGTACAAAGAAACCACCATTCAAGTAATAAAGATTGAAGATTTTAACCGAGAACATGATGCAGCAAACCCTGGGCATCAATCATTATCCAATGAATACCATGTTTCGGTCCATAGAGTCAGTAAACCACAAACAACACAAATGGATACTAACTACATATCAGTATTTGGTGAGACACATTTTCTTCTTCCTCAAATTTTCCCTGATCTAAAGAGAGTGGTTGTTTTGGGTGATGATATAGTTGTCAAAGAAGATTTGTCTCCCTTATGGAGTATTAACATGGAAGGGAAGGTGATTGGAGCTTCATATTTCTGTTCATTGAAATTGGGTCAGCTGAAAAACTATTTGGGTGAGGAAGATTTCGATGAAGGTTCTTGCAGTTGGATGTCTGGACTTAACTTAGTTGATCTAGTTAAGTGGAAGGAGCGAAACATCACTCAAACTTACCATAGGCTGCTTCAAGTTGTGGTATGTAAAATTCATGTTTTCACAGACTGTATACAGTTTTTCGTTTCAATTATATCCTGGGTTAATTTAGAAATTGATTCCCTTATTTCTTTTTACTTAGTGGGTAAAAAGAAAACTAACATATCACCACTCTGGGAGTCTGTGTTAATAGGTCCGTTAGTAATCATTGAACACGATATAAGCATCTTTCTTACCATACTTTTTGCTAAGCGATGGAAGCTTCTTTTGGACCTTGAAATTTGACTAATTCTCCATTCTCGCTTCTTACTTACAAAAGAAAAGAGAAACAGATTCTTAATGTAGGGGTAACTACATATTGCTTGCATTGGAAGCTGTTTGTCACATTCTTCTAATTTCTGGAAACAATTTCTCTAGCTAGGGTTTTTGTGTCAAGTCGTCAATACTATTCGTTTTCTGAACGAAGCCTAACTTTCTGCGGTCATTCTGTTGGTTCTTTATTTTTTTCATCTTTTAGTCAGTATGGTGATGATTAGTGACAACAATGATACTGGTAATTCTTAATCAACTGATATTATATTGTGCTTAATCAAGCTCTTTGCTTATCTTCTTGAGCAGAAGCAGAGAACCAAAGTGACATCAGTGAATGGTGCAGCATTGCCTGCAATACTGCTAGCTTTTGAGGGTTCAGTGCATCCTCTTGAAGATTCTTGGCTTTTATCCGGATTGGGTCAAAGTTTTAAGGTGGAACCACAAGCAATTGTAAAAGCAGCCGTGTTGCATTACAATGGACTCATGAAACCATGGTTAGAGCTAGGCATCCCACAGTACAAAGCGTATTGGAAGAAGTTTCTGGTCCGTGATGATCTGTTCATGAGTCAGTGCAATGTAAACCCATAGAAAGCTGCTAATAAAGGAGGTTAAGTCACCCAAAGAAATTGCTAATTTTAACAAGGGTTTAACCAGAAGAGGGTGAACCTGTGGATATCCATTTATTCAAGTGCAGAAGGACTTTATCCTGGACTCGAAGAGGGGTCAAAAAAGCTGTATTTTGGTGCTTAAGGCATCACTGTTTTCGAATTTGTGAAGGATTTCTGATTGCTCAGTAAATAAAAGGACTAGGAGTTATTTTATCAGCACCGTGGTTAAAAGAGCAGAAGGTAAATGATTGTTTTTAGGTTGAAGTTGCTATTTCAGATTGTCAAGACACGTTCAGTGTGATACAAAATTTCAGAGACTCGACAACTTGATTCTGTGCTTGTTAGTTTGCACAAGAGTGTACAACAGAGGAGGGAGTAGGAGTTGTAGGAAAGCAAGAGACCAAGAGCCATGCTATATTTTTGTAAATGGTGCGCATGTTGCAGGTTAGTTTCCCAGGGATAATCTCAATTTGTCATTTGTTCTGTGATATAAATCATTGTTGGAGGATCAGTTTCCCAAAATGGGTTACAGTGCCCTTAGAGAGCATGTAGAATCTTATCTTTTTTCTTTTTCAATTTATGATTTGTTATCTTAAAATTTTGGGTTCTACTTCTCCCTCTATAATTTCACGGTGCCCTTTCAAGTTACTGAATAGTTGCTACACGAAATTTTAGTTCTGTGAGAACCTGCTTGTGTATCTTATTTTATCAAATAGTAATGCTACTCATCCCACTCGTTTTGCTTTTCTTGTATTACTTGGATGTGCAAGTAAAATTGTATACAGAATTCCCTGTCTGATTTTGTTTGTCACATGTACCTTTAACGCGTAAACTTCTTTGACCTGTGCAAAGACACACCACATGTTGTTTACAGATTGATCTTCAGTTATTTATAGCTCACTGTAAAGCAATAGGCTTTATTCCTCCCATGCCTAAGGCTGATTCTCTCAATTTTTCTTCAATAAAACTACATCTTGGGCAGACCCAGTTTCTCTGCTTTTATTCTGAGATCCTAAATCTACTCATTAGAAACATAGGACAATGATATTTTTGATATTGAATTTTGTCTTCGAATTATATCGAAATAGTCTTGAACCTTACACTAGGAATAATTATAATATCTTAAAATTAATCTTAGCATCTGATTTACTAATACGTATTCAGATGCTGGAAATTGACATGAAATTGAAAATTATACAAATGACTGTAAAGAAGTTGATGATGACTGATAAATTATTTAAGAAAATTTTGGTACATGGATATGACCTTATTAGATGTCCAGTGATATCATTTTATTTTCAAAGAAAGAAAGAAAGATGTTCCAAGTTTCAACGATATCTTTGTGATCTTCCTTATACTTGGCATCACCGTCATCACCACCCTCATTACCAGCAGAACTGTCTCATTTTTTTCTCATTTTTTTCTTCTATATATATAAAACAAAAAATTCGTTCATACATATCTCTAACATTATCAGCTTCTTTTGTTGCTCATTTTACATTCGCTCTCTTCTTTCATTCTCAATGTTGTTGAAGAGATGATATTACAAGATTTACGAAAATCTCAAACACTTAGATGGTATATGGAGGTGGCTTAGGCAAGTCCTTAACAATCCCACAAAGTTCGGCGTTGTCAGGTATGTTGTATTCATCTCTGAGAGATCTAGCTGGTGAGGTAACACTGACGTACAATTGCTGTCCCAAGTAGTACCTTTCCCATAGGTTAGACCTTAAATTCCACATACCAGCATTATCGAAAGTAAGCATAATGGCAGCCCAGCAACCTGGGTAGACCTGAATTGTGTGCCTGCTCACAGCATCGAGCAAGTTGTAGTTCTTTCTCTTTTCTGGAGTCCATTTTCCAGCTTCAATGGCGACAGCAAAGAATGAGTACCCATCCAAATGCCATGACTGGATTGATTTCTCGTGGTTCTCGAACACGATTTCAATGAAATGACGGAAAGTTGCATTAAGGACATTGGGTTGAACAGTGATCTTGTCAGCACTCTCTGGGGTTGGTTCATCAGGTATTTTGTCATATTTGAATACCTTCTCTGGTACTTGGTAGTATTCAGCAAGCTTGAGAGGGGTTTCTGGGTTTGTATGTGAGACACCGTTGATGGCATAACGAAGCTTACCGTCGACGGTCGAGGCAGAGTTGACGAGCTTAATGGTGCGGGTGATGTTGATGCCACCATAGTGGTATGAACCTTGTGGGTTAGGACGGGCAGCACTAGCTGTAAGGTTCCATCTGAAGGAGCGGAACTGGTTGAGTGAATAAACAATGCCTGTGGGTCCTTCGGGAAGCTCAGGAGATGCAGGAATGTTGGAACCTTCATATCGGATAGTAGCGGTGCTAGTGAACACTTGCTTAATGAATCTGGTTGAGGCAACCATGTAGTAGTCCTTTGGTGTCTGATCTGCTGTCACCAACACCGAGAGACATTGTCCGACGTGAATGTCAAGAGCGTCGTAGCTGTTCTGAACAACATGGGAACCATCCATCTCAACCAACTTCATTGAGTGACCTTGAATTCTGAAATTCAACGAGGTCTTGATACCAACATTGCAAACCCTGTACCTGTAGGTCTTCCCTGGCTTCATGGTGAAGAGGGGTTCATCGGTACCGTTTCCAGATTTTCCATTGATCAAAACACCATCAGGCCTATTGATGGATCGACCGCCATCCAAGATCTTCCTAAGGGTAGAATGACTCTTGGTGTACCAATCACCAATGATGACTTGATAGTCATCTTCAGGATCAGCGAAGGGGACGGGGATAAGCAGGCGGCTGTTGACGCGTAGCCCACCAAAACCACCAGCAGCCTTGTGGAAACCGGTGCTAGGGAAGTAAAAGTAACTGCCAATCTGATCTTTCACTTGGAAATGATAAGTAAAATTTGTACCAGGCTGGATAGGGCAGTTAGTTCCTAGCATACCATCTTGCCATGAATTCTTCCTGTGTTGAATACCATTCCATGAGAATAGAAGTGGCTCATCAAGATTGTTGAAGACGTTGATGACAATGTTGTTGTTCGTGGTAGAATTGATGTTAGGACCAGGGAATTGATTGTTAATGAGAATGCCTTGTTGTGGAACCCCAAGAGGAGCGATGGTGCCATAAGTGACATTCCATGTGAAGAAAAGATATGGGTCTTCAGCCCTGATCACAGTTGTTGATAGACATAACAACAGTGCAAGAAATGTAACCCTGGCAGCCATTTCTCTTTCTCTTCTCTCTTGTTGTTCTTTTTTTTTTTTTTTTTTTTTTTAATTCTCTCTATAATAGAGAAAAAGGTTACATATACATATAGAAAAAGACACAACTCCCTTAAAGAGTATCGATTTACTCTTTTAGGTCGTGAATTAAGAAGCTTTCTACCTCTCAATTCATTTTATACATCTTCAAATCTGTTAGACCATTAAACTCATAATCAACTATGTCCATTCATAAGCGTAAGCTTCGTTTAACCATTCCTATACCTTTCATTACTTTCTCTCTCTCTCTCTCTCTCTCTGGATCTGTTTCTTTGGTGAGGTCAACCGAAGATGATTTTAGCATTAGAAGATGAGTTGAACTGTTTTTTGTTTCTCCTATATTAGGTTTCTCTCATCTTTCTCACCTCTAAGTTTAGTCCTATGTAACTGCTGTGCATGTTGCATGTTTTGCATTGCTTATATGTACTTGAAATAATTAATAACCAGTTCTCAACTCGTGTGACGTACATAGAATATTGTATGAAAGTGTGAAAGAAATTAGTGAGCAATAATATACGGTAAGCATCTTAGAGTTTTTTCTTAATCAAAGGTTTATGAGTAAAAACCATATGGTTAAGTTACATAATAAATTGGGTTTGGGGGCCTTGGGGCTAGATCTGCTCAGGAGGGCAGGTCTAGTGGGGCGGATCTTCCCTGGATTCGCACCCACACCTATCTAGTACTCCCTCCGTCCCTAAACGAGTGTTATTTTTCCCTCTTTTTTGTGTCCTAAGTAAATTGAATCTTAACATTTAGTAAGACCACCAACTACGGTTCTAAATTATTCTTATAATTAACTAGTCTTGCAAATGTTTTTTTCTCAGGTCTCTTATTTACGCTATATGAAATTAGGAAATTTTTGAAAATAATTTTATTAGCAGTTAATTTTTTTGGAACGTCGTATCATCGTTATAAACTTTTTAACAGTGAGAAATCGTTGGTATAATTGGTATCTATTACTGAATTTCGGGAGGGTTATGATCAATTACCTTCGTATCCTCAATTTTAAATACCAAGTTACTTTATTATCCTTTATTATTACTATCTAGGCCCCAATTCTATTCACGCTCAAGATGAGCCCCAACATCCCAACAATTTCCTTTCTTTTCTCCAATATTTTTTAACATTATAACTCTTCATTTTAATTACCAAAAATCACAAAACAAAATCAAAATCGAAGAAATTAGTTTTTTATTTAATATGTCTGAAAATTAGAAAAAAAATCAGTTAAGAGGTAGATAACACAAGTTAATGTGTTGACAGAAAAACAGTTGAGTCATTACTTGTACAATCTATCTTTCCCCTCTATTTATTTCACATTTGATCGACTTCATTGTTTATTAATAAACATATAAGTACGACATAATTATATCCATATTTATATTAATTAGGCCTTTTTATTTAGCTAATATATTTATTTTAGATTTTTTATAGAAATTATAAGTGAATTTGATCACCGGGCAAATAAACGACTAAAAATTATATAATTTATATTAACATTTGCAATAAAAAGCATCACCTTGTCACTTCAGGTACACCCAGCTGGGTGTATGCATCCGAATATGGGGCCAAGAGAAATAGTGGGACGTGGTCTCACCACCCCCACATTCCTTTATGAGACCATCAGGGCATATTCTAGAGTATCGAAACAAAAATTCCCTTATTAATACAACAAGGGTTTCCTACACATCCTCAAGCCAATCTCTTCCAGGCTCACTCTAAAAAATACCACCAAACCCTGCTCAACTTAGCCCACCACAACCTGCTCAGCCTAACCAAACAAAGCCTGCTCAGCCTAACCCATCAAAGCCTGCTCAATCTAGCCCATCCCAAACAACCAAACCAGAACCTTCACAGACGAGCCCTCCATAGCCTGACCAGCCTATCCCACCCAAAGCAAGGCCAACATAGTCTGTCCAGCCTAACCAGTACCGTATTCAGCCCACTCCAACTGGGATTCACGTCAATAAACCCAGTTTCTCTTTACTTTCCGATCCCAACATTTGGAAAGACATTCAGAAATGTTATGCTAATGTGCACATTCAGAGGGTTTATGTAGAGCAATCGAAACCCCTTTTCAAAATCGTTCAAGTACATGCATATTTAAATCTCCATAATAATTTACATAAATTAATCCGTCAAAAAAAAATAAAAATACAAGTAGGAGTCCTAAAGGAATTGTTCAAAATTTGGTCTTTATAATAAATCAGCAAATCAATCAAATTAGGACTAACCATCCCAATTATGATAGACAACCCCTAAGAAACCCAAAGATCCCCAAAAAATTAAAACTAAACTATCTCTCTCATCAAAGAAAATCACTAATGAAAATTCTCTCCTGGAATTGCCAAGGGTTAGGAGGAACAAAAACAAAACAACATCTCAAAAATATCATCAGGCAGATTAACCCGGATATCATTTTTCTCTCCGAAACCAAAACCAATGAGGCAAAAACTCTAAATCACCTAAGGAATTATAGCTATCCCAATACCTGGGCTCAATCCTCGCTAGGCCTCTCAGGGGGTCTGGCCCTTATGTGGAAAGATAACCTAGATATTATGATAACCTATAACGTCAGAAATTTGGTAAATCTTAGGATCAAAACCAAACCTAATGAAGAAGATACCTACATAACCTGCTTGTATGGAGAAATAAACTATAGAGCCAAAAAAGCTCAATGGGAGCATATCTTAGAAATGAGTAGAGACATTAAATTTCCTTGGATCATCCTGGGAGACCTCAACATAACCCTGTCGTCGGAAGATGCGAGTAACCGAACAGAAGACTCGGAGTGCCCGTATAACCCCATCCCCGCCTTAATCCAAGCAGCCGGACTCCATGAACTAAAACACTATGGTCCAAACTATACCTGGTCAAACAATAGGGAGAACGAGCACTTAATCCTCAAAAGGCTTGACAGAGGTCTTGTTAATCAGGAATGGGAATCTCAATTCCCAACATCCATCATAAAAAGCCTTATTTGCATAGGATCGGACCATAACCCTATTGCCCTGGACACAGAGGTAACACAAATGAATTTAAAATCTTATTTTAAATTCCATGAGTGTTGGCAGAAAGATGAAACCTGTAAAGCTACCATAGCTGAGAGTTGGCGTTCTAACGCTCTTGGCTCACAACCCTATACTCTAATCCAAAAGCTAAAAAATACCAAAAATGCCCTACAGAGATGGAAAAAAAATTCCTTTGGCCAAATCGAAGAAAGAATTGATACCTTAGGGAAAAAATTGTTGCCTTTAAGAGACAGCATCAGAGAATGTGAGGAAAACTCAAAAAACCCTGGAAAAAGAGCTCGAACACTGGTACGAAATACAAGAAAAATTCTGGATCCAAAAATCGAGAGAGTACTTCATCAAAGATGCCGATAGAAACACTAAGCTCTTCCATGCTATTACAAACCACAGGAAAAAAACAAACAACATTGTGAGTCTAAAAGATAAAAATGATCAATGGATTAACGAAAGAAAGGATCTTGAATTGCTCCTTAGCTCTCACTTTGAGGAAATCAGCACCACCAGTCAAAATATAGTGGATCCAAATATTCTCAACCTTTTCAAACCCGTTATCAACCAAAATGAAAACGATAACCTAACGGAAGTTCCCTCCTCGGAGGAAATTAAAAGGGTGGTCGGGAGTATGAAACCCTGGAAAACACCTGGTCCAGATGGCTTTCAAGCTGGTTTCTACCAACACAACTGGGAGATAGTAGGGGAGGATGTTATTAATGCTACAAAAGCTTTTTTCAAAACGGGATACATCCTAAAAGAGCTTAATAACACCTACATCTCGCTAATCCCAAAGACCAAAATCCCGCAGACCCCAGCTGATTTCAGACCCATCAGTCTCTGTAACACCATCTATAAGATAATCTCCAAAATTCTAGCTAATAGACTTCAACCTCTTCTTAACAGAATCATCTCCCCTGCCCAATCGGCCTTTATCCCTACCAGAAATATCCATGACAATGTTATCATTGCCCAAGAAGTGGTGAAAGCAATGAAAAAGAAAAAAGGTATCTCGGGCAGATTAGGGATAAAACTAGATATGAGCAAGGCGTTCGATAGGATAGAATGGTCATTTATTCTAGCTATTATGAAGAAAATGGGATTTTCTGATAGATGGTGCAGCCTCATAAACCAATGCATTTCTACCTCCACTTACTCTATAATTCTTAATGGAGTGCCTTGCAATTTCTTCAAGCCCACCAGAGGTATAAGACAAGGAGATCCTCTCTCCCCGTATCTATTCATAATCTGTATGGAAGCATTATCCAAACTGATTGATAGTGCCAATGACATGTGCTTCTTGAGTGGAACAAAAATCTTCATGTCGGGCCCCCCGGTCTCCCACCTGCTTTTTGCCGATGATTGCCTTATCTTTATCGAGGCAAACCAGGAGGAAGTAAAAAATCTCCTTTCCATCCTTGAGGAATTCAGCCAGTCTAGCGGCCAATGCATCAATTTCAACAAATCGGGGATTTTTTGTAGCAAGAATATAGAGGAGGGGCTTTAGGAAGCGATATGGGCCTGGCTTGATATGCCCAAAATGACCGAAGAGGAGAAATACCTAGGTTTTCTTCTCTTCAGGAAAAAAGCTAGAACATTAACCTTTGAATCTATTCTGAAGAGTATGGAAAACAGACTACAAGGTTGGCAATCCAAAATGCTCTCTCAAGCCGGAAGAGCTACCATGATCCAGTCGGTCGTAAACACTCTTCCAAATTACCAGATGGGATGCCTTGATATCCCAAAAAAAACAATTAACTCCATGGACAAATTCCAAAGGAATTATTGGAATACTGGTAAGAGCAATATTAGGGGCCATTCCATGGAAGCTTGGGAGTCCCTTTGTCAACCAAAGAGTATGGGAGGCCTTGGCTTCAAGAACCTAATATTGTTCAATGAAGCCATGCTAACCAAATTAGCTTGGAGATTAATCCACAATGAATCTGAACTATGGGTCAGGGTTATGAAAGCTCGTTACTTTCCCAAATCCAGTCCCTTGTTTGCTCAAAAAAACTCAAAGGACACATGGATCTGGAGAGGCATCCGAAAAGGCATAAGGATAATCCGTGACCACCATTTTTGGTCCATCGGCGATGGGACACAAGTTAGGATCTGGGACCACAACTGGCTAAATAGTATGAAAGTAAGTGATGCTCGGATAGCCAAAGAAACTCCGGCCTATCTTGGGTTAGTGAAATAATTGATAAAGATACCCATTCATGGAATCACTCAATCATTAGGAATCTTTTTACCAGAATCCAAATTGACGAAATTTTGGCCATCCCTATCGTTCCGGAAGGCCGGGATGAAATGGGCTGGAGCCTCACAACCAATGGGTCTTTCTCTGTTGCCTCTACCTACAAAAAATTAGTCCAAAATAACATTACTCCGGGCAGAACCAACCATGTGGATACCGGGGTATGGAAAAACATTTGGCGAATCAAAACTACTCACAGAATAAACCTCTTTATATGGAAGTTAGTGAAACAAACTTTGAAAGTCAGAAGTAAAATTTTCAAACATATGGGAATAACGGATCAATTGTGCCCAGTCTGCAACAAGCATGTTGAAACTAGTACATACCTTTTTATGCATTGCGACCTAGCTAAGGAAATCTGGCAAACTCTTTGGCCCAGTCTGTACTCTAACATGTTGTCTTATAATTGCATTTTAGAATGGATAAAATCTTGGAATAAGCATAACATCATAATTTCTTTCAAAGATAAAGTTTCGATTGCTTACATAACCCAAATTCTCTGGAGGATTTGGAGACATAGGTGTGATATAATTTTTGATAAAGCAAAACCCAACCCCACCTCTGTCTCCTTATCATTGCAAAGAATTCTGTCTCCCCCCAGAATAAAACCACAAATACCACTCACACCACCCCCACCATCCCGATCATCTAAACCAATCCTGGATACACCCCATCCAATCATGTATCCCACCCCCATGGAACCCTCAGTCACCTCTCGTCAGGTAATGGCAATCGCCAAATCCCCAAAATCCAAAACCAGAACCCAGTCCAAAACCAGAACCCAGTTCAAATCCCCAACCAACCTTCTATAATCCAGATGAAACAGATGGAGCATAGTAGGAAGGCCATTATTGCTGAACAGAACCATGTGTCCAACTGGGTCTCAACAAATGCTGACTATGTTATAATAAATTTTGATGGTTCTTTTTCTATTTCTGACTATGCAGCTGGATATGGAGCAGTAGCTCGTAGTCCAATGGGCTCTTTTATAGCAGGCTTCTCCGGAGTGGCTAGAGTAGGGTCTAATCACCAGGCGGAAGCTATGGCTTTGAGAGAATCCAGTCTCTGGGCTAAAGAGCAAGGTTGGAGTCACATTTTGTTCCGGGGAGATGCAAAAACTTTCATCGATGACGTTAATGGCATCACGAATTCTAGCCCTTGGTCTCTACATGCTTTATTACTAGATTGCAAAAAATTTCTAAATACATTTCGATTATGTAACTTAACTTTTATTAGTAAAGAGGATAACAAGATAGCAGACTACATTGCTAATCATGCCCGTCTAGAGAGAATGGGAAGAATGTGGAGCGATCCCCTTCCTTTTTTTATCCCAATTTAGACTCTGGCAGTCCTCTTTTTAATTAATGATATCTCGGTTTTTTACTCAAAAAAGTAAAAACAACAGGGGAGAAATTCTCATTTCTTAATCTTATTAAAAATGAATTCATTCTCCAATCAAGTAGCTGTGTTCTTGTAGAAGAAAAGGGATCTGAGCATCGATTCTAGAGAAGATGAGAGAGGTCAGGTCATGGTTAAGGTCTTGGTGTTGTTCAAGTCTTGATTCGAGTTGGTAAATATTGTGTTTGTGGGTTTCAGTCGAAGGCAACAGCTAGAAGTGGTAGTGAGATCTGAAAATGGGTTATGATGAGTGTTTGGTTGAACTGAGAAGATGGATTTGGGTATAGATGAAATCAAGAGAAAGAATCTCTGCTGGGTTTTGATTCTTGGGTTGAGATGCAGAGAAACAGCAAGAAGATGCTGTAGAAGTGGTTAATTGGTTTCAGAGAAGATGAATTAGAGAAGAATGGTGGCTGTTACAACAGATTATGGTGGTTCGACTAAATTTGATGTTTAGTTGTTGTGGTTGGCTGTTGGATTAAAGAGAAGTATGGATTGAAGTGGTTTTTGAGTATGTGATGTTGTTTAACTGTGGCCGGGAGAACAAGGTGAAGTGAGGACGAAGATGGCTGCAACTGTTGCTTTCATGGCCAAATTGAATGGCGTTGTCAAGTTGTGGCTGGAATACCATCAATAGAACAAGGTTACAATGTGATCTGTTGTCACTGGAGTTATGGTTGAAAGGTTGAGATGTTGCTGCAGCTTGATTTAATGAATGGGTGTGTATTGATTGTGAATGATAATTATGCAGGGAAGGAGACATTGTGGTTGACATCACTAATTAAAGTAGCCTGAACTTCCCACAGAACTGCACTGAAGAAGTGTTCGAGACAATGTGTAAATGAATTAAATAGGTGAAGAGACTTTTGAACGGTCAGAAATAGAACTGGTGCGATGGCACTGTTGCGGCCGAAGTGTGAGGCCGAGAAGAGGAAAACAAGGAGTGAAGTTGTTCTGCCGTGATTTGAATCTGTGGAGGTGTGACTAGATGGATGAATTGTTGCCGGAGTTGGGAAGAAATTGGACCAAAGAAGGGCCTGAATTTGGTTGGAGTCTGGTTATGAAAATTCTTAATGGACTGGGCCTGACTTTCCTAACCCTAATGAGATTTCTATTGAACCATATAAATAACTAATGCTAGACACCGGCCAGAGACACTTTTGGACGCTAAATACTTTGACGCTGGTGGCTGGAGTCTACAGAGAAAGAAGGGTTTAATTATTTGTTTTTTAATTCAATTAGTTTATTAAATTCTTTATCAATTTTAATTTAAATGACCTTTAAGAAAATTATGTCTAACTAAATCTCTTTGTTAGGGTAAAGGATAAATTTATAGAATTTATTTTGCTTGTGTTTTAAAGCTAGGGTTTTCAACCACTAAAACTTAATGTTAATGTTTTGTATCTCTTTCAATGTTTTACTTCTCAATGATTTCTCATGTTCTATGTCATGCATAGTTCATTGTTTGATTAGTAAAAGAACTTGTTGACCCTTTCGCGATATTTGTTTTATGAATTTTCTTTGACTATTTATGCCACGTATACCAGTACTTCGAAATTCTACCTTAGGTTGAGAACAAACAACGCTTTTTGAAAATTCTTTTCTACGATTCTTAAACGAAACATCTTCCGTGTATTAGTAGCTAGATTTGCTATTTTGTATGAGTAAAATCGATACCCTTTATGATGAACGCAAGTAAACCCTAATCTATAACGGATTCCCGAAACATTAACATATTTCTATTATTGATTTCAATCTTCGTTAAACAGTTTTAATTCATTCGTTAATTTAATTCTTTACAAAAATCGAAAAAATATCTTTTGAAACATCTTTTGACTCGAAAGTTACTTGAATTAATTAGTATAAGTGATACACACTCCTCGTGGGAACAAACCATATTTGTTATTGTTTACATCTTTCGACACTGTGCGCTTGCGGTAAAACAAAGTCGGTTTTCCGACACATCATTTATCCCCGCTGCCAGCCATTTCACCGGTAAATTCATCAGATCCAGATTCAGCTGCAGTAGAAAAATTTATCAACAACAATGAATCAATTAATTCTTCTGTGAAACATCGATTTCACTAAAGATTTAAGTTTAATCGATTTATCATAGAAAGATTGACTTTAATTAAATTTTGTTGAATCTTTATCGATTCTCCTGAGTTATCTTCAACTAAGGTATTTTATTTATTTTTCTCTTAATCGATAGTTTTTCAACATCTAGGGATTTATTGGTTTTAGAAATTGGGTACTGTAGATGTTGTTGTGAATTATATTCTGTTGTAATCTGTGACATTTTTAGGCTTAGTTGATGAACTTAGATTACTAAGACATAATATTTTACTTGTTTGTATAGCTAGATGTCAGAATTTGTGAATAAAGATTGGATGCGTAAAACAAACACATATGGCACAATATATAGACAAGGGGTTAGAGATTTCATTGATTACGCAATGATAAATGGTTATTCTACAAAATCGTGTGCTTACCCATGTAGGAAGTGTGAAAACAGAAAACGTTTTGAACTCTCGATGGTTAGGACCCATCTGTACGAGAATGGCGTAGACAAGATATACACCACCTGATACTTACATGGTGAGAAAGCAGATGGTGCTTCAACAAATCATTTTAAGGGGAAGGTCGTAGTCGAAGAAAGGCCTGATAAGCAATCAGATGGTTTGAATTTGAATGATTTTATTGACTCTTCCTTTGGTGTTTATCATGACCATAATGGAACACAAATTGGGGAAGGACCCTCTGTAGAAGATCCAAATTTCGTGAAGCGTTATAATAAGTACAAATCATTAGCAGCAGAGAAGTTGTACCCTGCATGTGAAGAGAATCTCACCACCCTCTCTGATATTGTAGAACTTCATAATCTGAAGAAAACTTATAAACTTTCAGGTAACTGTGTGAACAATTTGTTGGATTTGTTAAGAGAGTGGCTTCCGCAACTTAACAAGTTGCCTAAAAATTATGATGCTATGAGGGAAATGCTTAAGGATCTATGGGTGAAAGCGAAGGCTATTCATGCTTGTGAGAATCATTGCATTCTGTATTACGAGGAAAATGCAAATTTAAAAGAGTTTCTAGTATGCAATACTCCAAGGTTTAAAGTGAAAGATACTAAAGATGGTCCTGTGGTGTCAAATAAACCTTGCAAAGTGATAAAATACTTTCCCGTAGACAAAAACTAAAGAAACTGTATTCTCTACCTTGGATATCAAAAGCAATATTGTGGCACGATCAAGCGGAAGTTTCATCTGATTATATACGTCATTCAAACGATTCAGCTAAGTGGGCGACATTGAAAATGAAGTTTCCGTTGTTTACCTTGGAAGGAAGAATTGTTTGGCTTGTAATATAAATTGATGGGTTTAATCTTCATGGTTAACAGACTTTGAGGTGGAGTTGTTGGCCTGTGATCCTTGTAGTTTACAATCTTCCACCTTCTATGTGTATGAAGTCTGAATTTCATATCATGACTCTATTGATACTTGGATGTAAGTCACCGGGTCAAGACATTGATGTTTTTATATGGCATCTGGTCAACTCGTTGAAAGCTCTTTGGAATCTAGGGGTATTAACTTTTGATTCTTTGAAAAAGGAGTATTTTATACTGAAAGCAACACTGATGTTTGGGATTTATGATTTTCCTGCTCAAGGTGTTTTAAATGGATGTACCACTCATGGCTACTGTGCGTGTGGTTGCTGCGTAGACCAGACTCGAAGTATTTATCTAGGTTACCTCAGCAAGATTGTGTACACTAAATATCGTATTATCCTGAAGCAAAAACACCCATTTAGGTATGAGACTCCCTTGGGATAAGAGACATGGGAGCATAGAAGTGCACCGCCGAGACTAATAGGAGACCAGTCGCTTGAGAAGTTGGCCGATGTTCATTACACACCTGGTAAGTTAGTGACATGCAAGGCAGTTAAGCAAAAAAGATATCAGTCTGATGAAGAGGATGGTGATTTTGAGCTTGTCACATGTGTTTTCTATAAGAAGTCTATTCTTTGGGAACTTGAGTCGTATTGTACCTTGACCAATTGATATTGTGTCGATGTGATACACACGGAAAAGAACGTCATAGAACATATTATTTACACTATCTTTGATAAGGATAATAAGGCTATTTGTTGCATGGAATAATCGTGAAAAATTGAAGGAGAATAAACTACATTGTGGAGATTGGAAAAGGAAGAAAACTAAGAAAGGAATATAGATGGTTCCGGGGTTCGGTTTCAGCAAATAAGAGAAACATGATTTTTGTCAGATTCTAAAAGATCTGAAAGTTCCTACGGGCTTTTCGTCGAATATGGCAACAATGTAAATATGGATCAATTGAATTTGAGTAGCTTGAAATCACATGACCATCATATGATTACGGGGTACGTATTAACTGTTCTGCTTCAACATGCCTTTCCAGGAGAAAAAGACTTGCGTACTTCACTTCAACAAGTCAGTTCGTAGTTCAAATTGTTGTGCTTGAAGGTCGTTAACAGGGATTACCTGAACAAGGCTAAGTGGATGATTGCATAGGCAATGTGTGTGCTCAAAATTATTTCCCAGCTGGATTTTTTTATATAAACGTGCACACCATGGTTCATTTGGCTGATGAGGCCTTAATTTGTGTACCTGATAAGTATCGATGGATGTACCTTTTCGAAAGGTGAAATATCATTTTACCATTTTGTTCTTTTTGTTGTTGTTTTTGTACTGAAATTTACATGTACATACTGAATCAAGGCAATGAAGGAGTCCAAAAACATCCCAAATAACAACAGATATATTGAAGGGTCAATTACAAAATCGGTTGAAATGGATGAATGTGTTAATTTTCCATGGAGCACATGAAAAATACTAATCAAGGAGGTCACAAAGCAAGTTTGGAGCCCTTTTTAAAAAAAAAAAATGAATTTAATGATGTGGGTTCCATGCTTGATGATAATCCAGTTGATGTGAGCCCTACTCAATGGATGAAGGTACGTTGGTGGGTACTTTTTCGGCATAATCTTTAGGGTCTCGATGATTATTACAGGTATTGGTTGGTTGTGTTTTTTTTTGTATGTGGATAATGGGTTTCTGTTAATTATATTTTTATTTTATTAGTACATATGCTAAATGTAGGAATTATTGCGAAAACCAGTCATCTTTTTAGGTTACGATGGAGGAAGTCCAGATGCAAACCGAGTTTATTAGTTGGGTTGTATGAAAAGGTTTTCATTATTTTGACTGTTTGTTAGCGTACTAATTATGTAGTATGCTGATGTGTTGTTTTCTTTTTGCTTTCACAGTTTAGATCAGAATACAAAACGGATACAGATTTGTGGTGTTACGTCAGAGGTTTGGTGTCTCAGAAAGAATATAAAAAATACAGTGTGAATGGACTTTCTTTTTGTTCCAAACCTCTTGAGGAAAATGTTAAGACCCAGGACAGTGGTGTTACTGTGGTTGCATCGACCACTTATATGAGCTCTAAAAGGGATAAAAGACCTGTTACTACGCTAACCCGATTGTATGGGGTGATCAGACAAATCCTAGAGTTGAACTATGGTACATTTAAAGAAACTGTCTTCTACTGTGATTGGGTGAAGGTAGAGAATGGAATAAAATTGTGCCAGGATTCAGATTTGCCTTTGGTATATTTGTCAAGATTTAAGAGATGCACTGATATTTCAGACGAGCCCGTGGTTATCGCTGAAGAGGCTAGCCAAGTTTTGTTCTCCAGGGATTTGAAAATTCCAAATTGGTGGGTTGTTATTCATTCGCTGAAAGGACTAACTGTAGGCGTGGATGATCCAGCGAAACCAGGTGGCAATAGTTTTCAAGATATTTTGGGAGAGGAACCACATTTAGTTAAATTGCTGAAGAAAAAACGTTGCCCTACACCAAAGAAATGAAAAATCTCCAATATGCAATCAGTAAGTTTCCTTTATTTTGCTCGTGCATACATTTGCATTTGATCAAAATGCTAGTCTTGATAATTAATAGGCCCAAAATTCCCTTATAACATTAATGTTGTTTTGAATATATGCAGAATCCAATGGCAATAACTAGACTCGTCTTTGGACCTGCAAGGTCTATGTTTTTTCATTTTAATTTTTGCTGCTTAAATGTGGCTTTCATGTTTATTTTTGAAGCCTTTCAGTTGTTGCCGGATTTTTCCTTTGTTTGACTCTGGATTCTGTAATAACAATTTGTTGTTTATATCACCCCCACTTTTGCACATATTTGCTTACAGACATGTATTTAATTTAGCACCCATATTTTTGACTTTATTGTTTCCACCCCACTTTTTAGCCGCCCGTAACTAACAAGATGTTGTTTCAACCCATCATCTTCTATTATCACTACCAAACAAACGCTCACTTTTCCCAACAAAATCACCTTCTTTGGAATATTTTTTTATGTTTTATATTCTTAGACACAAAAACCAGGTAGAACTCCAAGACAAGAGGCTAGAGAAAGTGAGAAACAACAACAAAATCATTTTTATTTCTTCTGAGGATTTGAGTAAACCATAATCTTCCGTCTTCTTTTATACAGGTATAGGTTAACATTATATATTTTTTTAAGTTCCGTTCTCCTGATCATATTCCTCTGCATGCTTGCATAAAAATTGGATCATTTTTTAATGATCCTTTTTTCTTTGTTGCAAAGAGAATGTAGACAAGTGTAACAACACTTAGTGTATTATGTTAATTTTTTGTGTTACTCTGTTTTTACACTATCTAGTGTGAACACTCTGTTTCTATTGGTGGTGTATGGTTGATTAAAAAATTAAGTAAAATCATGATAAAGGTTCTGTTTGAATTATATTATTTTACTATGTAGATGTGTTTGATTTAAGTTTTGTTGTTGTTGTTAATTTTTTCTTATTTCTAGGGTTTGATCTGTTTTTGAATGAAAATACAGATTGTTCATGTTGTTGTTTCTAGTGGTTAATCTGTTTTTGAATGAACATGTTGGTGGTTGTTTTTGTTATTGTTTTCCAGCAACATTTTTTATTTTACTGCTATATATAAATTGAAAATGTACATTGTTCCTGTTGTTGTTTTTAGTGTTTAATCTGTTTTTGAATGAACATGTTGGTGGTTGTTTTTGTCATTGTTTTCTAGCAACATTTTTTATTATGCTAATATATATATGAAATGAAAATGAAGATTTTATTGTTTATCAAAGTCAAATGCAGTTTACAGGAATGTTCTATGAATGTTGTAGTTTTTGACTCTCTTGTAGTCTATTTGGTTATGTTTAACACCAAAGTAATTATTTTGCAGCCACGTACACAAGATCCATTGCTAGATGGCGTCAAGGAGGAGTCACAGTCCTGATTTCTCATATGATAGGGAGAGAGACAAAAAGTAAAGAAGCCCAAGGTCTATTGTCTGGACGATGAACCAGAGGTAAGCAGCTCTAGAGATCCTATGACCGATTCTTATAGGCTTATTGAGTTTATGTGCCCTGAACAATTAAAATATATTCAGAAGCGTGTGAACGGTGTCATGATTACCCATGAGATAGGGCTCAAGCTTAGAGAGGCTGAAGAGTGACGCCAGAGAAAGATTGCTGAAGACGCCGCGAGGGCTGAGGAGTTTGAGAGGTTTAAAGAGAAAAACTTTCGCCTTGCACAAGCGTTACTTTGGGAGAGTAAGCCGCAAACTCCTCCCAAACGTATTATTCTGTCATCTGATGCTGAATCTGGATGATGAAGAAGAATAATACCTCAGATATTACATTACAATGGGGCCTGTTGAAAAAAATGAGGATGAGTATGATCAAGCCCTGGTAGATGATGAAGATGATTCATAGGAGGAAAGTGAAGATGATGGAATTGAGGATAAGGAAGATGATAATGATGAGGAATAACATGGATCTGTTCAGTTTAACTTTTGGGGGGTATATATCTTGGTATACTTGTTGGTGATACTTTGGGATATAATTTTGGCAACTTCTTTTTGGTATATGGTTAATAAGTTAAACAATTTGGCCATGGTATTACTTTTTGATACCTGTTTTTCTGTAGCATACACTTTCAACTACGCACTTTATGTGTGTACTGTGTAAAACACACATACATATAAATATATATATATATATATATATATATATATATATATATATATCTATATACTTGTATGTGTTCATCAACTCTAATTTATATATTGTGGTATCTTTTTCATCATTTTTTTTTAATTTTCTAAGTTTGTAAGGGTATTTTGGTCATTTTACAGTCACATGAATGTTTGCTTCACGGTTTCGGATAAGGGTAATATGGTCTTTTGAATAGTCCCGACATATTTGTATCACAATTCCGATAAGGGTAATCTGGTCAGTTTCATAGTCATATGAATGTTTGATTCACAGTTCCGGTAAGGGTAATGTGGTTATTTTCACAGTCGCATGAATGTTTGCTTCACATCTCCAGTAAGGGTAATCTAGTCATTTGCACAGTCCCTACATATTTGCTTCACAGTTCCGGTAAGGGTATACTTTTTGTTTCATTGATAGATTTAGATATCCTATATGTGGATCCCGAATGATCGGGAACGACACGAGGCATACTCTGGTTCCCATTGCTAGAAATAGACCTTACGTATACATTCCGGTTAATGGATTATTTAACAAAAGCATCATTTTTGGTTCATTAGAAGATTTAGGTATCCGATATATGGATCCCGAATGATCGGGAACGACATGAGGCATACTTCGGTCCTATTACTAGAAATAGACCTCATGTGTACATTCCGATTAATGGAATATGTAACAAAAGCAATATCATTAGTAGATTTAGGTATCTGATATATAGATCCCGAATTATGGGGAACGACACAAGGCGTACTCCGGTCCTCATTGATAAAAATAGACCTTAAGTAACAAATTAAAGAATTTGTGGTTCACTGGTAGATATAGATATCCGATATATGGATCTCGAATGATCGGGAACGACATGATGCATACTCTGGTTCCCATTAATAGAAATAGACCTCATATGTGCATTCTGGTTAATGGAATATCTATACAAAGAAGAATTTTTGGTTCATTAGTAGATTTAGATATCCGATATATGGATCCCGAATGATCGGGGATGACACGAGGCATACTCTAGTCCCCATTGCTAGAAATAGACCTTAGGTGTATATTCCGGTCAATGGAATATTTAACAAATTAAAGAATTTGTGGTACATTGGTAGATTTAGGTATCCCATATATGGATCCCGAATGATCGGAATGACACGAGGCATACTCTGGTTCCCATTGCTAGAAATAGACCTCATGTGTACATTCCGGTTAATGGAATATGTAACAAAAGTAAAATAGATTTAGATATCCGATATATACATCCCGAATGATGGGGAACGACATAAGGCATAATCTGGTTCCCATTGCTAGAAATACACCTCAGGTGTATATTCTGGTTAATGGAATATGTAACAAAAATAAATTTATGGTTCATTAGTAGAGTTAGTATCCGATATATGGATCTCGAATGATCGGGAACGACAAGAGGTATACACCGGTCCCCATTGCTAAAAATAGACCTTAGGTGTACATTCCGGTTAATGGAATATGTAACAAAAGCAGAATTTACGGTTCATTGGTAGATTTTGATTAACCAATATATGGATCCCGAATGATCAGGAACGACACGAGGCGTACTCCGGTCCCCATTGATAGAAATGGACCTTAGGTGTATATTCTGGTTAATGGAATATATATCAAATTAAAGAATTTGTGATTCACTGGTAGATTTAGATATCCGATATATGGATCCGAATGATCGAGAACAACACGAGGCATACCGTGATTCCCATTGCTATAAATAGATCTCATATGTACATTCCGGTGAATTGAATATGTAACAAAAGTAAAATTTGTACTTCATTAGTAGATTTAGATATCCGATATATAGATTCCGAATGATGGGGAACGACACAAGGCATACTTCGGTCCACATTGCTAGAAATAGATTTTAGGTGTACATTCGGGTTAATGTAATATACAACAAAAGAAGAATTTATGGTTCATTGGTAGATTTAGATATTCAACATGTGGAACCCGAATTATTGGGAATGACACAAGGCATAGTCAGGTCCCCATTGATAAAAAAAGACCTTAGGTGTACATTCAGGTTAATGGAATATTAACAAATTAAAGAAACTTTGGTTCGCTGGTAGATTTAGATATCCGATATATGGATCCCGAATGATTGGGAACGACACAAGGCATACTATGGATCCCATTGTAAGAAATAGACCTCATGTGTATATTCTGGTTAATTGAATATCTAAACAAATCAGAATTTATGGTTCAGTAGATTTAAATATCCGATATGTGGGTCCCGAATGATAGGGAACGACACGAAACATACTCCGGTCCTCATTGATAGAAATAGACCTTGGGTGTACATTCCGGTTAATGGAATATGTAACAAATTAAAGAATTTGTGGTTCGTTGGTAGATTTAGATATCTCATATATGGATTCTGAATAATCGGGAACGACACGAGGCATACTCTGGTTCCCATTGCTAGAAATAGACCTCATGTGTACATTCCGGTTAATGGAATATCTAAGCAAAGAAAATTTATGGTTCATTAGTAGATTTAGATATCCTATATATGGATCCTGAACGATCGGAAATTGTACGAGGCATACTCCGGTCCCCATTGCTAAATATACACCTTAGGTATAAATTCCGGTTAATGGAATATGCAACAAAGAAAGAATCTGTGGTTCATTGGTATATTTAGATATCCGATATGTGGATCCTGGATGATTGGGAACGACACGCCGCATACTCCGGTCCCCACTGCAAGAAATAGACCTTAGGTATACATTCCGGTTAATGGAATATGTAACAAAAAGAAAAATTTGTGGTTCACTGGAAGATTTAAATATCCTATATATGGATCCCGAATGATCAAAAATGACATGAGACACACTCCAGTTCCCATTGCTAGAAATACAGCTCAGGTGTACATTCTGGTTAATGGAATATGTAACAAAAATAAATTTACGCTTCATTAATAGAGTTAGGTATGTGATACATGGATCCCGAATGATCGGGAACGACACGAGGTATACTCTGGTGCCCATTGCTAGAAATATACCTCAGGTATACATTCCGCTTAATAGAATATGTAACAAAAACAAAATTAGTGGTTCATTTGTAAATTTAGATATCCGATATATGGATCCTGAATGATCGGGAACGACACGAGGCATACTACGGTCCCCATTGCTAGAAATAGACCTTAGGTGTACATTCCGGTTAATGGAATATGTATCAAATTAATGAATTTGTGGTTCACTGGTATATTTAGATATCCGATATATGGATCCTTAATGATCAGGAACGACACAGGGAATACTCCGGTTCCCATTGCTAGAAATACACCGTTGGTGTATATTCCGGTAAATGGAATATGTAACAAAAAGAAGAATTTATGGTTCAATGGTAGATTTAGATATTCTATATATGGATCCCGAATGATCGGAAACGATACGAGGCATACTCTGATCCCCATTGCTAGAAATACAACCCATGTGTACATTCCGATTAATGTAATATGTAACAAAAATAAATTATGGTTCATTAGTAAAGTTAGATATCCGATATATGGATTCCGAATGATCTGGAACGACACGAGGCATACTCCGGTCCCCGTTGCTAGAAATAGACCTTAGGTGTACATGCCGGTTAATGGAATATGTATCAAATTAAAGAACTTTTGGTTCACTGGTAGATTTAGATATCCGATATATGGAACCCGAATGATCGAGAATGATACGAGGCATACTCTAGTTCCCATTGATATAAATAGACCTCATGTGTACATTCCGGTAATAGAATATGTAATAAAAGCAAAATTTGTGCTTCGTTAGTAGAGTTAGGTATCCGATATATGGATCTCGAATTATCGGGAACGACACGAGGTATACTTCGGTCCACATTGCTAGAAATAGACCTTAGGTATACATTCCAGTTAATGGAATATGTAACAAAAGAAAAATTTACGGTTCATTGGTAGATTTAGATATCCGATATATGGATCCCGAATGATCGGGAACGACATGAGGCATACTCTGGTCCCAATTGCTAGAAATAGACCTTAGCTGTACATTCCAGTTAATGGAATATGTAACAAATTAAAGAATTTGTGGTTCACTGGTAGATTTAGATATACGATATATGGATCCCGAATGATCGGGACCGACACGAGGCATACTTTGGTTCCCATTGCTAGAAATAAACCTCCTGTGTACATTCCGGTTAATGGAATATGTAACAAAAGCAAAATTTATGGTTCATTAGTAGATTTAGATATCCGATATATGGATTTCGAATGATCAGGAACGACACGAGGCATACTCCAGTCCTCGTCGCTATAAATAAACCTTAGGTGTACATTCCGGTTATTTGAATATATACCAAAACCAGATTGTGTGGTTCATTAATAGATTTAAATATCCGATATATGGATCCCGAATGATCGGGAACGACACGAAGAATACTCCGGTTCCTATTGCTAGAAATACACCATTTTTACATTCCGGTTAATGGAATATGTAACAAAATAAGAATTTGTGTTTTACTTGTAGATTTAGATATCCTATATATGGATCCCGAATGATCGGAAGCGACACGAGTCATACTCTGTTTCCCATTGCTAAAAATACACCTCAGGTGTACATTCCGGTTAATGGAACATGTAACAAAAATAAGTTTATGGTTCATTAGTAGAGTTAGGTATACGATATATGGATCCCGAATGATCGGGAACGACACGAGGTATACTCTGGTCCACATTGCTAGAAATAGACCTTAGGTATACATTCCGATTATTGAAATATGTAACAAAACCAAAATTTGTGGTTCATTGGTAGATTTATACATCTGATATATGGATCCTGAATGATCGGGAACGACACGAGGCATACTCTGGTCCCTACTGCTATAAATAGACCTTAGGTGTACATTTTGGTTAATGGACTATTTAACAAAAGCAGAATTTGTGGTTCACTGGTAGATTTAAATATATCCGGTTTATGGATTCTGAATGATCGGGACCGACACGAGGAATACTTTGGTTCCCATTGATAGAAATAGACCTCATGTGTAAATTCCGGTTAATGGAATATGTAACGAAAGAAGAATTTATGGTTTACTAATAGACTTAGATATCCGATATATAGATCATGAATGATCGGTAATGACATGAGGCATAATGCGGTCCCCATTGCTAGAAATATACTTCAGGTGTACATCCGGGTTAGTGAAATATGCAACAAAAGAAGAATTTGTGATTTATTGGTAGAGTTAGGTATCCGATATGTGGATCCCGAATGATTGGGAACGACACGAGGAATACTTTTGTCCCTATTGCTAGAAAAAGTCCTTAGGTGTACATTCCGGTTAATGGAATACTTAACATTTAAAATGCAATTTGAGGTTCATTGGTAGATTTAGATATCCGATATATGGATCTCCTATGATCGGGAACGACTCGAGGCATACTCCAGTTCATATTACTAAAATAATACACCTCAGGTGTACAATCCGGTTAATGGAATATGTAACAAAAGTAGAATTTATGGTTCATTGGTAGATTCAGATATCCAATAAATGTTGGCTTCGTGAAATTATTTTGTGCCACTTATATATTTGACTACAATTTTATTTTGACTTGATCAACTTTTTCCACAAAATTTTATATGGATCCCCCCGCATATAATCCAAATATTTTGAGACAAAAGCAAATCTCTCCTTTGTTATTGAACTCTTCTTTCTTGTCCGAAAAAGTTAGGTCTCGATTTTGTATTTCAAATTTTGTTCCCTCTCAAATTCCCACTCTGATACATCTCTTTGATTTCGTTCCCTCTTAAATTTGATAAACCTTTTCGAATTCTCTCTCAAATTATATTTCCCCTTTCTTAAATTTTTAAAATAATTTCAACTCTCATCTTTCTCTATAAACAAAGTGAGATGAATAACTCAATATTTTTTCCTGTGTTCTCACAATCTTCCATCACCATCTTCACTCATACCTCTTACCTCGCATCTATCTCTGTATCTCATTCGTTCTTCAGAGGTAATCTATGTAACTTTTACTTTTGAATAGTTATTTCAAATATGGTTTTTTTTCTTTCTAGTTGTTCTCTTTTTCCATATATTACAATTAAACTTAGGGTTTCAACATAAGTTCACGGTTATGAAGTTTTCTTTATAGGTTTTCTCCTTATTACTTTTAAACTAGACCTATCGTGGTTGTAATCTCCTCCAAGAGATTTCAACCAAAATTTGGAGTTTCTTATGTTAGTTCACTGCTGGGTTTGCTTTTTCTTCCAATAGTTTGTTCTGATCTACATTTACCTTTACATTGTTGTTTACTTCTCTGCAATTACTGTTATTTGGTTAATATCCCTTTCCATAGATTACAACCAAACTGAGGGTTTCAACATAAGTTCATGGTATGAAGTTTTTCTTCAAAAGTTGTTCTTATTACTTTAAAATTAGACCTACCCTGGTTTGTAATCTCCTTCAATAGATTTCAACCAGAATTTGGGTTTTTTTATTTTAGTTCACTGTTGTGTTTGCTTTCGCTTTCAATAATGTGTTTTGTTCAACATTTAATTATATATTTTTGCTTACTGCTTTGCAATTATTGTTATTTGGTTGTTATCTCTTTCCATAGATTACAACGAAACTTAGGGTTTCAATATAGGTTCAAGGTTATGAACTTTGGTTGTTATTTGTTTACTGTTTCACATTTGAAGGTTTGTTTGGCTGTAATCTCTTTCAATAGATTACTGCTTTTGTTTAAGGCTTACTTCTACATATGATTTGGGTGTTAATCTCTATCAATAGATTAATTACAACCCATATTAGTATCTAAGGTCAATTTGTTTTGTTCCACAAATTAGTGCTAGTATCTCTTTCATTAGGTTACTGCTATTAATCTATGGTTTTGAATATTTTATTCATAGGTTGTTCTTACTAGTTGAGTTGTCGGTGGGTGAGCCAAAGATGTTTATATTTTTAATTTCTTGTTCCCTGACAATCGATTGCTTTTGTTTGTAATATGATTGGGTCATGATCAGAAGCTATTCTAGCGAGAAGAGTGACTCCAACATGGAGATTAGCATTGCGCCATTATTATTATGGATTGATCCAATCATTTCATAATATTATCTTGGCCCAATTAATTTCTTTTCCATGTAAACAGATCACCTCGAGAGCCCATATCTATAAAACCCATTTGGTCAATCATTATAAGGAAATGTTGAGATTGTGCATATGTTATCCGCCTCCATTTTTTTTCTATTGCTCCAGAATGTCGTCGAAAAATAATATCCAGGGAGTGATTGGTGTGATGTTGGAGAAAATCATTGGAAAGTCATTCCAAAAGTATTTTCTTGCATCTGGATGCGGTGAACCAGATGCATTTCATAGAAAAATTTAATAAGAATTTGGGATTATTAAAAATTGTAAAAACCATTGTAACTAACGTTATTGAGTCCAGAGCTTCCGGAAAAACATTGTTTTATTTTTGATTTTTAATTAATTAATCTTTTTTCTATACAAAAGAAGATGCATTTTATATTTTTCTAATAACTATATTTTCGTCATGGATTCCTTTTAGAAAGAAGATCTTTTGTTTCATGGTAGCCTGTTCCAGTCCCCTTACGAAACTTTTGTTATTGGGTTAACCATACATTTAACATGTTTCTAGCGATTCACATGGCATCATCAAATGATACAAGTCTTGGATAAGAATCTACAACGCATTAGAACGCCCTTGTTGACGATCTTTTACTCCGACAACATCTAAAAACTTTTTCTTTATAGGTGTGATCCGTTGGACATAGATCCAAATTTTTAACTTTTTTGAATCCACGACATTTTTTTTCCTGTTCCCGGTTGTATTATGATGCCGCTATGCCAGGATATCTTATCTGTCTCCCCAAGAAAATGGATATCTCCAGAAAAGATTTTCAGTTCAATCCTTTTTTTTTCTCTCCACTCAGACTAATCCCCCACACGGCTTCTTATATTTAAGGTGATTCGTGTATCGATTCCAATAATACTATTATTTCGTACCATTATGGAAGAAGATTCGGATAAGATATGCAAAGGTTCTTTTCCTTCTTGACCTAGATACAAGAGAGGGATTCCCTAATATGGAAAGACGGCATGTAGAATCTAAAGGAAAACATAATAGAATGACTAGTCTTAGAATTGAGTTGTCCCAAAATAAAGCTTTTATTTCGTCCAGCGATCGTGTGATACTTTTTTCTTACCATTTGTGAGATATTATGTACAATTGAAGAGCCTTCAACTTTATTTTATAAGGTTAAAGGTGTTGTGATAAGGTCTTTGGTTCCAAAAAGGAAACTTGATCGTATACAATTGAAAAAAAAAATTAATTCACATCATTTTTATGCTGGATAATCCACATCGCTTATATGTTAAAAACCTTAAAATAATAATATAATAAAATTATAAACACAAGTATAAAAATTATCACTTAAAAACAATTAGACGACCTTCAATCGCTTAGCCAAAATTTAACCATGACATTCAATGTATATATAATGCCCTTAGATTGAAGTCCTAGATCAATTCCTGCAACGACCTCCATTTAAGGAATTGTGATTATAAATTACATTAACAATGGTTTCCATTGATATTTTCTTTTAAGGGCTAACGGATCCCCTTAAAGATGCCTTGCAGTACAAATTTTTAGGTTTTGAAAAACTCACCTTAATTAAAAATGCGTGCTTTCTAGCTTTCACGGTTATACAGAGGTGAACCAGAGGCAAGGCCGGCCCAACTTTAAACAAGGACTTAAAGACAAGATATTTTTTATTAAGACTTAGGGAATAAATTTTTAAATAAAGGGGTAATATTTTGATATTTGAAAATATAAAACATTTTAAATAATACTCCTTTTGTTTCTGGAAAAGAGTTACTATCATTTTTTTAATTTAATCTATTTTTATTAATCATGGTCCAACAAGCTTACAGAGTCCAAAACACTCATAACTTAAAAGTTTTATCTCTTGTTTATTCTACAAACCAGGTTTGAGCATTGCAACTTGATTCCCTTACATTCTCATTTTCAGCTAGGGATATAGATTCGAGGAAAACTAAAAGAAAATTTTCTATTATAACCCACATTTCCGGTAGTTTCTTGCTATAAGTTTTATGTTATGTTAATGTAGATAACTCATATGTTTGTTGTATGTCATGGTTGTCCATATCCAATCAAAGCAATACATATCCTATAATCCAATCCCAGTAATATATATCCTGTAATCTATAAACTATAAATATTGATCTTTTATATTATTCAGGAAGAGAAGTGATACGATCTAAATACTTATCTCCATATGATATCGAGAGGGTTTTGATCCTTTCTTTCCGCTATAATATTTTTTTTTTTTTGCTTATTATCTTCGATTTATTTCACCTAGAATGACATCTTAAGCTTCTGTAAGCAAAACCACTTATAAACCTGTTGGAGAAAATGAGTTTTAAACTAAATGGTTTTGGTCTTGGATGCTCACTCATTTCCTTGAGTGAATGAAACTCTTAGTTTAGTCCCACATTGGGTATTCTAGAGAAGGATGTCCACTATGGGTGGAATGTGGTGGGTAAACAATACATTGGCTAACTTATGTAATGGATAACCTATGTATTGGGCCTACGAATTAGACATCATCCATGATCTATTATCTTACAAAATCCTAAACCCTAACGATTTCCAAAACCCTAAAGGTTTCTTTTCTCCTATAAATACAAAACGTTTTCAGAGTTAAAATCTATCCCAGAAGCGGCTACTATCTTGTCTTCTTTTCACCATCTTCTCGCTTTGTTTTGCGCTTTTGATTGTTTATTTCCCTTCCTTCCCTGTTGCTAAGTTCAAGAGTGGGTAGTCTGTATTGTGCTAATACAAGTTATATCGGACAGTCTTATCCTGGACACATCTTCGCACGTTGGGGTTTAGCATTGCTCTTCTCGAGTATACCCGCGAACTAATGTGTTAAGGAAAACTTGTTGAACCTGTGATTCTGCCCTCGTATTTTTTCGTGGTAGAGTTGTTTTCAATTCCGTTCTTTATATATATAATTCTGATACATCTAACGCTGCTGTTCATTGTTGCAAGACTCCAACAATCTTAACACATTAACTTTTATCTCGTAACAATGGGAAAGAACGATGTTGAAAAACCACAAAAGTTCAACGGAAAGGATTTCAAGAGATGACAATCCAAGATGCTGTTTTTTCAAAGTTTTTCCATGTTGCTGTTGCAGAGATCTGGGGAGCCTATCTGTTTCGTCAAATCGATCACTTACAATACAAAAGAGCTAAGTATCAATAACTTTTGGTTATTTTTGAATCGTTGACGTTGATATTATATTGGAAAATAAAGGAGATTAATTGTGAAGTGAAAAACAAAATTGAGTTTTTTGGTCAGCTATAGAGTTTCGAGTATATCTCTTAACTTAGAAGGAATTTCGACAAATCCTTTTAACCAAATATAGTAGACATCCTGATAGTTACCCAAACTAAATTTCAGAATTTTTGGAGTTGTAAAAGTATTTTTTAGGTATTTTACAAAACTGAGAAACATTCCTGAAAAATTCTGACGGGCAGAAAAATATTGTTGACTAAATTAGTTTTTCTAGCCTATCTATGAATTTTATTTTTAAAATGACTCATGTGCGTATATTTGATATCCTCCAATATGTGGTGCACAATGTGTTATATAAATTAAACACCTCTTAGTTCCGTGTTTAAATTAATATATCAAACATGTTAATCGATAAATTTGAAGTTAAGATATTTTGTCTCGCATATCTGTTTGATATCTTGCCAATGAGAAATTACTATCGTTCTAATTTGATACCATAATTTTAATATATTGTATCGGCTCATTGGTTTGTCTTGTATTTGAATGCTATTATTTTACACCCCATTTTAGGCTCAAAGTGTAAATACATATGTTGTTCTGTAAAGCTCATGATCAAGTTTCTGACTAGACTCATGATTTAACATTGCGGATGAGTTGATCTAATTATGTTTCTTGTATCTCCCATTCGATCAGAGTGTGCTCGATTCCTTGATCAGTAAGAAGCTACCACATGTTTTGTACCTTCATAAGGGAAGGAGTTGTAACCTACCAGGAACTTTTGAGGTATCAACTGTCTGAACTGTAGGTGGAGTTGCAGGTGCTGGAGCTGCCACTACTTGCGATGGCTGAGCAGGACTTGGAGCTTGCATTGAAGCACCCATTGTAGGCCTTTGAGAAAATCCTGATGCAGTGTTATTCACTCCTGGCATAAAAGGCTTTTATGCTGGTATAGGTGCAGGGGCCTGAGACATTGTATGGCCAGGAATGGAACCCATTTGAGAGGGACCGCCACCAACTGAACCAGAACCAAGAGGACCAGATGAAGGTTGCACAGTTTGATATTGTGTGTTAGCAACTCCCTGGAAAGATGGTGAACGAAGGAAGAAAATTGGAGTTGAAATCTAATTATACTAAAGAACATAAAAACATGCGACGTACAAAATTAATAACAAGAATGATAATAAAATAGAGGAGGAGGATTTGAAGGAGCAAAAGAGTGCACAGTGGGCTGAGCAACAGTTGCATGGGGAAAGTTTGTATAGAAACAAACAAAAAAGAATTACCATTGAAACAAAGAGCAACATAATGGGTGTGTTATCAATAAGGCATTGAGAGGCAATCGAGGTCTCTGCAACGATGAATTCAAAGGTTTTAATCCTTGTAGAAGTAATCTTTCACCTGACAAAGGAAACAAAGGCAATAAGTGGACATTGATGATTGTTGTGGTTATTTCAATTGCTACAGCTATGGTTCTTCTATTGATTCTGTTTGGAGTGTTTCTTTACTTTCGTACAAGAGTTAATGCAGCTGAAAAAAAAAACCTTGATTCAGCCGGTGACACTTCATTCTCAGTATGGAGCTTCTATGGACTCCATTTGGGTACAATCGAATGACGGAACATGTAGAGTAATTTGTACTCTACTAAGTTACGTGCACCATTTTGGATATATATAATTTATATTCAGCTCAATATTATGGAGGTATGGATTAGGGAACATTTTTGGATAGGTGGTCTCATTGCCGATAAAGATTATAAGGAGGAATGGCCACGTACAGCAAAGTGGACACCGGAGTTTACTTCTGCAAATGCAGATCAGGAGTTAGTCTGTATGAGAGAGGGGTTGGACTCGCTTACAGCAGAGGTTGTTATTTGGAATCCATATCAAGAATCACGCAAAACACATTTGACGAGATAGCGTACTATTCAGGATGCTTGACTGCCTTTGAATTTGTCGAACCATATCATCCTGATAGAGTGCTACGTCAATTTGGTAGGTTCCAACGCATTCCCGACAGTTCGTACTTGCCTATAGAAGTTTGTAAACCTAAAGGTAGCTATGGATATGTGGTGGGCTTTAAAGGGAAGTATTGGTACAGGGGTTGTTGGCAGGATCACCAACTTCCCGAATTAGAGCGTGGGCATTTTGTAATCAAGCCATCATATTGTGACTCTGCCTATATGGAATGGTACAAAACCGTTAGTCATCCTCGAGTACAAAACCCTAATAAATAATTTTAAGGAAAACACTTTAAATGTTGGGAACCTTATGCCTCAACTGTGGGGGTATAAGATGGAAACAAGTATTTGTTTGATTTCTCAAGCAGATTTGTAAAAGACCCTAGAATTATATGTGTCCTACACTGTAGACCTCATTTGTGGGGGTCTAAGGTGAGAATGAAGAGTCGATTTCTTTAGAAAATCAGTGCATATGTTAAGCATGCCTTTTTTTACGTGTTTTACAACTACTAACAATTTTTTGTTGTTTAAAGTTTGACAGGAAACTAATATGTTGTTGAAGTGGTCTAAAGGATCGTAAAGAACCAAAATCAAATTTTGATGATATAGTTTCTGTCAAATGTGTGTTGTAAAGGTGTGCATGTTTCCCAGTTTATCCTGGATAATTACAGGGTTGCTCTGATCACAGGACCAGAAAATTGGGATGCTTGAGGTACATATTTAATTTCAAATATGTGATATATATATAACACTAATCTTTTGAGGAAGATGTAATGACCGTAATAGTAAGTAGTACATGTATCTTGTGTATGCCTTTATATGCTTTACAATTACTAGAAAACATGTGATGTTTGTGATTTGATTGAAAGACTAAATTGTTGTAGACACGCATGATCTAAAGGATCATTGGAACCAGAAGAAATTCTGACGGAAATGGTCTTTGTCAAACTCGATACGTTTAATGTGTGTTGTAAATGTGCAGTGCATTCGGTTTACAAATACATTTGTGACCCCAGAAGAATTAGTGGGATGATCTGATCAGAAATTTGCAGTACTTGAGGTACATTTAAAATTGTGTATTTGCACGATACATATTGGACTGACCTTAAGAGATGTTGTGATTTCAGGCTTTGGAGATTCTTAGCCTATGTGTGTACCCTCTTAAGGAGTGTATGTCTAAAGAAGTTCTTAAAACAGACATGATGAACTTGATTTTTCAAGAAATCAAAGTTTGTGCGCTTTAATTCAAGCACGAGAGAAAGCCGAATGGCTATTAAGATGCTTCTTAGAAGACATTCTATGTGACCGAAGCCTGTGGCCACCATTGCTGAAACTCAATTGACTATGTGAGTCTAAAGTAAATGAGCAATGGAAAAGTCTAGACAAACTCAGAAAAGGCGGGCTAATTCGGTAAGATAACTACTCTCTAATGAAGTAATTTTTTTAGACTTAGTGAAGTCAAGAGAAAAATCAGTGGATCCTTTGACGAAAGCATAATCTAGAGAGATAGTTTGTTATTGCATCGAGAGGGATGTGACTTAAGCTCAAGAAATAAAATTTCCATGAAGGACACTCAACCTTAGTGACTGGAGATCCCAAGATCAAGGTTCAATGAGACAACTAAATTGTGACAATTAAAGGTATGCACTATCAAGAGAATTACATTCTCTGTCCCTCCCTATGGTGGATTATTGTGATAGTGTGACTGCATGTGAAGGATGAATTTTAAGAAGTCTTAATGAGTTCTATAGTTTCAATTTTAGATTGAAGTGGGGTGTAACAGTAATACTCTTGATAGAACTCACCTATCTGAATGAGGAAGTGGGCGTTTCCTATAAGAATTTGAGCGAATTCTTTGGAGCATTCTGAGAAACGGGATACGTCCAGGGCCAAAATGGACACAACGGCACGAACTTAGCAAGGCCAGGAGGATATCATGCGTGGCTGTTATCGCAAATTGCATCAAACGCTAGCAGTTCAAGACATCGCGTTCACTATCTCTAGCAAGTAGTTTCGGTAACTTCTCACTAAGTAAAGGTTCAAAACCTGATGGACACCTTTGCCTATATGGTATTTTCCGCATTCTAATTTTTTCGTTTTTTACCGAGATTTCATTCATGTGGGGGATTGTTGGAGAAAATGATTTTTAAACTAAATGTTTTTGGTCTTGGATGCTCACTCATTTCCTTGAGTGAATGAAATTCTTTAGTTTAGTCCCACATTGGGTATTCTAGAGAAGGATGTCCACTATGGGTGGAATGGAGTGGGCAAACAATACATGAGATAACTTATGTAATGGGATAACCTATGTATTGGGCCTACGAATTAGACATCATCCATGATCTATTATCTTACAAGAAATCCTAAACCCTAACGATTTCCAAAACCCTAAAGGTTTCTTTTCTTCTATAAATACAAAACGTTTTCAGGGTTAAAATCCATCCCAGAAGCGGCTATTATCCTGTCTTCTTTTCACCATCTTCTCGCTTTGGTTTGCGCTTTTGATTGTTTATTTCCATTCCTTCCCTGTTGCTAAGTTCAAGTGTGGGTAGTCTGTATTGTGCTAATACAAGCTATATTGTGCAGTCTTATCCTGGACACATCTTCGCACGTTGGGGTTTAGCATTGCTTTTCTCGAGTATACCCGCGAACTAATGTGTTAAGGACAACTTGTTGAACCTGTGATTTTGCCCTCGTAGTTGTCCGTTGTAGAGTTGTTTTCAATTCAGTTCTTTATATATATTATTCTGATACATTAACACTGCTGTTCATTGTTGCAAGATTCCAACAAAACCTACCGAAATTATCAACCTTACAATGGTCCAACATCTTATTAGTGTCAAGTTAGACGATACAAATTATCTCTTATGGCCTACCAAATATTTGTTGTCCATTTAATTATGGTATACAAAATAAAGACTATGAAATTAAATTTAAATTAGCCGTAAGAGAGTTCCATCACTATGGGTATAACTATTTCCCTTACATTAAAGTGAGCATGGCTTGAAGAAAGCTTCCATATATAAAATAGCACATCCTTGGAGGCGAGTCCTTGAATTGTTTAGTTTCATGTGCAGATCCTACTACGACGCGTTTCTTTTGGCCCGACCTTAAACTAGCAGCTGAGAACAAGAGAGAGGCACCTAGGGAAGAAGAATCTAAGGATTGAGACCTAATCCAACTAATGGAAATATTTCATTCAACTTAAGAGTGAAATAAGCCCGGCTAAAGGCATCAAAATACTTATCTCTTAATCAGATCCCGCTGACCGAAGGTCTCTCTCTTTCATTTAGGGAAGGAGAAATGTGCATCTTTTTTTATAGTAGTTTTCTCTGGAAAGGTCACGACCTTGATATGTATGTTATAATTAATGGAACTCTCTAACCTCCACCACGTACTTTACATGGTGACGCTGAAGCAACAAACCATGCTTTCCGTTCTTGGCGTCGTCAAGATAAATTAATTTTAGCTGGACTATTCCCTTTCTTTTGGCAAGTGTTGTTGCTCGTGTCGTAGGTTTCCAAACTTTGCGTGAGGTTTAGTCTACTCTCGAAAACCTTTTTTCTCCTTTTTATTTTCAGGCATGTTTAACTCAACTTCATTGTGAATTCCAAACAATTTACAAAGTTTCATTTTGTATGGCTGATTATCTTCTTCATACAAAAACTTTCTGTTGCGTTAGCTGCCTCCGATCGTATTGTTTTTTATGCTAGTGTATCTTGTTAAAAAGTTTGTCCTCCAAACACCTAAGTATCTTTGAGATCAAAGGTCCGACTTTGAAAAATTTCACTTGGGATTCGTGAAGCACAGGTACAAGTTATTTTCTAAAGAAAGGTAGTCTCGTAACCTGTTCTGTTTCTAATTCTTGTCTACTTCAAGGCCCTTCTCTTTTGATATAAGTCCATTCAAGAATTACTGATCAAATCCAGATTCAATAGAAAACTTAAATCGCGATTGAGTGTAACTCGTATCTATTGAAATCTTGTACAAGAATTCATCTTAGGACTTTGTTCGTGATTGATATTTTTATATATATAGTTGATTAGGTATCTCTATAACTTTTGAAGAGGATAAACCCTAGTCTTGTGATTTAGATCCGTTTAAATCAAGGAACAAATTTCTGTATCCTTGATCTTGAATCATAAATTAAGGAAATCAATAGGCATCATGTTAGAGGAAGGATAGCACTAGTATTCACGACAGACTATGGAGAAACTCCTAGGGCTGTAAAGGATATCATCTAGGATAATCAAATGCGTAGGTTCTTGCGAGAATCAAGAGACGTAAGAGCACAACTGCAGAAGAGTAGCTTGGAGGGTTTATTGTGTCTCAACTATACTCCAAAACGAATTCAATATAGTAGGATATTGTTTGTATAGGATTAATACATTGTGTGTTTTAATTGGACGAGATCCCGGGTTTTTCTATTTTGCAGTTTCCCCATTAACAAAAAATTTAGTATCTTGCTTTTATATTTATTTTTCGCATTATATTGATTTATCTTTATAATTAAAAGTATAGTCAGGTTGTATGTTAATTAATCCTTATGATTCAAGGATTTCAAATTAAGATTATCCAATGATATTTCATGCCTGCTTTATTTTTGAATTGAATTTCACAAAAGGAATAAGATTATAGGTTATGTAACAAAAATTTGGTGGTGTACTTGGTACCATCCCTTTTGAAACTCTTTAGTCCATGTAAGTTGCAAACCATCCCCTTGTTATTACAAATCTAGTTGGACCAACTTGTTATACTCAAGCAAATTAAAGATGATCATCATTGGTGCGCATTTATGGATACTATATACAACGTGCTTATTAAAAATGACACTAGTAAAGTTATTCTATCCTCATCATATTCAAATATGGTTGGTTGTAAATGGGTATACCACATTAAGTTTATAGGTGGCGAAGGATTTAAACCAGAAAGAACGTATGGATTACAAGGAAACATTTATTCTGGTAGTCAAGCTTTGCACAATATGGGCAATCCTTTTTATTGTCGTCATTCGTTCTAAGCATGTGCATCGGTTAGATGTGCAAAATACTTTTCTTCACGGTATTTTAGAAGAATAAGAGTATATCAAACATCCACCGGGTATGTTGATTATCGTTTTCCAGATCACGATCGTCAGTTGCATATATTATTGTACGGCCTTAAGCAAGCACTACGTGCCTGGTATAATCGTTTCAGTATGTATCTTTTATCCCTTGGTTATTTAAGCTCACGAGATGATACTTTATTATTTATTCGAATCAACTCTACCAATACAACATTCATATTAGTTTACATCGATGATATTTGTGATTACCAAAAATCTTGCGTCTTTGGATCACAACCAATAGAATTTGAACCAATAGAATTTGAAACATAGTAAAGTTTGATTTCATATCATAAAATCATCTCATATTAACATTTAGAATATGGTAATCAATCAAAATTAGAAATGAATTGACTCAGGCATTTAACGTGGTTCGACAATCAAATTGTCTACATCCACGGGTGATAAAGATTTGTATCATTTTTATTATTCATCATCATAAGTTACAGAAGAATGATATACTATAAATCATAATCATGTTAATCAAAGAACAATTGAACTAAAATTTACACAAGTCGCATACCTAAACTCTTGCTCTGATTCTATGCCTTATATCCAGTTTTTCTAAAGATTTTTCAGTCATTTTTCCTGTTTATGAGCTTGGTATTTATAGCCAATTTGATGGGTTACCCCAATTTACCTTTCCACCTATTTTTGCTTATCCATTCTTTGAAATGAAGTATAATCCTGCAAGACTTATTTGTATTTTCCGCAAGGCTTGATCGTGCTTCCCGCAAGACTTAGCATGCGCTTTGCTTATTTCTCTTGGTTTCTCACTAGATGTCCCGCAACTCTTTTGCGGACTTGCGTTCAAGTTGTTGTTTTTGGATTTGGATGAACATTGCGGTCTTATTAGAGCCACAGCATGTCTGACACGTGGCCCTTGAAAGTGATTTGTAACGCTTCAGTTTTCTTTGTTCCGTAAACTATAAAGATGATACGTGTCTCTCATGCATCGATGCTCATCATTTCCTTTTACTGTGTCAGGCTTTACCGCAACTTGGGTGTCAGTCAGTCAGCAAGGCTATCTGTTTCGAGCAGTGTGTTTTGTTTCCCTCAACCCACGATGCTTTCAGGTTCAAATCTTATCGAATTTTCAGATGTCTGTTTAGTACTTCTCAAAGGGTTTTGTTTGAGTGTTTCTTGTCCCATCTTACCTCGTTACTTCTCCAATAGTTTTAGAACACGTATAGTTTGGAATTTATTCACTCACAATATTTTAATAATGACATCCACAACTGCTGTCATTAAAGAAATTCTCACCCACTTACGAACAAAATTTTCTAGGACCTCGAGGAGCTTTCTTATTTTCTAGGTATTGAGGCTAGACGTGATTCTACAGGTCTATTCTTGAATCAAAGAGAATATATTGTGGATTTACTGAAGATAACTAATATGGAGGGAGTTAAATATGTAACTACTCTAGCTAACAGTACTATTTGTTTGTTGGAAAATGATAACCCTTCTTTTTATGACTGGATATTGTATTGTAGTGTGGTAGGTTATGAAGTTTTTTTAACTTTTACTCGCTCTAATATCTCATTTTTCGTTAACAAGATTTATAAGTTCATCAACACTCCATTGAAAATTCATTAGCAGGCAGTCAAGGTATTCTCTGTTATCTCATGCATATATTACACTAAGGCGGTCAAACGTATTATTTGTAATCAGTTCTCTTGTTTAACACTTTATGCTTACTCTGGCTCGTACTGGGATAAATATCCAATTGATATCGCTCAACGGTTGGTTATTGTGTATATTTGAGAGGTAACACAAAGGACAATTTCTTGCTCTAATATCGAAGCAGAGTATCGAGGAATCGCCACTGCTACTGCTGAACTGATTTAGGTCGAATCTCTACTCGGAGAACTTGGTAGTAAGAGCTCTACCATTCAGTTTTATGATGCGATAATATTGGTGCTACTTATATGTCGGCTAATCCAGTTTTTATGCTCGACCAATGCACCCCGAGCTTGTTTTTCACTTTGTTAATAAGCGATTCGCTGCAAAAAACCGTCAAATTTATTTCATTTTCTCTAAAGACCAAGTAACTTGTTAGAGAATTTCTCGGTTGAACCATGATGCATGTCGTAAGCGCAACAAATTACTCAAGATACTTCCCAGTAATTAACTTGTAATATAGGGGTAGTAAGGGCCGTTTCCACAGAGAACTGTGTAATTGATATGTTAATTAGATTAGTAAAACTAGAGTGAATACTAAAGGGGGGGGAGGGGGGGGAGGGGTTATGAAATAACTGACCAAAAAGAATAATAAAAAAAATTAAGATGAAAATACGATTAGGGAATCATTCGGTGTTACCAAGCGTTAATTGAATCAGTATACTTATCTATCTTTCGTTAGAATTAATCATCACCAACCGTAGAATAGCAGGTACGCTTAGCTATCCCCAAAACTCCTTATATCACCGCATAATAGGTATGCTTAGTCACTGGATTCAATCCAACTAAGCCACCTTGAGGTTCGCTTACAAGATGTAACACAATCGAACGCTTTAAGGTTTGTGAATTTAGGTTTCATCCCAACAGTTAAATTCAGTACGCTCAGTTCACTTACTGGTGTTGTCTTCACACAAGATTTCTCTATAGAATCCTGTTGGATAATAATCTTCCTGTAACAGAGAAACACAAACAACAAAGAACTTGAAGATGATTAAGGGAGGGTTAGAAATAAACAGAGCACACACTCAAGCAAAGAGAGGTGAAGTCGCCTGTTCAACAGACTGCCCTTAACTCAATATTTGCCAGGTACACCTTCAGGAAGATGCTGCTATACCTTGTAAGTGACAAATTTGAATTCAGGATAAAATCACCTGATACCAACCCAGCTAGCAAAGCTCGTCGGCCCGTTGTGAACTTAACAGAAGATGAAAAAAGAATTTAAACTATTGCGCACAACAAAGAAGGAAGATGGTGAAAAGTCATCAGGACAGTGGCTGCGACTGGGGTAAACGAAAACCTTAGTATTGTTGTTCTTTTATAGGAGAAGTAATCCTTTGAGTTTTAAAACGGTGAAAAATTTATTTTGAAATATTAAACCCCCATTAAAACAAAACGTTAAGATTTTTAATTAAAAAATATTTATGATTTTATTTTTCATTTAATTCAAAACGGTAAAATATTTATTTTTAAGATAAACCCGTTGAATATTTGATGGGTACACGTGTACACTCGCAGGCACTCGCAAGGCACACGCCAAGGCTCACACCAAGGCTCACGCCAAGGCTCGCACCAAGGGTCACGCCAAGGCTCACGCAAAAGCACACGCAAGCTCCGCAAGCCCGCGGTCCGCGGTGCTTCGGTACGAAGCACCGCACATGTGTGCATTTGCCCACTAGTCCATTTCCTAAGTCCATATCCAATCCACTAGTTTTTTTTCCTTATATAGAACGTTTGTGGTAAAATGCATGAACTTCCTCCTTGGTTTGCCCAATGTGGGACAACCAAAGGTTTCTCATTCACTAAGAAGTGAAAATGGATGGCTATAATTCCACCCAAGTTTGGACTAGTGATCCTAACACCCATCAAGTTAATTATAGTAACAAAATTATTTTAAGTAATAAAATCTTAATTTTAGTGTAAAACCATTTTTATTTCCAACAATCCCCCACATGAATGACGAAACTGAAAAATCGGAAAAACGAAAAAACGAGAAATACCTCTTAAGCAATAGGTGACCATTTGGAATTGAACCTTTGCTTAGTGAGAAGCACTTGAACTACTTGATGGTCAGTGAACGTGATGTCTTGAACTGCCATCGTTTAGTGTAATTCTTCAATAACTCCTTAAGCGAGATATATTTCTTAAAATGCTGTTAAGTTCACGCCGTTGTGTCCGTTTTGGCCCTGGACGTATCCCGTTTCTCAGAATGCTCTAGAGAATTAGCTCAGTTCTCATAGGAAGTGACCCACTTCCTCATTCAGATAGGTGAGTCGCCAGAGAAGTGATACAACAGAAACACCTATCTCCATAAATTCTTCCCCTAGAGAACTTTTCTTTAAGCATGAACCCCTGACGAACTAAAACTAACACAATCAACTTTTCTTGTATAGTAAAGTTTTTTTTTTCTATTAAGAAATTAAATCTAGGGTTAAAATTTATGAAATCGTATGACTTATATACTTTCTTTCCGAGAAACTATAACATGAAATTTATATTTAAACGAGTGAAATCTGTTTTACAAGTTTAACTTTGTATTCAATTTAATTAATTGATCCAACTTCTCACATTGAAAACAAAAAAGATACAGAGAATAAGTAGAGTTGGGTGTATTTTTTTTATTTTTTTATAGAAAAAAGAAGAAGGTAAAGTTAGGTATGCTGATTAGTAGAATATTTGACAAACTATTTTAATCAAATGAATAGAAAGAGATTGACGGGACCATGAAATTGGATTATTCATAAAACTAGATTTGTGGTCGTGTTATGTACCAGGTATGTTTAATTTTTTATCACAGTTCTAATTTAGTATGATGGGGTTTCGTCCCGTCCCGTCCTATCGTGATGCATTAAATCTTGATTGTATTAAATCCTTTTTCAGTTAGGTTTATATTTTTTTTTATGTTTTCTAACATAGTCACGGTTTCTAAATATGGTAGGTTCATGATTTTGGAATCAAAATACTAACGAATTCCAAATTGAATTTGGTTTCGATGTCTATTCCTTAGAGTTTAAAACACGGTAAGACAGGGTTTCCCTTTTTATTGTTATTTTTTCAAATTTTTTAAACCAATCATACGTTGTCAAGTGTCCTCACCAAAACTCTCGTTTCACAAAAGCCATAAACGCCTTGTTTCGGCCAATAAGAAGCAAGGGTCTCCTCACCGTTCAACGTGAGAACTTTATTTTTCTAGGATTTTAAGTCTTTAATACCAAAATAGATATGTTTATATAAAAAAATAATAAAAGTGTTTGTTCATACCATGTACGGACCTATGAGGCATATAATTTAATATAATAAGGAGTAAAACATCAAGATGACCGAACTTAGTATATAAAAATCCTATCTATATTATATTTTATAAATAAAAACGATTTGAAATAAAATGGCACAAAAATCGTATTTCCATTTTCATTTATAATGTTTAAATTTAATTTTTAATAATTTTCTAAATTTTAGACCTACCCTTTCCTATTACTTTATTTCTTCTTTCTTCTTATGTTCTTTCATTTTCTTCTTGTTCTCCTCCACCAGCACCTTTAACGCCACGCCACCACCAAACCCATTACCATATCCATATCTTTCACCACCAACACCTCCGCCTCCACTTCCACCACTAACATTTCCTTCTCATTCTCCTACACCACCACCAAATCCACCATCATGTCTGGATCCTCTACCAATATTACTTTTGCCTCCTCCTTCTATCCTCTTGTAGATGGTGAGTTTTTGGCGAGACTAGAATTTTAAAATTTCCCTTTTTCCTATCAGCAGGAACATAGAGGTATATACGCATATTTATATACATACTTCTAGCTTTAAATAAAAATATAAAATACTGTATCTCTACTAATATTCCGTAGGAGAATTAAGAATACAGTGTCAATAAATAACTTTAGGCATTCTAAAATGATACTGGATCCTCTCAAATATTCACGGTATTTATGTTATATCGAATTCCTTGACTTGTCTCGAATGCGCATCGATGTTCCAATAACATCTATCGATTATGAAAGTAGCGCATGATCTTTAAGAACACATTCTAGTTTAATATCTTGCTAGCAAAGAACGCATCACAATTCGCCGTCATGGCCCTAAAATATACCACTTTAACATTATGCTCAAGGACGTGCCATAAATCATCGCTCCTTTTGAACACGCCATAATCATAGATATTCCTAGCCTCTCCGCGCTAGCACCAGGCTAACACTAGCTCATTAAGTTGCGTCCCAAAGGGACGTGCCACGACACTTTGCGTTGGCTAAAGCACCATCGCTAGCCAAACTTAGGCTGCATCCCCAAAGAACGCACCACACTATTGATACGCTGGCTAAAACACCAGCGCAAGCCAAATTTAAGTTGCGTTCTCAAGGGATGCACCACAATATTGATGCATTGTCTAAAGCACCAGTGCTAACTTAGGAAGCGTTCTCAAGGGACGCGCCGCACTTAAGCGTTAACTTGAAAGCGCTAACCATATTTGGTCTGCGTTCTCAAGGGACACGACACATTTAGGCGTTAACTCAAAGCGCCAACCTCATTTAGGTTGCGTCCCCAAGGGACGCGCCATATTTTGCACAAGCTCAAAAGCGCTAGCCTTGTCTAGGTTGCGTCCCCAAGGGACGTGCTGTACTTTTTTTCAAGATGGCCTAATGCCAGCGCTAGCCTTATATGACTATCTATTAAGCCTCGTTCTTAAGCGTGCTACAACAGGTCCTTAAGAACCTTCACAATCTTGGCTTCAAACATCTTCATATTTATGCCAAGTCACTTCTAAGGTGACACTTGGACATTAAAATTACACAATGTTACTTCAAATCTAGTACCTGAGCACTAAGATTACAAGACTTGACAATAATTAGTCTACTTATCAATTTAATGAGTTGCACAACTTGTCTCATTGACTTAGCAAGTCTCTGATTTGACTTGATCTAATCAAAACAGTAGTGGTCTACAACTCCACTATTTTCTTGAGATATCAAATAAAACACATGAGGGGATTCTCATTGGGGTATTGGTGTGGCGGTTTACGGTAATTCTCCGTTATGGAAAAATATCCACAAACAAGAAAGTAATAAGTAGTGGGACAGTTACAAAGCATTTGAAAAGAACGAGGATTTGTGCTCATACAAGTCCTCCCTATTTTTTTAGGCATGACTTCACTATAATATCCACAATCATTACTCCTCCACTTCTTTTTTAACTTCAACACTTACGAGAAATCAGTGTGCCTCCGCAGATGTATAAATAGATGGCTTCATGAATTTGAAACAAGACATGACAGAACTAAGAGACAAGATATACAGAATTAGCGATTCATCCCTGTTTTAGGGTGAAAACAAATGTAATGCAAAATGGTACTTTCAAGTATGTTTGAGAGATCAAGTTCGAACAGGATGATCCTACACCAAGAAATGATCGTTCACGTCCTGCTTCGATCACAAAGGAGAAGAAGATTGGGTAGGTCTTAAGGGAGGGAAGCAAAGAGGACTGAGAAATTGTAGTGTGTTATGAAGAATGAATTAACTATGGGATGAATCGCTAATTCTGTATAAACAGATGGCTTCATCTATTCGAAACAAGAATAAATGAGAACTAAAAGAAAATATATACATAATTATCGATTCTTCCCAGAGATAATCCATTCTTTATCACACACTAAAATTACTCATCAAACTGAGATTTCTCAATCTTCTTTGCTTCCCTCCCCTAAGACATACCCAATTTTCTCCACCTTTGTGATCGAAGCAGGACATGAATGGCCATTTCTTGGTTTAGGCTCGTCCTTTTCGAGCTTGATCTCTCAAACCTACCCGAAAGTACCATTTTGCAGTATATTTTTTTTCACCTTAAAATAATTGGCGACCACATCGGGAGATCAACCTCTCAATTACAAAAACCAATTTTCAATTATTCGAAATGGTGGATCTTAGGTCTGGAGCAGTGACAACTCCATTACTGGTTAAGGTAGTACTGGTGATGGCGATTATGAAAACATCCCTGTCGCTACTGACCCCCCTCGTACCAATACTACTACCGATACTATATACCTTCTTCTGGTTACAAGACGACAGAAAATGCTAGGAATGTTCAAACGCCGGCTAACATCGTTGATTTGATAAAGAGACAAGAAGTTCTTGCCAAAACACATGTGGAAATGGCTACCACTCAGAAGGTAGTGATCATTTGTCTCAAGACCTTGACGGAGAAACTCTCCCCAGAATAATGCCATCGCCTGACGGAGAAAACCAGGACCAACCTTACAACATCCACTGATGCTGGGATGTCAACGACTGAAAGAGATAATAAAATTCATGTCATCACCGATTTTCCATCACTGAGGAGCCAACAATCCAATTTTATCACTCGCGAAGTTCTAGAGAGACTCCTACAAAATCATGGCAAGGAAGACTCATCCTCACTTCATCAAACCAGTCTCATTACCCGCCTGAAGTTCATAGAATCCTACTACCAAGAGGTTATTCCTCTCCATCTTTCTCGTTGTATTATGGAACTGGGAACGCTTGTGAGAAGGTTTCTCGATTATTAGAACTACTCGGGGAACATGAATATAATCATGTGTTACGTCTTAAAGAATTTCCAGAGTTCCTCACTAGGATAGCCTACACATGGTTGTTTTAGGTTGAAAACAAATGTACTGCAAAATGGTACTTTCAGGTAGGTTTGAGAGATCAAGCTCGAAAAGGACAAACCTAAACCAAGAAATGGTCGTTCACGTCTTGCTTCAATATAAAAGGTGGAGAAGATTGGGTAGGTCTTAGGGGAGGGAAGTAAAGAAGGTTGAGAAAATATCAGTGTGATGAGTAATTGTAGTATGTAGTGAATAATAGATTATCTCTGAGATGAACCGTTGTTCTGTCCTGTTTTAAATAGATAAATCTATCTATTTATATTCCTAAGAAGAAACACTGATTTGTCGTAAGTAGTGGAAGTTACCAAAGAAGTAGATGAGTAAAGATTGTGGAGATTATAGCGTCCTCAAGGACCACTACTCCTCGCTCTATCAACTTCCTTGTAACCGTCCCACTACTTGTTATCTTCTTTTTCGTGGATGTGTTTCCACAATGAACGATTGTCGTAGACCGCCAGACCAATACCCCAATGAGAATCCCGCATGTATTATATTTGATATCTCGTGGAAAAATATTTGAGTCGTGAACCACTACTATTTTGATTAGGTCAAGTCAAGTCAATGGCTTGCTAAGTCAGTGCGGCAAGTTGCAAAACTCGTTGAATTAACAATTAGACTTATTAGTTCCGAGTTTTGTGAATTTAGTGGTCATGTACTAGCTCTGGAATAACATGGTGTAATTTTAGTAGGCAGAAGTCAGTTTAGAAGTGACGAGGAATAAGTTCGAAAGTATTTGAAGTTGAGATTGTGTAAAAGTTCTCAAAGACCAATCATGGCGCACTTAAGAATCCCAAGTAGCTTAATATATATCCATATAAGGCTAGCACTGTCATAGGCCAGTGCTAAGAAAAGATAGCGCATCGTTAAGGGAAGTAGCTAGCAGAAGCTAAAGCTAGCTTCAATGCTAGTAGGAGTGTCGCATCCCTGGGGACGCTGCTAGCAAGGCTAGCGCTAGTCTTAAAGCTAACAAGGTTGGTGTTTCCCTGGGACGTTGCTAGCAAGGGATAGCACTAGCTTTGAAGCTAGTGAATTTGGCGCGTCCTCGGGGACGCTGCTAGCAAGGGATAACGCTAGCCTCTTAGCTTAGGAGAACTTGGCCAGTGATATTTTTGCGTCTCTGGGACGCTGCTAGCCTTGCTAGGGTTAGCTTTTGAGTGTGGCTAGTGCTAGTATGGTGCTAGCACGGAAGAAATATAAGGTTATCTTAACATGGAGATATAATGTGTCTTTAGAGGTATTTCACTTTGATTGTGGCGCATCCAAGAGGGGCGACGCATATTTTGTGGCTTGTCTTTGAGAAAAAAATATTAAAGGGGCACGTTTTAAGTTCAGAATAACAATTTGTTATATGTTCTTTGCTAACAAAGCATTAAGCTAAAATGTATTTTTGGGGATTGAGCATTACCTACTCCCAGATTTGATAGATGTTATTGGAACATCAATGCGCATTCGAGTCGAGTTCAAGGAATTCAACCGTCGGATTTATACGACTTCAGACTGATTCAATATGGCATAAATATTGTGAATATTAGAGAGGTTACATGATCAGTTTAGAATGCATGTAATTGTTCAGAGAAACTGTATTCTTAATTCGCTTGCGGAATATATGGGTAGAGATACAATATTTCGTGTTTTGGTATAAAGTTAGGAATATCTCTATGTTCCTACTGCTAGGAAGAGGGCAATTTTTTAATTATAACCCTTATAAAAAAACTCACCATCTACAATGGTACAACAACATTGCTCCCAATAATATTTCCACTTGGGGAAAAATGATCAATGCTTTCTATAAGAAATATTTCTTCGTCTCAGAACAAATCACTTTGTCAGATCTGGGAAGAATGTTCCAGAGGAATAACGAGCATCCCAACGACTACGTGAAAAGATTCGGGATTCAAACGTTGGATTATCACGATTCAAATATGACGGCGCATCAATTGGTATAACTTTGTATTAACGGTATGATCCCTGTCTATCGTGCTCTCTTAGAAAATTTACGATTCTAGACTTTCTCTGAGTTGCATAAAACCGTGAAGCGATCTTCCAAAACTGCTCCTGCCTTGTTGGAGAGAACCATACCCGCAAGAAAAGAAAATCGTGGAGACACCTGGGGGAGTCGATGGCTAATCCAAAAACAATATATTGTTCAACTATCAATTGGTGTCGTCTGTAGCGAAGGATCCAAGAGGAAAGCTCCATCTCAACCAGAATCACAGACTAAATATTTTCCTTCTAATCCTGCCTCGACACCAGCACTGGCTCGGAGATCGAATCCATCTCAAGACACATCCAAGGCTTTACGACAACAGCAACATCAACTGCAGTGATAATATGAGTAGGGCTGCACAGGAACCGACCGGAACCGAAGGACCGGATCGGAACCGACGGAACCGTACCCAAAAAGAACCGAACCGAGGGTACAGGATACAGGGTACAAGTACAAAAAATGGGAACCGAGTACAATCGGGTACAAGGTACAGGTACTACCCCAGAACCGACCTGTACCGGACCGATTGTAACGAGGTATATTAGCCGTTGATCATTTTAGGTTGTTTTAATCTCAACCGTTAATTTTTTAAGTTAGGTTAGGTTACTTCACTCGATTTGTTTCATTTCGTCCGTGAAAGAAGAAGAAGTTCTTCTTCAACCGATTTCGTCTGGTGATTGAAGTTAGGTTAGGTTACCTAGTCTGTTTCATGCTGAACAGAGCAAAAGACAAGTCTTCTAAGCTTATTTTCTCGATCAAGGCAGGTAGAAGAACTGTTTTCGGATTACGTTATTGCACCATTCATCTCTTTTTCTTTCCTTATTCTCTCTCATAGATTGAGACCTCAATTTCATCGAGGTAATCAATTTCAATGTCTCTAGACTCTCTACTACTACTAATTATTATTATCATTATTATTCGTGTTGTTCTGTGTTGTATTTTTAGATGCATTTTTGCTTTTCTAGGGTTTCGTTTAATTTTTATGCTTGAATTTAAGTGTTTTAAGTAGTACTGTTTAATAGATCTATGAGTATTTAAGCTGTATTCTATCTCTATGTTTTATGCTGTTTTTGAGCTGAAATCCAGCTTTTGTTTTCAAATTTGAGATGAGAAAAATGATTTAGCACCAGTAGTGGTTTATACTGATGATGATGTAGGGAAACAGCAGACTTATCGTAGAAGGAACAAAGTCGCAAGAGTTGTCGTCATTTTATCATCATGGATAGAATCAGCATCATATTTTCTGTGCATTTAGCCTCTTCCCATTTATGATTAAAAAGGGGGAAAACAATTATCACCTAATCTTTTGAATTGAGAGCCACAATTTTATTTTGATTCCTTTCTTATAAGTTGGTGTTCCATGTCTTACAAGAAAACAATCAGTAATGTGCCAAAGAATGTCCACAAAGTGGGCATTATCCTGAGAGAAGATATTTTGGTTCTCTTTTTCCTTTTGACTGAAATGAAACCCAATGCAATCATAGCATTAGCTGTTACTTTATGTTCCTATCTTTAGTTTTTTGGATGGCTTTCGGATATTCAGTTATGACCCATCCCTATACTACTACTTAGCTTTCTTTGCCTCAATTATGTTCATGTAGTCCAACCATACATCAAAAGCATCTTTGCTGCCTCAACCTCATCTACATTCTTGTCCAAACAAAAGTCAGCCTCACTATAGCTAAAAAAGAAAATTCCTAATTATCCTTAAAAGCTAGTACAACAAGATGTTGTAGCAGATTCATAATTTTTTTTGATTAACTACACCTAGTTCCGAACCAGTACAGTGCAAATGCAGGGATTAATTACAAACTGCAGGTTTAGGAAATCCGACAGACTTGAACTGCCAACAACAAACTACCACTAAGGTTATAACAAAACAAAAATATGAATTGATATACATCATTGTTTATCTTTTAACGATATACACCTTTTGTAATCCGAAGTTGTGATATTAATTGAATAATTGTCAACCAAAATCCAAAACCAAACATCTACAAGTAAAAAAAAAGGTACAGGTACAAGAACCGACCGGAACCGAAGGTACATGTACAAGAACTGAACCGAGGTAGAAGGTACAGGGTACATGTACACGAGTAGAGAACCGACCATAAGAAGGTATGGGTACAAGGTTCTACCAAGAAACGAGCCGAACCGACCTTTGTGCACCTCTAAATATAAGCAAGATGTGAAGTCGAATCTAATATTCTCGGACTTCCCTGTTTTGATGGAAGAAGTGCTCGAACTACTCGAAGCTTGTAGGAGACAACACAATCCAATTACCACCCGTACGATGACTCCCTATAGACCAGTAGATAACAAATCTTAAATACTATCATTATCACTGATATGTCAATCACCCAACAAGTGAATGTAACAATCTGAAGCGTATCTTCAAAGAAAAGATAGAATCAGGAGAGTTATAATTATAAAATGATAAAGTCGAAAAGAATTTTCTTCCTGTTAGAAACTTCACTATTTCTGAGGAATCGTCAAGTTATACAACTCAATCTCGAATGGAACACATGTGCAAACTTCTCAACTCATCGAAAAAAAAACGCGAGGATATCTTTGCTTCTCTGAATTATGTTGTGGATGGAAAACGCCAACTCTTTACAGAAGATACTCATGCTCGAGTCAAGCCTCCCTTAAAGGACATGATCGACACTAACGATGAGAAATGTAGATGGGGACTTCTCACAACTGCCCATCTTGGAGGAATACAGTTTAAAATAACATTGATTGATGCCATCATGGACACTAATGCTATCATGATTAGCACTTTCAGAGTCGTAGGGATTTTTCGGCAGGAACCTATCCACTCTCAAACCTTGATTAAAAATGCATATGAGGAACTTAAAGAGACTTGTGGATACGTTACCTCGAAGATAAGGATAAGAAATGCTGAAATAAACACAAAGTTCCATATCATCAAGGAAGACCTGAACTACGACATAATCCTGAGACGACCATGAATTTTACAACAAAGGAACAACATTCTTATCACCGTCAAAGCTTTGAGATTCAATTTGGACTTTAAAAATCGACCAAGTAAGTACCGCTTCCCAAACTCCTTTGAAATTAGTCAGCTTCTGTCCTGTCAAAACCTGGGGACTCTTCCCAGAAGACAACCATGTCATGATCAGAAGATGTGAATGAGAAGCTAATCCATTTCAATACTTTATGAAGTGGTTGAAAATTACTTTACTTATAATGCGAAGACTCAAAAATTACTTACGTGTTAAGTTACTATCGATGACAAGAAGAGACATCATCAAATACCCTTGGTCGTCCCAAAATAAGGCTTTTCAGACGAGATGATAAAATCTGAACCCTTTCCTAAAAGTCACTAAGAGCGTACAACTTCTCACATCGGTTCCTATGACCACTGAAGAAGAATTTTACATAATTACTGAGACTATGCTAGGTGGTCACTACATGCTCATGAAAAATAACAATCCAAAAGGAGTTGTAATTCATGACAAGAGTCTTAAAGCTTGAAATGCTTGAATACTTTGCCATTATATTTTAAATATTTTCCTATTTTCATGCAATATTTGTATTTCCTCCAAAATGATTGCAATGTTTCTGCATTCACACTTAGGTTTTAAAAGTTTACCGATCAATTCAAAAATCATTATCAATTTCAAGAAAAAGAGAAGTCGCTCTCTTCACGAGTAACTTTTCAAAAACTATCTACCCAAAATCCAAAAAGAAAACCGTAAATGTGTTTCATTAAAAACATACAAATATAGAAGAAATCCTTGAAGACTGGTTTTTCTCCATTATTCCAAGAATTTCAATTGCAAGCTTTAGCTCCAAGGAAAGCATTTCAACCTCTCCTCTAGCCTTGGTCACCTCCTCCAAACTAGCAAATTCACCTACTTCAACAAAACGCTCTCGCATAACTCCCAAATGACGACGGACCCATGTGATGTCAAAACAAAAACTATTAACTTCATTCAAGGCTTCTTCCCATTCCTAAAAGAATATTTCATAGATTTCATTCTGAGGAAGAAATATCATATACTGTATGATTGGTAGCAAGTTGGACACGTCCCGCTCTAAAGCTCTGTAACTTCTGGAATTATCAACAGAGAAGTGGCCGAACTTCTTCCATATATCCATATACAATTCGACGTAGATGGATGGACAACAAATCCACCAACATATGAATACCAAGGAAGAATCCTACTGAAGTGGAATCCAATACTAGTCCCCGCATTAGGATACTCAATAGGCACACTCTCTATCGCACTGTTGTTTTGCATAATAATGTCAGTGGAAACACTATCCTTAACAAGTATATGAGAAGGATTCCTCCTATGATTTTATAGTATGGAAGAGGGCATTATCTACATCGGGATCAACGATAACTTTTTTTTTTCTTTACTTGTAGGCCCAACTCTTTGATTTCGGTCATTCTCCCCCTAAAAGTAGAGATGATACATGTATATTAAGTCAGAGCATCTCAAGCACAAAACAAATCAGCATGAACCCTAAAACTCATTATACATACTCATAATTATTATAGACATTCATTACAAAGTGGTATTCGAAGAATTATGTGAGTCGGGGCTACTACGAGATGTTTTACAAAAAAACGCATCAGAGACAATTTACGTTGCCTCCTGGAAACTTGGAATCTGTAGACAATTGGTGAAGAATATGGGCATGAGTCTTATGTCAAAAGTTTTTTATTTATTTATAATACATTTATTGATGTATACTACAACATATTAAAAATGCGCGTTAATCGGATAAACGAGCTAAGATTTACATTAAAAACGGTGAGCGGTATCAGGACTGAAAACTGTCAGAATTTTCTAGGATACTTCCTGAATTTTACTCTTGGGTCGTTTGATACCATAAACAAGATCAAAACCTATATTTTTCCTAGAAACGACTTAGGAATTTTTTTTCTAATAAAGATAGAGGGGTCAATCATCCAAAACGGAGGTCTACAACGTTTTTCCCAAGCAATATACTTCTAGAATTTTCTAATGACGAAAATCTGTAAATACTTTGAAAATTCAAGCATAGTTATGCTTATATGAGGGATTTGAAGAGTTCATATAGTTTATTACTATCACAAAGAATGGAAAAACTTACTTGAGATAAATTCAAGTTGGTGGAAGAGTCCTGCACTACTTCACCGCCATTGCTTACTTCTTTATCGACGATATCAGATTCATAATTTTCATAATTTTTATTTGTACAAGACACTTCTTCAAGCTCCCCGTTCTCAGACTCATGTCTATCCTCCATACTCGTGATGTCTCTCGAAGCCTCAGGAGCGTCAATAGGGTTAACACACGTGTTTGTACTCACATGCTATAACAAGACATATAAGGCATATTATAATTTGCAAAATACAGAAATATCAAGAGTGACAAGTTTAATACTTACATTACTAAAGGGAAGATCGTTGCTCCTAGGAAGAATCATCTGTGGTTCTTGATTTATAGGATGAGGACTATCAGAAGCAGCAGAAATAACATCTACTCGAAGACGCACGACACGAGTCTGACGAAAATACTGAAAACTAAGGATCATAATAACCATATTTTGGAATCAAGAAGTTAAAGAAAAGGACATTACATGCTGAGATGCATCAACAATGAGCTTTTTCTTGACTTCATTTGATCTTTACAAATTTGGACCGCAAGCTCTGTCCCTTCTTGAAGGAACACCACTTATCATCGTAGAGGTTCTGTGATGAATTCTTTAAAGCGACTTCTCTCTTCATTCCAAAAGCGTGTGTACATGCCCGACCGTCGAGATTTCCTACCGGAAAAAAGAAAGGGATACTCACTCCCTAAGTAAAGCAAACGTCCAAACTCTCCTTCAATTCTTTAACAGATGGGCTTTAACATGACCACGAGGTACTTCCTGGTCGAAACTCATCTGACGAGCCTCGTGGTCAATATTATATGCTTGCACTAAACACCCTTCTGAACGAAGGGCAATGATATAACCTGGAAAGGAACTATTCATAAATGTGTTCTGCCCAATAGAGAAAGTGTTATTTTTTTTCTTTGGACCTGACTAAAGAACCATCTCAATGGCTCCAGCAAAATTAGTTGGCGAAAGTATACGCTCGTTCTCAGAATCCTAAAGATTGAGGTTCACCTTACTATGGACATCGATCAAATCAACTAAATTTACAGAGGTAAATATCCTTTTATGCCAACGAAAGATTATTGCGTATTTAATATCCCTAGTCGGATATACAATACTTTTGCTCCCATAACCATGCTTGGAGAAATACAATATGAAAACAAGAATAGATATTCATAAACCCGTTATAAGTCTTCATATCGCGATCCAATGAGTCTAAATGAGAGTACAAAGAACCAAGAAACAATATACCAAGAGGAAGACATTCGTCATCAGCAAGCGCCATAACCAAAGGAACAACTGAGAGCTTCTATCTGCCAACGAGGAAATCTTCAAGCACATCTTTAGACAACCAGGGTATCATAAATAATGCAATGCCCAAAGGATCACTAATAACAAGACCGTCAGCACTGGTCTCACAATTATACTAGTAATCAATCCACTTCACATAATATGCACCACATTGACCCTTGCCTTGTTGGAGTTCTTCTATCTTCCTCTCCAAAATTGTGATCATTCGCTTTTTTTATGTAGAATTTTCAACAGGCAGAGTCTCAGTAATCGAGAGCCATAACAAACTAAATACATCTTCTAGATTAATTGTTAACTCACTCCAGGTGCATATAGCAGAATGGGTTGGTTCACACCAATGCGCAACAAAAGTTAAAAGGCCTTCTACATCCTTATTGATCAACAAAGTTTCATACATTCTCACAGCATAAAGTATTCGAGCATTTCTTAAGACTTTAATCACTGAAGAATCGCTTAACATTGCCTTGCACTATCTTATCCACTTCGCCATGGGAAATTAGGGTATCTTGAATTCAATAGAAGAAGCTATATAATCTCCTTTCTACAAATAAAAACTTGGGACGGTCTTAAGAGCAACTCTCTGATAACATACTTCTCAGAGTTAGGAATAAAGCAAACAACAAATCCAGGAGGTATACTTATCTCTTCATAAATATGTTCAAAAAATCTATCACGAGTATGAGGTACGCTTTTAAGAAACACAGTATCAGATACTTCTCCCTTGATCCGACCAGAGGATATGCCAATGTCATTATCATTCTCATTAGCCATCTACAATAGATCAGAAAATGGGACTTTACAGTTGAAACTTCTCAGAACGTATGAAATACAAAAAAATTAAAACCTTAGCTTATCTGAGCTGGTGATTAATAAAACTAGGGAGAACAATGCCCGTCGATACCTATTAGAAAAAGCTAGGGTTACAAAAGAGTAAAAAAGAACACACACAAAAATAAAGGAGAGAAGACACGCTTACCTTGATCCAATCGTTGTTGCATACTCGAGGAACGAAATTGATTCTCACAACGCTTGCTCGAGGAAAAAGTGGCTCTTGTTGCAGCATACTCGAGGAACGGACTGGCTCTCGCAGTTGCTTACACAAGGTACGACCAGCTCTTGCCGATGCATGCTCGAGGAATTGGTCCTCTTGGCTACCAGCGAACAAATAAAAAAGAAGAATGAGAAGGTGATACTGTGGGGGGGAGGATTACATACATATATATAGGCGTCATTCTTGGGAGTCCTTGTTGGATTAGGAAACTAAAACAAGAAGAAAGAAATGCCTAGCACAAACAATATTTCTTCTCTCTACTTAAGGCAAGCTAGCATTCTGAACAAGAACTTGGATATATACTAACCATAACCAGGGTTAGTACTAAGGATAACATATCTCAACCTCAGTTAAGCTAAGTGCATTTTCTTATACTCTTAAAATTTTAATTATGCATATATAACTACTATAAGCATATTGTCACCATCTAGTGCTTACTGCGCAACATTAATGTTCCTCACTAAGAAGGGGACTTAATGTAGATGGTGAGTTTTTGATGAAGACTGGAATTGTAAAATCACCTTTTTTATAGCAAAAAGAGCATAAAAGTATATACGCATATTTATACACATACTTCTAGCTTTATATAAAACCATGAAATACTGTATTTCTATTAATATTCCGCAGGTGAATTAAGAATAAGTCTCTACAAATAGCTACATGCATTCTAAAATGATAATGGAGCCTCTCAAATATTCACAATATTTATTCCATATCGAACCATTCTCAAATTGCATAAATTCCACAGCTGAATTCCTTGAACTTGTCTCGAATGCGCATCGATGTTCCAACAATATCTATAACTTATGAAAGTAGCTAATGTCTGATCTTTAAGAGTGCATTCTAGATTAATATCTTGCTCGTAAAGAACACATCACAATTATCCATCCTGACCCTAAAATATGCCACTTTAGCATTATGCTCAAGGACGCGCCATAAATTATGTGTCATTCCTCTTGAACATGCCACAATCAAAAAGCAATGCCTCTAAAGAAGCACGATATGCCTTAACATTACGCTAGCCCTAGCCTATCCGCGCTAGTACCAAGATAGAACTAGCTTATTAGGATGCGTCCGCAAGGGACACGCCACAATACTTTGCGATGACTAAAGCACCAGCGCTAGCCAAACTTAGGCTACGTCCCCAAGGGACGTGCCACACCACTTTCCGCTAGCTAAAGCACCAGCGCTAGAAAAACTTAGGTTGTGTCCCTGAGGGACGTGCAAAATTTAGGTGTGTCTCTGAGGGATGTGCTGGCTAAAGCATCATCTAGCAAAATTTAGGATGCGTTCTCAAGAGACGCGCCACAATTGATGCGCTGGCTAAAACACCAGTGCTAACTTAGGCAGCGTCCTAAAGGGACGCGCCACATTTAAACACTAACTCGAAAGTGCTAACCTTATTTAGGATGCGTCCTCAAGAGATGCGTCATACTTAAATGATAACTCAAAGCGCCAACCTCATCTAGGTTGCTCTCTCAAGGAACGTGCCACTTTTTGCGCTAAGACTGGTCCTTAAGAACCTTCACACAATCTTGGTTTCAAACATCTTTCAGATTTATGCCAAGTCACTTCTAAGATGACACCTTATTAAAATTACGTCATGTTATTCCAAATCTAGCACATGACTACTAAGATTACAAGACTTGACACTAATCAATCTAATTATTAATTCAGTGAGTTGCACAACTTGTCTTACTGATTTAGCAAGTCCCTGACTTGACTTGACCTAATCAAAACAGCAGTGGTCTACGTCCACTATTTTTATGAGATATCAAATACAACACATGTGGGGATTCTCATAGGGGTATTGGTCTGGCGGTCTACGACAATCGTGTATTGTGGCAACACATCCACGAACAAAAAGGTAATAAGTATTGCGACAGTTCCAAAACATTTGAAAGCACAAGGATTTGTTTTCATACAAGTCCGCCCTATTACTCGGACATGAATCCACTACAATCTCCACAATCGTTATTCCTCCACTTCTTTTGTAACTTCCACCACTTACGAGAAATCAGTGTGCCTACGCAGATGTATAAATAGATGGCTTCATCAATTCGAAACAAGACATGACAGAATTAAGAGACAAGATATACAGAATTAGCGATTCATCCTTGTTTTAGGGTGAAAACAAATGTAATGCAAAATGGTACTTTCAGGTAGGTTTGAGTGATCAAGTTCGAACAGGATGAGCCTACACCAAGAAATGATCGTTCACGTCCTTCTTCGATCACAAATGAGAAGAAGATTGGGTAGGTCTTAGGAGAGGGAAGCAAAGAGGACTGAGAAATTGTAGTGTGTTATGAAGAATGAATTAACTCTGGGATGAATCGCTAATTCTGTATATCTCGTCTCTTAGTTCTGTCTTGTTCTTGTTTCGAATAGATGAAGCCATCTATTTATATTTGTAATCAGACACACTGATTTTTATAAGTGGTGAAAGTTACCAAGAAGTGGAGGAATAAAGATTGCAGAGATTGTATTGGAGTCATGTCCGAGTAATATGGATGACTTGTATGACCAATACTCCTCGTACTCTCAACTGTATTATAAATGTCCCACTACTTGTTACCTTCTTGTTCGTGGATGTGTTTCCACTACACACGATTGTCGTAGACCACCAGACCAATACCCCAATGTAAAACTGTCAATCTCTGACCCATCTGCGGGTGGACCTAGCCGAGCTTGTTGCAAACCGGCTCGGCTTGGTCCGTTGCTTAAACGGGCCATGTTAAGATTGTCTTATATGGACCTAGTAGAAAACAAGCCTGGCTAAGACCAACCCGTGGGTTATCCGCTAATCCGTTAAATTTATTAAGTTTGTTAATTTAGGGGTTTATGAGAAAATGATAACTGATTTTACCAAAATCATTGGTACGATTATCAATTTCATGTAAAATGTGTTTAACACCAACCAGCAATAAGCTGGTTAGATTCAAACTCAAATCATAATAACTATCTCAGATCTAAACTAAGGACAAAAAACTAATTACAATCGTTCTTTTTTAATTCAAAAAATGCATTTATTAAGTGAAGTTAATTGGTTACATGACTTCGTTCCTTACTGATCCAAACATCTATATAAGTTAGTGGCAAAGAGCTTCGAAGAATGGAGAACATAGGATAAGAAGTACAACTTCAAATATGGTTTACTTACAAACACCCTACCGGTTTGTATATTTGATGTTCGTGTTATAAAGAACTAAAGAAGAGAAGAAAGAAAAACATACAAGAAAATGAAAGCGGCGGAGTTGGGAAGAGGTATAAAGATATTAGTTTTTACTTGGCAGCTTAGTCATCAGATCATTACAGTGCATATATGATCAATTTAACAAGGTCAAAATATAAATGGTCTAAAAGCACGGTGGATAAGTAGCCAGTGTTATAACCAACCTATCCTAGGTTCGAGTCATGGGATCACTAGTTTTCTATCTGAATTTTAAAATAAGAAAATGTAATAAACTAAGTGGCCTAGGTTCAAGTTGTATGCCAACCAATATAGTCGATATCCAATTTTGGTTTTACCGGTCGAGAACGATACACTTTGTATCGGGAAGATTTCGGTTCCAAATATCAGTCCACACATTTTATACCTATAATTATTATATCAAATATTCTTTTCATATTGAACCTATTAAGATATAAAATTATTACTCATTTTTCTACAATACCATAAAAAATATGAGTAACAATTGAGAACCCTAGAACTAAGATAAGAAAATTTATTTATTTTTGGATTTTTTGGATTTTTTTTAATTGAAAACCCTAATTTCGGCCATATCAGTCATTTCAGCCATATCGGTCAACTCATTTCGGGTCATCTCGGTCGAAATTATCGACGATATAGCGTGTCTCGTCTCGGATGAGGGCCGAAACCGATATTACCGGCGAGATATCGGCCATATCGGCCGAAATCGACTACACTGGTGCCAACATAATTGATGGTGATTTTTAGCAAAGAGAATTAAAAGTTTAAAGCAAATAAAATAGTTAGGGCCAATCCGTCAATCCGCCAGAGTCAACCCATCTAGGATTAGGGTTGAGGTTTTAGGCTTGTTCTTAAATAGTACTAAGATTAGGGTTAACTCTAACCCGACCATGGATTAACAAGCTAGGGCCGAGTTGATGATAAGTGTATAATTTACATGTTTTTAGTGTCAAAATACTAATATTTGATATAATTTTTATACAGAAAACTTGGATTATGCCGACTAGGACACTTTTTTATACAGAAAACTTGGATTTTTAAGCCCTAAAGTCGGCACGGTTCATTGGGAATCGACCATGCCGAATGAAGCAAGTTTGGATACAAAGAATTGGAGTTATTTTGGTCCTAGAGTCGGCACGGTTCATGGAAATCAACCATGCTGACAGTAGCAAACCCGTGGGATCCGTTTTGACGCATTTTTGACTCTTAAGAGGAGGAAATCCAGTCTCGGAAGGATTCTAAGCCCTAGATACCATGAAGATCTCTATGAGGAGACTTCCAAGACATTAAGAAGAGACCTCTTTACACCTTTTACATCACTTTGTAATTCTGAGGAGAGAACAACACAAGAGGAGAAAGCTAGGGTTTCAGAGCGGTTCCATTATCGTAATGATTTCTTAACTATTTTCTTATATGTATAACATGGATGCTTCTACATCCATGAATAACTAAACATCTAAGTGATTGAGGATGAATTCTAAGTTCTAATAGATGATTCAGTTTAGCATATGAATCTATTCTTCTAATTATCACATGATTATCATTTGTTTTTACTAATATGAATGTTTATACTTGATTGCGTTGATGGTGGATTTTTGACAAAGGAGAAAATTGTAATACTCCTCTTGTAATGCTGCTTTTTTCCTAGCTGCAGAAGCATGAAATAAATATACAGTAATTTATGATAAGCATCGGAAGTATGAATACCACTCATATCCTATATTTTGCGAGGAAATCAGGAAAGGATATTCAAATCCTGGCTACATCATCCCTGCATCTCTTTAGCATATATATGCACCCGAGAAATTTCAGAGCTTTATTCAACTAAAACCCTCGTTATTTCATGTGCAAACTACTTGTATAAAACAGAATATACCGGTTATATAAAATTACGGACATTCAGAATAGAGGCAATGCCATAGATGAATGAAAACGCTAATTAGATGCATACCATCTAAATTTGAGAGTCGCATCAACCATAATTTCAAGCTGCAAACTTCCGCGATTGAATTTCTTGAAGATGTTCTATATGCACTGCTCAAAATTTATGCATAAACGCTAACAATTAAATCTCTCAAGATTGAGAAACCCTAAATAGGCTATAGTCATGGTCACAGCATTAGCAAAGGCCAATAGCAATGGCACATAGGCAACATCCCTGACATCAATCAAGACATACCCCATTAAGCCTTAACCACGTTTCCAGCACGAACGTGTCAAACTAATAAGGCAACAAAGTCAAAAAAAGAAACCAAGATAAAAAGTCACGCAAAAACCATTGTTAGAACGCTAGCAATAGCGCTAAGGATAAGCGCTAGCACCAAGGTCGTGCACTAGCATCAACATTGAGGCCAGCAGCGCTAGCGCCAAGGCCAAGCGCTAGCTCCAGCGCTGGGGCCAATAGCGCTAGCGGCAAAGATAGTCCCTCCAGCGCCATGCTTCGCTGGTGACACGCCTATTGCTGCTGCTGCGCCATTCTAATCCTCCCAAGCCAGTGACATTTTTTACTCGCTCGTACTCGCACCATTCTTTTTCACTAGCACCATTACCTAATCCATTACCACGACAAATGGGCATAAAATCTACTAGAAACATTATTTTGCAACAAGACTCATGGTTTTGAAACCATGACTCCACCAACTCTTACGAGACATCAAATCATATTACATAGGGGGATTAAACATGGGTTTTTGGTCCGGTGGTTACAATAACATGGGCGTAACAACATCCCATTGAAAGGAAGTTACAAAGTAAGTGGTAAGTTGAAGTGGTTGAAGAGATAGTGGAGTAATGATCTGGAAGTTTCCAGAAACTTTCCAAGGCTAAGTGGACGGTTACTCTCACAACCTCCATCTCTCCATCTCCCCCACAACCTTCATTACTTTACAAAGGAAAGTGTGTGATCCTAATTATCATAAATAGGCTACTTAATACATTTCAAACACAACACACAGAACGGAAAAGAGAAAGAAAATCATTCTTACAAGCTCTGTTATTCTACACCTCTACATACCATTCAACACACACACAAATTCCTTGAACTCTATTTTCTTCCCTCCCCTAAGATCAACCCATCTTCTCTCTTTGTAAGTGAAGTAAAACGTAGACATACATTCTTCTTGTTTGGATTTTGTTTTATACGATTTTGATCCTCGAACCTAAAAAGTACTTCAACAGTATATTGTTTTGCCTGGGAGCAAATTTTAGGCACAAACAGATTGATAGATTTCTAGGTAGCCAACTAATTCAGTTTGTTAATTAATCTAAAGCTAATAGAGAAGTTGTGAGATAATGTAATAGTCGTACACCTCCTATACAAGTTGAGAGCGCGAGACCTTACAGAGGGATTTTGTGGAGCAATTGCATGTAAAAACAACACTAGTAAGTAGACCGAGCTTATGTGTTTGATGCTAGGATCAACCTAAATTTATAAGACCTAAAGTATTCGATTGAGTTACACCTGAGAGCTTATTCATGGTGGCTCATACGAATAGAATCTGGTAGTCGAACGCTTCTGTATCCAGTGATACAAGGAATTTGGGGAATAACAAAGCTTATTGTTGTTTTACGGTTGGTGATAATTGATGATTAATAATGAATAGGTGCGTATACTACTTTGATGAATGTATAATTCCTTAATCATATTTCTCTCAATTGCTTACAACTTTACTTTTAAATGCTTTCTTGTTTACTTAGCTTACAACCTACAATAAACCCCCCTTTTGTGACACTTTAAACAACTGAAACACCTCTCTACTCGTGGGGAACGAACTCTATTTACTACTATATTATTCTTTGGTAAAGTAAAAGATAAGAGAATTAATTTGTGCACCTACGACACGTATAATATTTTTGCGCCGCTGCCGGGGAGCAGTTGGTTTTAGTTGTGATTTATTTCGTTTGTTTTTGTTTTTAGATTTTATTTTTATTTTTTAACTTTGTTTTCAAGATATTTTTTGTTTCAGGTACTTAATCTGTGGCATCTAAACTTTGGGAGTACCGAAGGTGCAAAATTCAAACTCGCAAGGGGAAAGTACTATAAGAACCTCAGTTTTTACTACAAGATCCACCTGTAGAAGAGATGACTGATCCTATACCACCTCTACCTCCAGAAAGGAAGACCTTGAGAAATCTAACATCCCCATGTTTGGACTCTCAACCACTGTGTATTGCTCTGACTGACATAGTAGAACTTAAATTAAACCTCTTTCATTGGATTCCTAAGTTCAAGGGACTACCAAGTGAAGATCCTAATCGACATCTGCAGCAGTTTTAGAATACAGTAAGAAGTTTGAGAAAGAGTAATGATGATTCTGACAAAGTTTTCCTACAAGATTTTTCGTTCTCATTGGTGGACCAAGCAGAATCATGGTTATAATACCTCTCTTCCGAAAGTATTACCACATGGACTAGAATAAAAAAGATGTTCTTGGAGAAGTATGTTCCTTCTTCTAAGGCTGCATCTATTCGTAAGGAGATCAATGGCATTCTGCAGATTACTGGAGAATGTTTGTATGAGTACTGGGAGAGGTACAAGAGATTTTTGGAGAGATGCACACACCATCAGATACCACCAAAACTTATCATCATGCACTTCTATGAGAGGTTGTTACCTCATGAGAGGCACTTGATTGATGCTGCTAGTAGTGGTGCGTTAGTTAATAAAACTATCGAGGAAGCTACGAGTTTGATTGAGAGCATGGATGCAAATACACAACAATTCTACAATAGAGATTCATCGACAGTTCGAAAAGTTAGTGAGATGGGTGATTCTTCGCACATCAAACAACGAATTGGTAATGTAGAGAAGATGGTCCAACATATAATATTTGCAGTTGTTCTTACATACGAAGATGATGCTGAGGTGAATGCTATATTTCCTAATCAAAGGACAAGGTATGATCCTTATTCTAATACTTACAACCCTGGTTAGAAAGATCATCCAAATTTTAGTTATACGAACAAGCAAGCTGTGGCTTCTATGCTAACTTATGGGCGACATAGCGGTTTTCAACAACCACAAGTTCAACCTCAACAACATAATCAAAATTCCAGTTTAGAAGAGATGATGAAGGCTATAATGTAGAAGCAAGATACGATTCTACAGATGCAATAAAAAGTTGATCAGAATCAGTTGAAATCTGACTCAACTATTAGGGACTTGCAGATTCAAATGGGGAAAATGGCAACCGATATGAACCTAATAAATTTACAAGTATCAACTAAGCTGTCTGCACAACCTTTTATGACCTGATTTAGAGATAGTGCTATCACTTGAGTGGTGCGTCTCTTGAAGGAACAACGTAAGTTTGGCTAGCGCTAGCCTCAAAGACTAGCGCAACAATGTTGTGGCTCGTCCCTTGGAAACGCGACTTGATAAACTAGTGATAGACTAGGTGCTACAAAGGAGAAGCTAGGGTTATCCTAGTGCTAAGGCATAGTCCTGCTCCTTTGGAGGCATTGCTCTTTGATTGTGGCGCGTCCAACGACGCGTACTTTATGACACATCCTTGAGCATAATGCTAAAGTGGCATATTTTGTAAAGTCAGGACGACAGATAGTAATGTGTTCTTTTCGAGCAAGATATTAAGCTAGAATGCGCTCTCGAAGATCATGCATTCAATATTTTATGATTTGATAGATGTTATTAAAACATCGACTCGCATTTGAGATAAGTTCAAGGAATTCAGTTGTGAAATTTATGCGACTTGAGACTGGTTTGACATAGCGTAAACATTTTGAATACTAGAGAGGCTACAATATCGGTTTAGAATTCCTGTAGTTATTTATAGAGACTGTATTCTTAATTCACTTGCAAAATATTAATAAAGATACAATGATTCATGTCTTGATATAAAGCTAGAAGCATGCGCATAAATATGCATGTGTACTTTTATGCTCTTGCTGCTAGACAAAAAGGACGATTTTATATTCTAGCCTTTGTCAAAAACTTACCATCTACAATCCCAGAGATAATCCATTCTTTATCACACACTATAATTACTCATCGCACTGAGATTTCTCAATCGTCTTTGCTTCCCTTTCCTAAGACCTACCCAATCTTCTCCACTTTTGTGATCGAAGTAGGACGTGAACGACTATTTCTTGGTTTAGGCTCGTCCTTTTTGAGCTTGATTTCTCGAACCTACCTTATAACACCATTTTACAGTACATTTGTTTTCACCCTAAAACACCTCTACAACCACCACCAGCACCTCCAGATCCTCCACCAACAACACCTCCTCCTTCTCCTTCTATCCTCTACAACCACCACCAACACTTTCAGATCCTCCACCACCAACACCTCCACCTCTTCCTTCAATCCTTTAAAACTACTACCACCTCCTCCTTCAATCCTCTAAAACAACCACCACCTCCTCCTTTTGATGTATCATCACTAGAAAATGACGATACATCATCATCGTTGAAATTAATGTTGTGTTGGTGAAATGACAGATTTATGATGAAACCAAAATTGGTTTCATCAAATTTTGACAAAATTAAACAACGTTGAAACCAATGCTTTTGTTTGTGGAAACAGTAAGTTTTGTTGAAACCAAATTTGGTTTCATCTGATTTTTGCCTAACTTTTTTTTATAGAGAAGCCAAAGTTTTAATGCTGAAATGACAATTTAATGTTGAAACCAAATTTGGTTTCAACATATTTTTTCCTAGTCTTTATCGTTGTACAAAAAGTTGGATCACCAGAAAAAGTTGTGTTGGTGAAATGACATATGACAGATTTATGTTAAAACCTAATTTGGTTCCAACAAATTTTAACAAAATTTAACATCGATGAAACAAATGTTTTTGTTGGTGAAAACAGTTTGTTTTGTTGAAACCAAATTTGGTTTCATCTGATTTTTGCCTGTTTTTTGCCTGTTTTTTATCGTGAAACCAACGTTGTTGGTGATATAAAAAATTTCCGGTGGTGGTGGTGGTTGGTAGTAGTGTTGTTGATGGTGATTGTAGTGAAGGTTGGTGGTTGAGGTGTTGATTGGTGGTGGTGGGATAATACTGATGTTGGTGGTGGATATGGTGTTGGTTGTTAGCGGTGCTGGTTGGTGGTGGCAATGGTGGTTGTGGTGCTAATACTGATGGTGGTGTTGGTTGATGGTAGCGGGGTGATGCTGATATTGGTTGTGGAGATGGTGTTGGTGGCAATGGTTGGCGGTGGCGATGTTAGTTGACGATGGCAGTGGTGGTGGCACCGATGATGGTTGGTGGTGGTGGCGATGATGGTGTTGGTAGTTAATGGTTGTGGTGCTGGTAGTTTTTCTTGGTGGTGGTGGGGTGTTGCTGGTATTGGTGGCAGCAGTGATACTGGTGGCGATGACAATGGTGGCGGTACTGGTGATAGTGGCGCTGGTTGGTGGTGGTGTTGTTGGATGATGGTGGTTGGTGGTGTTGCTAGTTGGTGACGGTAGGTTGGTGGTGGTAGTGTTGCAGGTGAGAAGAAAATAGAAACTGAAATGGGATTACCTTTTGGTTTTGTTGGGGTGAATTAAACTAATAGACTAATTTAGACATATTATGTTAAATAAAGTTTTTGTATTATTCTTGTTTTGATGGATTTTTTTATGGACATATGGTGATATTTTTAAAGTTATAATCTACTGTCTATATATTTTAATTTTGGTTACCATTATTATAACGGATTATGAGCTCATAATCAATTATCCAGCCATAATCCATTATATGAGTGTTTGTTAAAATTTATAATAACTGATTATTTTAATCATAATTGAAAAAGTTCAGTATTTTTATAAGTAGAAAAAAATTGTTTATAAAAATTATCATAATCAATTTTTTTTAACAAAATTGAATTAGACTTTTTTTTCCTTATTTTTTATAAGCTATCAATAAAAAAAAAAAAAAACATACACTAAAAAAAACTTAGATCATCATTCTTTCATTTCTCTTTAAAAATATTTTTTTAAAATAATCAATTATTATAAAATAATATTTATTAACATTTATCGAAAAAATAATTAATAACATAATTATTTTTTAATTTATAATTATTTATAATCATAAATGATAATCATATTTTTTATCAAACAAGGCCTATTTTTAAAAATAGGCTTTGGGCTATGCAAATTAATAAGGCCGGCCCAGCGGTTACACCTTTGGTTCCCTCCCCGCGTGTTAATTGTGATGTGAATATCAAACCGGACACGTCCGTGTACAGGTTGCTAATTGCTTAAAATACATGGAACCACATCTCATTCGACCATCTCCTAACGTGGAACGGACAACGTACTAAAAAATGAGAGAAATTTAAGGATGTTTTCTTAAAAAAAAAGAAAAAAGATTGAGAATAATTCAAGGATTTGCTTTGTATAAAAAAAGCAAATAGATGGATTCAAGGATTTCAGTGGCAATACGAACTTCACGCATTTGAATGAACAAGGGTTATTCCTCTTCACAAACTCATCGTATAAAAGGAGAGACATCTACAAACTTCATTCATCACTTAAAAACAGAGTTTTCATTAACTCTTTTTTTAAGGGAATTATTATTGTATACTATATATTTTTTTTTTCTTTTTTTTTTTCGTAAATAATTATATAAAAAGAAGGAGAGGGTTTTGAGGTAGCTAGGGAAGAAAAAAGTAAGATCAAAGAGATGGCTGCTAGAGCAAGTACATTTCTTGCATTGTTGATATGTCTATCAACAACTGCTTTGATTAGAGCGGAAGACCCATATCTCTTCTTTACATGGAATGTTACTTATGGCACCATCTCACCTCTTGGAGTCCCACAACAAGGCATTCTCATCAACAATCAATTCCCTGGTCCTAACATCAACTCTACTACAAACAACAACATTGTCATCAATGTCTTCAACAATCTTGATGAGCCACTTCTATTCTCATGGAATGGTATTCAACACAGGAAGAATTCATGGCAAGATGGTATGCCCGGGACTACCTGCCCAATCCTTCCTGGCACTAACTACACCTATCATTTCCAGGTTAAGGATCAGATTGGTAGTTATTTTTACTTCCCTAGCACGGCTTTCCATAAAGCTGCCGGTGGTTTCGGTGGTCTACGCGTTAACAGCCGTCTCCTCATCCCTGTTCCCTTTGCTGATCCCGAAGATGATTACACCGTCCTCATTGGTGATTGGTACACTACTGACCACAAAGTCTTGAGGAATGTTTTGGACAGCGGTCGATCTATTAACAGACCCGACGGTGTCCTCATTAACGGTAAGTCCGGTAAAGGTGCTGATAAGAACGAACCACTCTTCTCCATGAAGCCTGGTAAGACTTACAGGTACAGGATTTGCAATGTTGGTATCAAGAGTACATTGAATTTCAGGATCCAAGGTCATATGATGAAGTTGGTTGAGATGGACGGTTCCCACGTTGTTCAGAACAGCTACGAGTCACTTGACGTTCATGTTGGTCAGTGTTACTCAGTTTTGGTTACAGCTGATAAGGAACCAAGAGATTACTACATGATTGCTTCTTCTAGATTCATCAAGGAGAGCACCAACGCTACCGGGTTGATCCGTTATGAAGGAAGCAGTGCCCCTGCTTCTCCTGATCTTCCAGAGGCACCTACTACTCTAATTTGGTCACTCAATCAATTCCGTTCCTTCAGATGGAACCTTACCGCCAGTGCTGCTCGTCCCAACCCACAAGGTTCATACCACTATGGTGGTATCAACATTACCCGCACCATCAAGATCGTTAACTCCGCTTCGAAGGTCGACGGCAAGCTTCGTTATGCCATTAACGGTGTCTCACACACCAACCCAGAGACCCCTCTCAAGCTTGCTGAATACTTCCAAGTACCTGAGAAGGTATTCAAGTACAACACAATTGTTGACGAGCCAACCATAGAGAATGACACCAAGATCACTGTTTCACCCAACGTTCTTAACGCAACTTTCCGTGACTTTATTGAGATCATATTTGAAAACCACGAGAAGTCTATGCAGTCATACCATTTGGATGGGTACTCTTTCTTCGCTGTTGCAATTGAAGCAGGAAAATGGACTCCAGAGAAGAGAAAGCACTACAACTTACTCGATGCTGTAAGCAGGCACACAATTCAGGTTTACCCTGGTACTTGGGCTGCCATTATGCTTACCTTCGATAATGCAGGTATGTGGAACTTAAGGTCTAACCTTTGGGAAAAGTACTACTTGGGTCAGCAAATGTACTTCAGCGTTCTTTCACCGGCTCGATCTCTCAGAGATGAATACAACATTCCTGACAACTACACCATGTGTGGTCTTGTTAAGAACTTGCCTAAACCAGCTCCTTACAGTATCTAAGTTTAAAATTCTGTAAACTGTAAAAGTTTGTGTTCATGTATTTTCTACTTGGATTTTAAATAAGAGGCTCAATCGAAAATTGTTTGGCAAAAGATGGTTGTGGTGTTACCAAATTGATGAAAAATGTAATAAGAGGCAGTGTACTAATGAAGTCGTCTTCCAATCAAACTTATCTTTTTTTATTTTTTTTTATTTGTCCATCTAATCTTTTTTTCCGAGTGCAATACGTTTCTTCTCTATTGCGAACCAACAACAATTGCAACAATCGTTTTTGAATTGCGAACCAACAACAATTGCAACAATCGTTTTTGAATTGGGCTATAATTGTGCTCCTACTATGGACACTAATTATATCATTGTGAATGGCTGCATTCTTTGTAAGAAAGCTGCAGAATCTTAACTCTCATGTTTTTTTTTTCATTGTGAGGAGACAAGGAAAATTTTAAAATTTTCAAAGTTTCAACTTAGCCTGGGTTTTTCGTAAAGATGTGTTGGAGAAAATGAGTTTTAAACTAAATGGTTTTGGTCTTGGATGCTCAGTCATTTCCTTGAGTGAATGAAACTCTTTAGTTTATTCCCACATTGGGTATTCTAGAGAAGGATGTCCATTTAGGGTGGAATGGGGTGGACAAACAATACATGAGCTAACTTATGTAATGGGCTAACCTATGTATTGGGCATACGAATTAGAAATCATCCATGATCTATTATCTTACAAGAAATCCTAAACCCTAACGGTTTCCAAAACCCTAGAGGTTTCTTTTCTCTATAAATACAAAACGGTTTTCAGAGTTAAAAATAATCCCGAGAAGAGGCTATTATCCTAGTCTTCTTTTCACCGTCTTCTCGCTTTGTTTTGCGCTATTCATTGTTTATTTCCCTTCCTTCCCTGTTGCTAAGTTCAAGAGTGGGTAGTTTGTACTGTGCTAATACAAGCTATATCGGGCAGTCTTATCCTGGACACATCTTCGCACGTTGGGGTTTAGCATTGCTCTTCTGAGTATACCCGCGAACTAATGTGTTAAGGACAACTTGTTGAACCTGTGATTCTTCCCTCGTAGTTGTCCGTGATAGAGTTGTTTTCAATTCAGTTCTTTATATATATTATTTTGATACATCTAACGCTGTTGTTCATTGTTGCAAGATTCCAACAAGATGTCGAGACAACTATTTGGGAGTGGAATCGAAGAAAGGGTAATTTAAGAAAGAAGAAGTTATAGAAACTGATCACGTTTGCTATATGGTGGGTTGTTTGGCTTGAGCGCAATAGAAGAATTCTTCAAGGAAAGTTCTAAGCACCCAAAACAACTAACTAATGATGTCAAATGTTTGTTATTTAGTTGTGCCTATGGCACAAACACTTTTGAGAATATTCGTCTTAGCTTATGGTGAATGTGTTTGAAGATACCGATTGATTACCGTATGGATCTATAAAGTTATTAATTCAAGTTAGAGTTGCAGAAATGAGAAGATGAATACAAGGTTTATATGGTTCGGTCTTAAAGATCTACGTCCATGAGAGATTTTTACAAGTTTCACCAAATATCTTTGTGCTATAGAGATTTACAGATTTTCTTTACTTTGGAGAGACAAAGTAAAGAAATAAAGTGAAACTAAGAATGAGATAAAGAAGAGAGAAGAAAATATCTCATTTGTCTTGTAGGTGGGTATTTAAATATTCACAAGGAGGTTACCCAAGGAATTTAATTATAGAATTATAATTTCACCATTCCAGATCTTGAGCTGGTCCAGGTCTTTAGCTTCTAGATTTGAACTGCTTTGTTGAGCTATTTACTTGTTAACAACCTACAGATATTCGTATGTACGTATTTTGTCATCTACAGATTATCCCCCAGTTTGAGATAAACTAGTGTGGACTTAGTTTATCTAAAACTTTATAAGATAAGTTGAGCTTGAAGCTTATAATTTCGAGCTTAGAGTTTTGATTTTGGAGGTTTTATCTTGCATCTTTGAGCTTTAAGCTCGGGGTAAACATTTCATGTCTCACCTTTAGGTAGCTAGTTATACCTACTCGCTACTTACACATTTATTAGCCCCTAATTTTTTTTTATAAACAAGTTGAGAACCTTGTTTATTAAAAACTCTAGGTTATTCTTTTTTACAATTAAAGATAAATTTTTTTCATAAGTTATGGTTGCATCATCATGTGACTGCTTATATACCCCTTGAGAGATCAACCCAATGTAGTTCTTTCCATATCCCTTTTTAGAAGCTTTAGCTTTTTCAGCTTTAGCTTTTGGGTACTTACAAATATTTGTAAGCTTTTGTAGATGGGTTTTTTGCTCCGTTTTAACCTTAATATTTAGTTATTTTAGCTTTAAATGTGTTTTTTCTCTTCAGCTTTTAAGCTTTGAAGAACTTTTGCTATAGAAATTTTAAACTTTTCAACTATTTTGAGATCTGAATTTAAGACCTTAATTAGCCCCCAAGTTCTTTAATAGTACACTATAATCTTTTAATTTTTTAATTTTTGTTTTAATTATTATTTTTATTTTATTCATTTATTTTAAGCTTATGCTCTTAAAAGAGCTGCAACTATTAAGTTGGTGTTCTTAAAAAAGTTAGATATTAATCTTAAAAAAGTTAGATATTAAATATAACTCACGTTCCTTAGAGTTTTATAGATGTAGTTATTAGCTTTTCAGCTGTTAGGTATCAAGTGAGCTCTATCTTAATTAGCTTTTAGCTTTTAATTATTAGTTTTTCAGCTTTCAACTGTTTAGCTAAGCTATCTAACTTTTCAATTTTTAGTTGTTTAGATATTTAGCTATCCAGCTTAAAGAGCTTTCAGTTGTCAGTTTTTGAGCTGTTTAAGCTTTCTAGCTGTTTTGCTTTCTAGTTTTCCAATTTTCAGCTATTTAATTATTTAGCTTTCAAATTTTTAGCTGTTAGCTTTTCATTTTTCCAGCTTTAGCTGATAGATTTTCAGCTGTTAGCTTTTCAGCTGTTCAACTATCTAGATTTCAGTTATTAGCTTCCAGTTGTTCAGTTATCATTTCTTAAAAAAAAATTCTGCTCATGCTCTTAGAAGAGCTGAATTTTCTTTTAAGGATCTATTATTCTATAATACAATTCAGACGTATATTTTTGCACATAATTTATATCTTTACATTATGTTTTGTTTTTCTTATTGCAAAACAACATTTTCAGATAAATTTTGCTTATAACTAGGTACTTTCAGTTTGGTCGCCTACAAGTCTCATTTCGAAGTAAATGGAAAGGGTACTTTTGTGTTGTCAAGATACCGTGGCTATGTGCATATCGATTTTTATATGGCATACATGAGCATTAGGACTATGGAAAGCACCACTAGTCCACAAACACAACATACTGGGCAAAGAACATTGTTTAATCTCTCTGGGCATCCCCGTAAGCGTCTATGAATGTATAAAAACGAATTTCCATAAGAAAGAGATGTCCAACATGAAAAAAAGAAACGTCTCTGAGGAAAAGGTATCACTGCGTATTCCCCACACCACGTTAGCAGCAGACATCGGGTCCACACTAGCTAATTCCTCTCTGGACAATGAGTAATTAGCGGTGCGTCAAATCCCTCAAAAGTTAGGCAAGATAAAAACCAACCTTGTGACTTAACATTCAAACACTCTATCTTACCCCAACGAAAATGAATTTAACATGTTCATGCGATGCAGGGGTAAGAACATGCATAAAACACAGTTGTAGAAACCTAAAAGGGACATACCCGTCAGTCTACAGGTACACCAGTGCACAAGCTACGGTTGAGGTTCATCAGGCGTCTAGTTCATTCCGTCGTCCTTTCCCCTTCAACACGAGTGAGTAAGCGAGCCGAAGAAGCTTCCTTCTGATAGACATATTTTTGTGTTTGATTTTCCTCAATTCTTGATATTGATAGTGCTCATTTTTTGTACTAATTGTGTTATTTTATTTGTGTGTAGGTGTTTTTGGAAAATAAACATTTTTAGAAAAATTGACTCGAAAAATTACTAAAGGCACCCGGAGAAATTGCTAAGGGCACCCCAACTTTGGATAAGGGCACCCCAACAAGCAGACGAATAGGGGCACTCCATCTTTTTCACGGGTGAAGAAGAATTTTGGCGGGATTTTTTTTTTGTGAATCTGCAAATTTTTCTGGAAGTGATTTGGGAAAGATTCTTTGAGATTTTATTGCTCCATTGGATTGATACCAACCTGTCTTGAAGAAACATGATGGTAAGTCCTTTTGTTTCGAGAAAAGAAAGAGTTTTGGTAAAACAAGGAAGTTTGTCTTCGGGAGGAGTTATTCACGGGATTACGTTAGCTGCAGAGAGTTTGGCTATGTCTAAATTGTGTTTCAAACGTGTTTGGAGTGTGTTAGTTGCTTGTAGACGCGTGAAAGAAATAAAAAAGGAAATAATTCCCGTGAAGATTATTCCCGAGTTAAAGCTTTTAATGTAAGAAGATTTGGCGAGATTTAGAGGTGTTGTGGGTATATAAAGGGTGTTGAAGGTGTTGGTTTGGTTATAAAGAGTTTGGGAGAGATTAGAGAGGCTACAAAGAAAAAATCAAGAGTTGCAGAGAAATTTATTGCTGCTGCTGCTGAAGAACACAAAGAACAAAATATAAGACAACGGTTCCTTCAACCATTCTGTCACGGTTTGTTCATCCCAACTGTAATATTTATCTTCAGCTTTGCAACGTTTATCTTCAACTGTAAAACATTTTGTTTGTAACAGTAAGTCTGTAACGTCTATAAACGTTGCAAACTCGCTGTTTTATAATTTTCTTTCCATTTCATCTTTGTAAGCAATTTTTGAGCCATGAATAAATATTCTGCGATGTTGTTTACCATAAATGACCTAATTCTCACGTAACCAATGTAATGGAGGAAGCTATTTACGCATGATTTATGGGTAATTATTTTTTTTCTCTAGTTTAATTATATAATTCACTTAATCACTACTTCTGCAGGGTTTTAAATTTTTTGCATAATTTTCTTAATTATTTGTGATTCAATTTGATAGGTTATACTTTGTTAAATCATTTTATAATCTATGCTTAATGGGTACAAATAATATTGTAGAATATGCCTGATTGTTAGTGAATTCAGAAATACAAGGACTTAAAAGGTGACTAGAGTTTTGAAATATTTAAAACATCATTCAATCATGTGTAGTAGTGGAATCCAGTGTCTTGGTTAGTTTTAAAATCTTGAAATAAATTTTTCATTTAAGTTTTGCTATTTCAAGTGTAGTTTTAGTTCTGAAATCTAAATTCAAAATCTTCGTAAGTTCTGAAACAACCCCTTTCTTACCACTATCACAACCACATCAATTTTTGGCGCCGCCGACGCGTACTTGTTTTTAGATTTTTTTTTAGGTTTAGGTTTCATTTTTAGTACTTTTATTTATTTTGTATTATTTATTTCCCATTCTTTGTTCTATTTTACGTTTTTGGGTATTTTTCTTTTGCTACAGGTTTTGGAAACGAAAAGGAATTGAGCCAAAAGACTTGGAGTAAAAGTTAAAGCGAAAAGAACGGAGAAAAGACGAAATTTTTTATTTATGGACTTTATTTTTGTTTTGGACTTTTATTTTATTTTTGCTTGCTTGTTTGTTTTTTTGTATTTTATAATTATTATAAAAAAACACAAGTTCACACACCAATTTCATTTCTCATCAGACACCGATTTATAAGAAAACTTATATGAAAGTACGGTGAACCCTTTGGGCGTTATCATCCGAAACACCACAAACCCCAGCCTTGTACCTTTGAACAGTATTTAACTGTAGGTATATTTTGCTGTGGTAACCCAAGCTTACCCAAATTAGTGAACCCATCATTTGCATGTGCACAAATCCCGTTAGTGTATGCCAAGACCGCTCGATATCATCACTTAGAGGGCTTGAAAAGAGATAATCTAGGTCGTCTACTCAGTGAAAAACCTAGAAGTTCTTATTATGAAAGCGGGGAGCTAAAAGATTCTTCTTTTGAGAACCCAATCTTTGGAAACTTCAGTTTTGAGAACTTATCTCTGAGTGAGGAGAGTACCCCAAGTACTTTGATTGTGCCAGCAATCGCAACTTTGAAATAATATATGTACCCAACTAGGTCCAACCGACCATCATGTATTAAATTGCCTACCATTACGGCTAATTATGAGTTGAAACCTGGTATTATTCAGATGGTCCCTGTACTTTTAGGGAAAGATGATAAAAACCGTTACTTTCATGTTAGGGATTTTGAGGAAAAGTTGCGGAACAGTTAGATTAAAGACCTCAGTGATGAAGTCTTAAAACTTAGGATGTTTCCTTTTTTCCTTAAGAGATAAAGCCAAGTCATGGCTGCATAACTTACCAACTGAGTCAATAAAAACGTGGGATGAACTTACTACTGCCTTCTTTCAGAAGTTTTACCCTAAGCATAAAACCGCATCAATTAGGCAGAAAATTAGTGTATGTATGCAACAAGAAGGAGAATCTCTTTATATATTTTTAGAGAGATTCAATGATCTTTTGTCTCAATGTCCCCACCACGGGTTCGAGAAAATAAAACTAGTCCAGAATTATTTATGAGGGTTTAGGCTATTCGACCAAATCCATGGTCAAGTCTTTATGTGCTGGAGGGTTCCAGAATAAAAATGATGATCAAGCTTACACCTTTTTAGAAGAAGTGGCTTAAAAATACCAACATTGAGAGTCTTGTGTTGAACCCTCTAAAAGACTCTTGGTCAATAGAAGCAGCACCAACATGGTAGATACAAGTTTTGAGTCAGACGCTAAGTTTGCTGCTCTATCTAGATGGTTAGAAGCTTTAGAATTGAGTCAGTCTAAACATAAGTCTTTTGTTGAACCCGATGATAGGAATAAAGCCTCTCAAATCTCTAATTGTGGAATAGAGCCCAATAATTCATTTTGGGAAGGAAAAATTAGTGAAGAGCAAGCCTATGCTCTTTATAACAAATCTAGGTTTGAAAACCGTCAGAAGTTTGACCCGCATTCGTAAACCTACAATCCCGGTTGGAGAAAACATCCTAATTTTTCGTGGTCTAAAGGTCAGAATCAAGGACAAACTAGACATCCTCAAGTTCCACCAGGGTTTAGTTATCCTAAGAACCCATTAGAACCAACTTACTCTCAAAACCCTTCTGAGAATAGAATGACTAGCTTAGAGGAATCTCTTTCTATGTTAGCAAAGAGCCAGGTTATTTTTCAACAAGAAACCAAGTAGAATTTTCAAACTAGTGCCCAGACTCTTGCTAAGTTAGAACTTCAAGTAAGCCAAATAGCTAAGATTTTAAGTGAGAGAGAGAACGGAAGGTTCCCTAGTCAAACAGATCCTAATCTCAAAGGAGAGAAACATTTCAATCATATGAACTCTTTTACAACCCTTAGGAGTGGTCGAGTGGTAGACAATAAGGTAACCATGCCCGATAGCGAACATGTTGTAGTTCACTCTTCTGAGCCAGTAATTGAAGAGATTGATAGAGTCTAATGCGGTTCATGAGAAATCCGATTTTGTGCCCAGAGCCTAATTCCCACAACTACTAGTGCAAACTAAGAAGGAATCCAACTTTAATGATATATTCGAGATTTTTAAGCAAGTCAACATAAATCTTCCTTTATTAGATGCAATCAGGCATAGTCCTACTTATGCCAAGTTCATTAAGGATCTTGTACGTGAAAGCGAAAGCTTATTGTACAGAAGAAAGCCTTTTTAGACAGTCAGGTAAGTTCAATTATCCAGTACAACACAACTCCTAAGTACAAAGACCCAGGTTCCCCTACCATTTCTTGCACAATAGGTAACTACCGTGTTGAGAAAGCGGTACTTGACTTAGGATCCAGTGTGAACTTACTTCCGTAGCATGTGTACCTCCAGCTAGGAATTGGTGAGTTTAAACCTACCCAGATAACACTCCAGTTAGCTGATAGGTCGGTGAAAATTCCTCGTGGTGTTATAGAGGATGTTCTTATTGAGGTCGAAAAGTTTATTTATCCAGTGGATTTTGTTATCCTAGATACCAGCATGTCCCTGACCCAGAGAACCAGATACCTGTGATTTTAGGTCGCCCATTTTTAGCTACATCTAATGTGATCATAAACTGTCGAAATGGTATTATAAATTTATCTTTTGGTAATATGACTATTGATATGAATATTTTCAATATTAGTAAGCAACCCCATGAGCTAGATGACATTACATTAAAGAGGTGAAAGTGATAGGAACATTAGTTCATGAGTCATTACCAAACACTTTGTTAGAAGATCCATTAGAAAAATGCCTAGCCCACTTTGGGTTTGATTTTGATGATGATAGTGTGATTGATGAGGTGAATGCTTTCTTAGATTCAGCCCCTTTGAAATACACTAATAATGGATGGAGACCTAAATTAGAACCACTACCAGTTATTAAGTCTACCCTAATTCCTTCTTTAAAAGAGCCTTCTAAGTTGAGCCTTAAACAACTACCAGATACCTTGAAATATTTATTTTTAGGCCCATCTGAGACTTTGCCTGTGATTTTAGCATCGGACTTGGATAGTGATCAAGAAAGTAGGCTAGTAATCGTGCTTCAAGACAACAAGGAAGCCTTAGGGTGGACCATAGCATACATTAAGGGTATAAGTCCTACTGTTTGTATGCATCAAATTCATTTACAGGATGACACCATACCATCTAGGGAGATGCAACGTCGACTTAATCCCAATATGAAAGAAGGAGTTCAAACCAAAGTGCTTAATTTGTTAGATGCGGATATTATCTACCCCATTTCAGACAGTAAGTGGGTCAGCCCCGTTCAGGTTGTTCCCAAGAAATCAGGCATCACTGTAATCCATAATGATAAAAATGAGTTAATCCCAACCCGAGTGACCACGGGTTGGTGCGTTTGTATTCACTACAGGAAATTGAACAAGGTCACAAGGAAGGACCACTTTCCTCTTCCTTTTATCGACCAAATGCTAGAGCGATTATCAGGACAAAGTCATTATTGTTTGTTAGATAGCTATTCTGGTTATAATCAGATTATTATTGCCCCAAAAGACCAAGAGAAAACTACTTTTACTTTTTCCTTTAGTACCTTTGAGTATAGACGCATGCCTTTCGGATTATGTAATGCACCCGTTACTTTACAGCGTTGCATGATGAGCATATTTTCTGACATGGTACATTGATTTTTAGAGGTCTTTATGGATGATTTTTCAGTGTTTGTTTCATCTTTTGATGAGTGCTTGCATCATTTGACATTAGTGTTGAGTAGGTGTAAGGAAAAGAACTTAGTGCTTAATTAGGAGAAATATCATTTTATGGTTCAATCAGGAATTATTCTAGGGCATGTCGTGTCCTCTTAGGGTATAGAGGTAGACAAAGCCAAATTTGACCTTATTAAGAATTTACAGGTTCCCAAAACCGTAAGAGATATTAGGTCATTCTTAGGGCATGCAGGTTTTTATCGTCGATTCATTAATGACTTTAGCTTGATTTCTAGACCTCTTTGTAATTTGCTTGCAAAAGATGTTAAGTTTGTCTTTAATAATGCTTGTTTAGAGGCTTTCGAGAATCTTAAGACTTTGCTCACTACCGGCCCCATAGTCCAGGCACCTAACTGGAACCAACCCTTTGAGATCATGTGTTATGCTTCGGATTATGCTATTGGTGTTGTGTTAGGACAACGAGAAAACAAATTACTTCATGTGATTTACTATGCCAGCAAAACCATTAATGATGCCCAACTAAATTACACCACCATAGAGAAGGAATTGTTAGCCATTGTTTTTGCCTTAGACAAGTTTAGATCCTATCTTTTAGGTTCTAAAGTCATAGTCTTTACTGGTCATGCTGCTTTGAAGTATATTCTTTCCAAGAAGGATACTAAACTAGATTGATAGATGGATCCCTTTGTTACAAGAATTCTCTCCATAAATTAGAGACAAAAAGGGCGCAGAAAATATAGTAGCAAACCACTTGTCTAGGATTGTTGTTGATTCCCCTGATGATTCACCTCATGTGAGAGATAGTTTTCCTGATGAATAACTTTTCTTTGTTTCCCAATTACATTGGTTTACAAATATAGTGAATTATCTTGTTACTGGTCGAATGCCTCAGTATTGGGGTAAACAAGATCATTCTAGATTTATAGCCGAGATAAAGCATTTCTTTTGGGACGATCCTTATTTGTTTAAGTATTGTCCATACCAAATTATTAGGAGATGTATACCTGAGAGTGACTAGTCCAATATTATTTCCTTTTGACATGATCATGCTTGTGGAGGTCACTTTAGTGCAAAGAAGACTGCTGCTAAGATATTACAGTGTGGATTCTACTGGCCGTCATTGTTTAAAGACTCCCACAGTTATTGTGTTGCTTGTGAGCGCTGCCAGAAGTTAGGAATAATTTCTCGTAGAAATATGATGCCTTTGAACCCTATTTTAGTTATTGAGGTCTTTAATGTGTGGGGCATTGATATTATGGGTCAATTTCCTAATTTTTTTGGTAATCTTTACATACTTTTCGCTGTAGAATGTGTCTCTAAATGGGTTGAGGCGGTTTTGTGTAAAACGGACGACCACAAGGTTGTGGTTTAGTTTTTGAATAATAACATATTTGCACGTTTTGGTACACCGCGAGCTATAATTAGTGATGGAGGATCACACGTTTATAATCGACCATTTAAGCTTTTGATAAAGAAATATGGTATTACCCACAAAGTATCTACCCCATATCACCCACAAACTAGTGGTAAGTAGAGGTTTCCAACAGGGAGATAAAACGTATTTTAGAGAAAACAATTAATCTGAATAGGAAAGACTGGTCTTTGAGGCTTACTGAGGCCTTATGGGCTTACCGTACTGCGTTTAAGAGCCCCATTGGAATGTCACCTTATCGTTTAGTTTTTGGCAAGGCTTGTCACCTTCCTGTTGAGTTAGAACATAGAGCATATTGGGCTGTAAAACAGTTTAATTTTTCGTTGACAAGGAAGGAGCTCACAGAAAACTCCAGTTCAATAAGAACAAAATAAAACTTGTGTATGTTAGAAATATTTTAAGAAAGCCATTTTATCCAGGTCAAAAAGTTCCTTTTGTATGATACCCGTTTACATTTATTTCCCGGGAAGTTACGCTCTCGGTGGACCGGTCCTTTTGTGGTCCACATTGTTTTTCCTGATGGTGCTATTGAAATTGAGACTCAATATGGTAAAAGTACTTTCAAAGTTGACGGTCAGAGATTGAAACTATTTTTAGAGCCTTTTCATCCAGGTGATGTTTAGGATGTCCCTCTGGAGGACCCTGCTTACCTTGATTGACCATCAAGGATGTTGTTGTAAATTAGTAAGTCTCATAGGTTTTTATTTTACTTTCTGTCTTATTCTCCAGAGAAGGATTATTACGCTTCAATCAAGTACTATCTTTCTGACTTATCTCTTTATTCCTCTTGTTACCTATATTTTTGGTACTGCTCTTTAATTTGAAACATTGAGGATAATGTTAGCTTTAAATTGAGGGAGAAACTTTTAGTGGAATAATAAAAACGCCAAAATTTAGAAACTTTTGAACAATTCAGGATGACACTGAACAATTCTAAGTAGATGGAAACAAACCTCTTGGCTATAGGAGTTGAGGGACCCAACTAAGAGTCTATTCATAAAAGGACAGATCTCAAGTGTTAGGAATAATATGATAGTTTTCACCATATCTCGGAGTCTACCTCGACCATTTCACCTTCTGTTTTTATTTTTACAATTTTATGTGTTTCTCTAAGTGATTTGATGGGGCACCAACATCGAATTATTATCAGCGTTGAGATGAAGTGGAGTGATTGAGATCAAGCCCCATTATTGTATGTTATTTTGACAAAAAAATGAAAATAATAATAATAAATAAATAATTGTTTTATTTTTAATAAATCGACCGCTGGGACCCTTGTATATACCAGCTGAGTCGATATTAATATCAGGATTAAGACCAGTGGGAGCGTATCTCAATCCATTAGAATTCATACTAGCACTGACCTTCAGACAGATATGGGAAACATTGTTCACCTTAGTCAACATGTGTAAACTCCATCATCTCCATATCCATCTTCTAAATATATTCATGTGATTTAACTTTGATAGACTCTGAGTATCGTGGTCCAATGTACGAATTTCTGAGTAGTGCTCTGTTTTCTTACATAAGAATTTTACTGCGCTTGAGTAAAAACTCGTGTACAACAATTGGATTCAAAACAGGGTAACTCCTTTCATATCAAAATAATTGTGTACCCAACTGAATAGCATGTTTAGTGTCTACCCTCAATCGTTCATAAGTATCTAGAGTTTGGAGTATATGTTTTGTGGGTACACCTCTTGTAAACCCTCACGAGACAAAACTCGCCCACTAGGGACACCTAGGGGTTTAAAGGCTTAGTGCACACGCTAAGTGCAACCATGATGCCTGCGACAGTGAGTTAGGATTTTCATTTTCTAGATTAGATTTACTCGAGGACTAGAAAATAATAAGTTTGGGGGTATTTGATAGACATATTTTTGTGTCTGATTTGACTCAATTCTTGATATTAATAATGCTCATTTTTTGTACTAATTGTATTATTTTATTTGTGTGTAGGTGTTTTTGGGAAATAAACATTTTTGAAAAAATCGGCTCGAAAAATTACTAAAGGCACTAGGAGAAATTGGTAAGGGCACCGCAGCTTCGGATAAGGGCACCCCAGTATTAAAGACAACCAGCAGACGAATAAGGGCACTTTATCTTCTTCACAGGTGAAGAACAATTTTGGCGGGATTTTTTTTTTTAATCTGTGAATTTTTCTGGAAGTGATTTGGGAAAGATTCTTTGAGATTTTATCGCTCAATTGGATTGATACCAACCTGTCTTGATGAAACAGGGATGGTAAGTCCTTTTGTTTCGAGAAAAGAAAGCGTTTTGGTAAAACAAGGAAGTTTTTCTTCGGGAGGAGTTATTCACGGGATTACGTGAGCTGCAGAGAGTTTGACTCTTTCTAAGTTGTGTTTCGAACATGTTTGGAGTGTGTTAATTGCTTGCAGACGCGTGAAGGAAATAAAAAAGGAAATAATTCCTGTGAATATTCTTGCCGAGTTAAAGCTTTTAATATAAGAAGATTTGGCGAGATTTGGAGGTGCTGTGGGTATATAAAGGGTGTTGAAGGTGTTGGTTTGGATATAAAGAGTTTGGGAGAGATTAGAGAGGCTACAGAGAAGAAATCAAGAGTTATAGAAAAATTCTGCTGCTGCTGCTGCTGCTGAAGAACACGAAGAACAGAAGATAAGGCAACGGTTCCTTCAACCATTTTGTCATGCTTTCTTCATCCCAACTGCAACATTTATCTTTAGCTTTGCAACGTTTATCTTCAGCTCTGAAATACTTTCTTTTTAACAGTAAGTCTGTAACGCCTATAAACGTTGCAAACTCGTTGTTTTATAATTTTTCTCTCCATTTCATCTTTGTAAACAATTTTTGAGCCATGAATAAATATTCTGAGATTTTGTTTATCATGATAAGTTAATTCTCACGTAATCAATGCAATGGAGGAAGCTATTTACGCATGATTGATGGGTAATTATTTTATTTTTTCTAGTTTAATTATATAATTCACTTAACCACTGCTTCTGCAGAGTTTTAAATTATTTGCATAATTTTCTTAATTATTTGTGATTCAATTTTATAGGTTATACTTTCTTAAATCAGTTGATAATCTATGCTTAATGGGTACAAATAATATTTGAGAATATGCCTGATTGTTAGTGAATTCAGAAATAAAATGACTTAAACATGTGTAGTAGTGGAATCCAGTGTCTTGGTTAGTTTTAAAATCTTGAAATTAATATTTCATTTAAGTTTTGTTATTTTTAGTTTAGTTTTAAATCTTAAGTCTAAAATCAAAATCTTCACAAGTTCTGAAATAAACCTTTTCTTACCACTATCCCAACCACATCACCTTCGCTGAAGCAACTCTAACTCTATCGATGTCGACGATATCATGTCTATCTCTTGGTTACGAGCAGCTTGCTAGACTATATGAGTATGTAGAATTTCATCCAGTTTTCTATTTCTTTTTTTTTCTTGCTTTAACGATGCTCCTTTCAAGGGTTTTATAAGGCTCTGACAAAGAAAGGGAAGATAAAGTCACTCAACAATGAAAGGGGAACCTCTCCTATCAGTCGAGATCCTCTGGAACCTCTACCTTCATCCGTTGATCTACTTGCATAGCCTTTTCCTTTGGGGTTAAAAGACATACGGAGGCGAAGACACTAAACCTTTGTGGTTCATTAAATAATAAAGAAGCAAGAAAAATAGGGTCGAACAAGTTACGTCTTATACAAGCAAAAATTGTTATGAAGGCACAACCAGAAAAAAATAAATTTTCGGTAACATACAAATCAACAACAAGATAAACAAAGGACAAGATAACCAGTTAAGAAATGAAATCTATTTTGAAGAAGGTTGAGGTGTAGACTTCACGGCACTAGCAGCCTGATGGGTGAAATAGATGAATCCGAGGTAATTCCAGGACATGCGGGTATGGGACGAGGTTTATATTTCTTCATACAACCATCATGATCGACCTTTAGACTTTGTTTACCTCTAAAGCTTCATGAATTGCGCTTCCAACTTGAACACCGACATCTTAGAATACATCACTCCAAGTTCTCGCTTCAAATTAAGGACCTCAACAGCGGATATCTTCACACACTTATCTTGAGAATTAGGAAACCCTTCAGCGTGCGTAGTCTTTCCTTCCTGGATAACTAGGGAAAATTGTACCTTGTCAAAATTTTCATTTGCAAGTCGAAGATTCTCCTCGAGGTCTATGAAATCAACACAAGGAATAGGTCATGAGAAAATACAGACGAGAAAAAGGCTAACCTAAAGCGGCTAAACTACCTTGTGCGGGGATTCAGATTCTTTTAACTCATGAAACAACTGCGTCACGGGGGTCATCGATGAAATCATATTCCTTAGAGATTTTTTTGTAATCAAAGTTAAAATTGCGAAGATCAAGTTAGCATTGATCTAACTCTACCTGCTTCATGGAGTCCGCGTGACGTAACCGGTTAACCTCACAAATAATAACTTCAATACCTTTCTGGAGTTGGTGCATGGTCACTTCATTGATGATAGAATTTAAGATCTACATTGTGAATGAATCTATTGGATTAAACAGAATGAATGAATTTGTTAGAGAAGGATAAAATGAATTCACTACAGGACAAAATTTATATAGACTCTCAAATCTCTGTTAACTTCTCACGTACTCATGGAACATACACACACAAACTCTCACTAACACTCTATATGCTAACATCCTCCATCAATCTCAAGTCGGCTGAAAGACAACTTGAGATTGCACATACACTGACATTTCACAGAAACTCTCACTAACACTCTTAGGAAAAAGAGAGACAATAAAAGACATAACCAAGCTGCAATAGGACTGGAAGATGGGATAGGAGGTCACAGGAGAAGTAAATTCTGTTGGTGTAGCATGAGAAACAGGTGTTGTTGCAAAACATAAAAGTAACGCAAGACTTAAGTAGTTGATGCAGGTGTAAGTAGAAATGTGAGGTAATAGAAATACACATCACATACCAGAAGCACCAGCAAATCCAGCAGAAAGAGAAAACAACTAACAAATAATCTCTAGTCTTCCAGGGAATAGTGAACATTCTTCAACGCTTTCAAATGAAGGGGCAATGAATAACCTTGATTCAAATAAACTCTTGAATAGCCACTTCAACGACAGAACAACACTTGAATATCCACCTCAATGAAAGCCATAATAACCACATCTCCATAAAAATTCAGTACCAGTAGATATATTGCAGCAGCCATAGCATTGTACGCCTACATTGCGAGTAACACAAAGTATCAACCAATATCAGATACACTGATAGTGTAGCTGAGATGATCAAACAAAAGTGAAAACATGCAACAAAAAGGACTAGCTTGTGTTATTTGTGCATTATTATTTATATACATAGAACTCCATCTTGCAAATCCATATAGGTGTACCAAGGAACTCAGTTGAAGAAGAAACCAAAGTGCAACAAGCCGTTAAGCCATACTGATGATAGCAAATGTTGGATGAAGAGTTTGACAAGTGAATGACTCACTCACTTCATCTTAAGAGCCTTGTATCATGATAGAAATAATACATTTAGCAATACTATTAAGGTAAAGCAAAGAACAAACTCCACGAAAGCTGAATAAAAAATTGAAATAAACAAACCAAAGCTCCAGCAGATCATAATATGACCAAAGTAGAAATTGAACCAAAATATTCCTTCCAAAAGAAGTATCAACAGAAAGAGAACATCAAACCCAGCACCAACACTCCTTCCTTGAAACATATATGACAGCAACCAATAGATCTTTGCAACTTATCGCCAACAGTGAACAAGGAGGAAATTGGAGATTCATACAGGCACCAGCACAAACCTAAAACAGAAAATAAGAATAGATTCAAGAATTGAATCCTCTTATTTGCAACAAAGAAAAGAAACCGACAAGACTGTATTTGCCTTCCACTTATTTATACACCCTGCACATATACTAGTAACATCCAAATGAGTGATTGCCTTCACTGCACAATCAACTATACTATCCAATCTGAGTTGGAGAAGAAAACCTGTTCCAACTTATTATGCCAAAGAGAACAGGACACAGAGTTTTATAAGTGAAGAATAAACTCACTAACTGCATCCACTAGAAAGCCTTCAATGCGCAATACCAACATACTTGAACAAACCACCATAATATGAAACGAAAGAGCATAACAGCTTCAGGAAACAAATTCCACCAACAAGTAAAAGAAATCTCACGAGCACAGTACACAACCTAGCAAGAATTCACTTCGAACAACAACAGATCTAACTCACGCAAAGAAAGTACCAAGAAATCAAGAAGGAAGAAAGCTAGAACTCAAGCACGCAGGAGTTAACCGAAATCAGATCAAGAAACGATGAGAATTTTGAAAGAATGTGAAAGGAAACCAAGAAATCGATCTGAAAATGATCAAAAAACTGTAATGACAATTGAAGCAACAGTGAATGAAAAGAGATTGAAAATGAAAATGTATTGAAAGTGAAATTGAACTCAAGGAATGTGTTAGATGATGAGAGTTGAGAGTTGAAAACATTATGAAAATGATCCTAAAAACAATGCTAGTGATCTTTGCACTAGTCTTACAGGATTGAAAATAAAATTGAACAATGATGAGGGTACTACCATCAGTCTTACATGAATTAGATGAACAATGCTGGTGATCTTTACACCAGTCTTACATGTATAAGACCCATCAACGCTGAGGTTACTACCATCAGTCTTACATGAGTTCAACAACGCCGATGGTAAAACATCTGACGGACAATGCTAATGGCACAACATCAGTCTTACATGTAAAATAAAATCAAAGCTGAAATCATTCAGTCTAACATATGAATCTGATCTGAAAAAATCTGAAGAGAACGAGATCGAATCTCAAACTTGAACTAAAATGAAATTGAAACACAAGATCAGTAAGAACAGTACCGGAAATCATTGTTGAATGAGCATCAAGAACAGTTGTTGTTGATTTAGATCTGAATCCACTAAACAAAAGATGAACAAAGAAGCAACAAAAGAAATTGGAACCCTAATTTAACTTATGTGATTGAAAAACACTGCCAAGAATCTAAAAACTGAATTTCTAAAACTAAACAGCAACAACAACAATTGATGACGATGAAGAATTTGTGTTTACCCTACCCAAGGATCAACGCCGTGAGGCTTTGGCCCTCTGATACCATGAAAACATTCAAAGAATGCTACATTTCTGCTTAAACGATTTGAATCAATTTTGATTGAAATAGAAGATTAGTTTCTATTATAGGACTCTGTTGAGTATATATACTCAACTCTTTTCACTCTCTTGACCTCACACTCGTGTGTACAGCACATTCACACACACACTCACACAAACTAACCACACACTTCTCACTAAAACTCTTTATGCTAACAATTGATACGCTCCACTTATAAAAGCTTGGATACTTTCGCTCGGGCCTCACGTAAAGCTTTTGAATACGCATGAGCATCCGTAAGAGCAATATAACGACCTTTTATAAGCATACGAAGGAAATCTGAGGATTGAGAACAACTCGGCACATCAGAAGATGCAGGAATTTACGCAAGGATACCGTCCCGCTCCATATTAGGTTTACGGGCCTCACTTTCCAATTCAGAAATTCACGATCTTTTATAAGCTGACGAAGGAAATCTGAGGATTGGGAACCGCTGGGCGCATCCGAAGATGCAGGAATTTAGGCAAGGATACCGTCCCGCTCCATATTAAGTTTAAGGGCCTCACTTTCCGATTCAGAGATCCGCTGCGTAGCATCAAGAGAGAATCCTTTGACCAGCTAAGTGCAACACTAGACTCTTTTCGAAGGGAGCCCAAGGTGTTACAATTGTAAATAAGTTCCGCTTTAAACTCACGATATACCACCCTTATAGCATTCACGATAATTCTATCATTGCCTCGGCTGAATATTCTCAATTTAAAAAACACGTAGCCGTGACACGAGTCGTGAATTACTAACCCGAAGCTTACTTAAAACATTTGACCCCCGTTTCCCAAATGAGGGCTATTTCAGAAAGACAAAATAAGCGAGGTATCCGCAGGGTAAGGAAAATATACCAGAATACAAACCTCGGTTGTGATAATTATTCAATTTCTTCGCGAAGACTCTTAACATCCCGCTTCAAGTATCCGCTTTCTTGATCATCCAGACTCTTTTCATTCAGCTGCCTCCTCAGTTCAGTTATCTCAGTATTGGCCGCAGAAAGATCTGATTCGGTTTGACGATACTTGGTCTCCATCATTGCAGACCTAGCCTTGTAATATTAGAAGAGAGTGTAACTACAATGTTAGCTCCGAGCAAGCTGAGAAAATGCAAAATATCATATGCATTGCATAAAGGACTAGACTTGCTGTCGAAACTAATGATATATCAAGCATGGGAACTTACAGAGATTATGGCTTCATGCGGGAAGGAATAGGCCTCACCATTGACTACCGCAGTCATCTCCGCAATAGTTGCAGGATAGGTGAAGCCAAAGTCAGCGCGCACAGACATGCCCTGATCATGCAATTAGATGACGCGCACTGCATCATAAGAAGAAGTCCTCATATGATCACGAACCGCAGCATCGGATGTCAAATCAGTCTCAACCCGAGGAGACTGATGAGGAACGGAGAGCAAACCCTTGGCTTTTAACCATCGGTATGCGGACTCTTCATCTTCCGCAGAAAAATAAAAGGACTTGGAAACTGGAAATCACTCATATCCTCTTTTCAGTTGCAGAAGCACGAGTTTCGGCTCCACCATCGGCTCTGTTAATGAAATCTTTTCAACACCAACTATAGTATTTTTTGGGTCCCCCTCTCCATCCGCGAAACTGAGCTCCCACTGATAATCAAATAGAGGGGAAAGTAGTAGAAGGAAAGTCTCCACCATGGTCTTCCCACCCGAATATGAGCCAGAGGTCCTACCTGCAAACGCGTGCCCGATGGACACTTCAACACCCTACATCCCTTCACCAAAGTTAAGGGACAACTACGTATCCTGAAAAAATATCCCGACCCCTTCTTTTTGAATTTGGTAAAGAGACGGAAAAGGAGTACGTTCCAAATCGTCTACACCCCGGGTTCTGCTTTCCACATTACCTTCGGGACAATCATTCCCCTCCCAATCATTACCTTGGTCATTATCCCCCCACCCACTTTCTTATTCTCCTCATGGTATATTCAACTCTTCAATTTCGGCCTCCACTTGTTCGGTATTAGAAGAGACAACGGAAGCAGGCTTAGCCTTTTTTGCAGCCTGCATGGAATGCATGCAACAATTTATGGTCAGAATGCGGAAGGAAAATTGATATGCACGCCGCATCAAACAGGACAACAAATGTACCTTATCAGCTGCAGAGGTGGCTTTACTCTTTGTACCCGGAGCCTGTTCAGAACATTCTTTATCCCGCTCCTAAAAAGACAAAAAAAAAATGAGGATCTTCATGCAGAAACAAACGACAGAGATAACGTCACACAAAAATAAGATTTGCTTACCTCGACATCACCGTAAGTAAAATTGTACCCTGTGAAGTCCAACTGCCAGGAAAAGATGCATCCATAGGCGCCCAACCATAGGCCCATGGACCTTCCATCACTACAGAGTGCCACCGGTGGTCGTGATCTTGGCGGAGACGCTCATTCTCAGGGAGCAGTCGAGGTGTCTTCCTATTCTCGGTATCAGGAACAATCTTTAACTTCAAAAGGTTAACATCAGACAAGAGAAGCACCTCAGCGCTCGCAACTTGTTGCTCCAAAAGGCTACTCCGACAAGAACCGACGCCTCAGTTCTTACTATTCGGCCGAGCGTAGTAATCACTATAAGTGGCGTTGAAGTCGTCAGCGGTATACCAGCTGCACCGCAAAAGATCAGGAGTATAACACTGCATATTCCTCTCCCCCTTGATATACTTGTAGAACTCATTAAGAACACGCCACCAGTTCCCATTATACTGAGCAACCAATTCGCAGCTAATCGATTTATCAAGATTCACGCGATTGGTCAGAACGTCTTAATAGAAGGAATCCAGATATTTGTAAAGCGGAAGCTGGATAGCGGCTTCCAATGAACCAACAATGGTTAATGAAGATCATTGTACATAAACCTTGATCATCTCGAGCGTTAGATAATCACCTTTATTTTAGAGTAAACATTGTACTGCTCCAACTGATGCTTCTTCTTAAAAGCCTCCGGATCAATATGTTTCCATTTATGGTATTCACCCACACGTCTCTTTTTCCGCTGTACCGCCTTGCCGTCGGCACCACCTACAACAGACTTTGTCCTGGAAATAACAGTTTTTGTACGAACAACTGTTGAAAATCAACCCCAGCCCATTACAAAGCCCAACTTATCTTTTATTTTAGCCCAAGTTAAATAAAAGCCCAATCCAAAGCCAATGGAAGCTTCTCAACAAATGTGGAAGGAAGATATTTTAA
>JAJJMC010003936.1:7908923-8004709 GCA_023531435.1 Papaver californicum
AAAGCCAATGGAAGCTTCTCAACAAATGTGGAAGGAAGATATTTTAAGGGAAAATTGTAGAAGGATGTAGAAGGAAGATATTTTAGGAGAAGTGTGTAGAAGGAAGATATTTTAGGAGAAGTGTGTAGAAGTTGGTAATAATGTATGGCTAGGATTATTTCTTAATTTAATATTTGTATGGTGTAGATTGTATGATGAGGACTATAAATACCCTCCCTTGCATTTGGGTTATGCATCCTCAAAACAATAAGTCCTTGTATTCTAAGTTTGAGTGTAGTGTCTTGAATGTAAATTGTGAGCTTCCTATTGAGTGTCTATTTCTCTTCAAATTGTGAGTGGTCTTTGAAAAGTGTTGTAGTGTCTTTTTATTGTGGGTATAATACAAGTAATTTGTTTACTTGTTGGGTCCAATATTAGTAAGCTTAGAGTTGTGCACTCTAAATTTTTCTCAACATCAACATCTCGTGCGGCATGAATGGATCAGATAGGCTCCACAAACACATGATATTTTACTACATGAACGGGTTTCTTTTCTGGAGAATGTTCGGCTTGCGGCTTGGAGGGGGATTATCCACAGGATACCGAGATGATGCGGACCCTTACTCTACGAATTATTGTTACCTTGAGAAGACATGTTTGAAGCTTTATCTATAAAATCAAAATTGGATCAAAATCTGCAAACTACTGGAATTTCAATAAAAAACAGGGGCAAGAAATAATACCAAATCATGAGCAGAACAATCTAGTAAACACCTTTTTTAGTTTTTATCCTTCATCAGGACAAGAAAAAATAAGCAAAAGGGGCGACGAGTGTGAAATAGCACAAAAGGAAAATAATCAAGAACTCAGAGAGAAGTTTTTCTCACCTATAACGATGGTGATTTCAGAAAACTCAAAAGTTCTCGCTTTCTATCTTCAAAATTCAACATAGCAAAACAGACGAACTTGGGAAGCTAACAGATTAAAGCTTGAATCGTCAAGGGGAACAACAACAGAGAAACAAAAGATGAAGATGGATGGAGAAGATGAACTGAGGGAAAAAACAGAAGAGTCATTTTCAAGAGCAGTGAAGATCAGAGAATAAGAAATGATTGAGAAAATAAAAAGTAATGACAAATGAACTTTCTACCTGTTATATATGAGAAATTGAAAAGTTGCAAACTGAAATCGTCCCATAACTCAAGGAAAATTTAATACAAATATGGAAAACATAGCAAAGTTATTGCAAACGTGGAAAAAAAAGGCAAACGTGGAATTATTTTATCCTATCTTACCCTTGGTAGAATATGAAAGAAAAAAGGATAAATTATGAATATATAATTTCCATAGAATACGGCATCATCTCAGGACAAGAGGAAGAGATGATACACGTGTGATATGCTGAATCATAGCCAAAAACATTTTACGCTGTCTTAATGTGGCCTCAAAATCAACCGCCAAGTATGGTTTTTTTAACATTTATGTGACTAGACAAGGGAACAGCTGTCTAAGCATGGGATAAAGACTGACAGCATTAAATACGAAAAATAATGTACATGTGTTGAGCATTGGATGAAGCGGAACGGAAGTCGATGTCATTTACTTCACCCGTACCAGAGTAACGGCAAAGCACACTGGTGGATCTGGATAAGTTTTTGAGGAGGTGAAACCGCAGCCTTTAGCATTCCGCACCAGCACCATAGCAGCGGAAGAATTACCCGCACTAATCTCGTGCAGATAAAGTGGTAGACAACTAGAGAATGTGCAAGACAGCTAAAAGGAGATGGATCCCACATATTAACTCTATAAATACCTAACTTCACCAATGGATTAAGGGTCTGAAAAATTGAAAGAGTAACGGAGATAAAGAAAGCAATAAAACTAGATGGAGCAGTAATAGAAAGAGAGTGATCACTAACCAAAGAGAGCTTTGAGATCTTTGTTTATCTTCTTTTATCAGAGTTACTCGACTTCTGATCCTACGTTGTAAATTCTCAGATTATAGTAGAACTCACCCTAATATCTCCGATGGAGTAGGCACAGTCTAACCACGTAAATGTGTGTCCATTATTTATGCACTTATATTTCTTGCACTGCATCATGTTTATGTTATTTGCAACCTGCATTACGATACATTGATAGTGCCTACTAGATCCACCGTATGATCTTTTGTGTCACAGCCAAAAAGATTCAATAAAAGAGAGAGAGATGGAACAGAAAATATAACCTACATCCTATGCTATATCTTGAATCAAAGATTGAATGGATTTAGAGACATAAATAGATTACAATTGGTGGGTAAAAATGAATAGAAACTCAAAACGATATTAGGTAATAATGAATGAGAATAAAAACATCTGCTAAAAAGACGATTTTTCTTAATTTCTCTGTCTCTTATACAATATTTCTTCTGTCGTTGTCGTCCCTCATTCGGACATTCATGATTATGCCCTTTAACTATTTCACCTTCTTTCTTATTCAAACATACTCCAATCACCATCTCTAGATATCTTAATAATGAAGAAGAGACGGGAAAAGAATCTGATATGAACTTAGATGGTGTATGGAGGTGGTTTTGGCAAGTCCTTGACAATACCACAAAGTTGAACGTTATCAGGGACGTTGTATTCATCTCTTAGTGATCTAGCCGGTGAAGTGACACTAAAGTACAATTGCTGTCCCAAGTAGTGCCTCTCCCAAAGGGTGGACCTTAAGTTCCACATACCTGCATTATCAAAAGTCAGCATTATGGCCGCCCAGCAACCTGGGTAAACCTGAATTGTATGCCTGCTCACAGCATCAAGCAGGTTGTAATTCTTTCTCTTCTCTGGAGTCCACTGCCCGGCTTCAATTGCAACAGCAAAGAACGAGTAACCATCCAAGTGCCATGTCTGGATTGACTTTTCGTTGTTCACGAATATGATCTCAATAAAGTCACGGAAAGTTGCGTTGAGAACGTTAGGTTTAACAACGATCTTAGTGGCATTATCTGTGGTTGGGTCATCAACAATAGAGTTGTACTCGTATACTTTGGTGGGTACTTCGTAGTACTCTGCAAGCTTCAGAGGGGTTTCAGTGTCAGTGTGTGAGACACCATTGATGGCGTAACGACGCTTACCATCAACAGTTGAGGCAGAGTTGACGATCTTAATGGTGCGAGTGATATTGATGCCACCATAATGGTATGAACCTTGTGGGTTAGGACGTGCAGCACTTGCCGTAAGGTTCCATCTGAAGGAACGGAACTGGTTGAGCGAGTACACAATACCTGTTGGTCCTTCAGGAATCTGAGGAGATGGGGGACCACTGCCACCTTCATAACTGATTACACCAGTTGCGGTGTAAACCTCCTTTAGGAATCTGGATGAAGCAACCATGTAGTAATCTTTGGGTGTCTGATCTGCCGTGACCAACACCGAAAGACACTGGCCAACGTGAATATCTAATGCGTCGTATGTGTTTTGAACCACATGAGAGCCATCCATCTCAACTAACTTCATGGAATGACCTTGAATCCTGAAATTCAAGGAAGTCTTGATACCAACATTGCAAATTCTGTACCTGTAAGTCTTACCAGGCTTCATGGTGAAGAGGGGTTTGTCCTTGTCGGTACCGTTACCTGATTTACCGTTAATAAGAATACCGTCGGGTCTATTTATAGACCGTCCCCCATCCAAGATCTTCTTAAGCTCGGCATGGCTACTTTTATACCAATCACCAATGAGTACTTGGTAATCATCTTCGGGGTCAGCAAAGGGAACGGGAATAAGGAGACGGCTGTTAACGCGGAGACCACCGAACCCACCAACGGCTCTATGGAAAGCGGTGGTAGGGAAGTAAAAGTAACTACCAATCTGATCTTTCACTTGGAAATGATAAGTGAAATTTTTACCAGGTTGGATAGGACAACTAGTTCCTGGCATACCATCTTGCCATGAGTTCTTCCTATGTTGAATACCATTCCATGTGAATAAAAGAGGCTCATCAAGATTGTTAAAAACATTGATGACAATGTTGTTGTTAGTAGTGGAATTGATGTTAGGACCAGGGAATTCATTGTTAATAAGAATTCCTTGCTGTGGAACTCCAAGAGGAGAAATTGTACCATAACTTACATTCCATGTAAAAAATAGATATGGATCTTCACCCTTGATCAAACTTGTTGCTGATAGAAAACATAACACCAAGAATGTTAAACGGAGAGTCATCTCTCTTTCGGTTTCTTTTATTTTTCTTTGTAATGTGTTTATGAAATGACTTTTGAGGAATTCAATCTCACTTTTCTTCCTATATATACTGAAAATGGTTTGTTCTTCTTACAAAACGCGGGAACTACGCATTGCCTACAGTTCAGGCCTGGCTGTCCTTGCATTTCTCTTTCGTGTTGTTTTATTTTTCTTAGCAAAACTGTTGTCTTGTAGTTTGACCTATTTTCTTTTTTTAATAAATTGTGATGAGAAATTGTTGGGAAGATGTGGCTTTCACGATAGTTTCTTACAAAATAAGATGTTTTTGGCCAATTTTAGTGTGGAGAAATAGTAGCCATTTGATTAGAAACAAAACACATAATTACCAGAAAACCCTCTTAAAATTTATTGATTAACTGACTTACTTTTTTACTCTGGTGTTTTTGAGGGCTACAAAAAAAAATTTGGGGTGACTAATTTAAACCCATCCGATAGATGTGGTTATGGGATAGCCTAATGGTATGTAAAAATACCTATATACCCTTTCACTAATCTAAAAAATACCTTTAACCCTTTCACTGATGAAAGTAAAAAAAACCTAAAATACATCTTCTTCTTCTTTTCTACTGATTATCTTCTTCTTCTCATCTCCTTCTCTTCTTTTCTAACTAACGATTGTGTCTAAACCAATTCATCGTAAACCAATTCATCGTATCATCGTAAACGAATTCATCGACGTAATTACAATCTAAAGATGGCTCGACAAAAGCAAACAACCCATCAAGCTGGTAATTCTAATTGGCCAAATTTTTCCAAGAGAATAAGAAATAGAGAGATCGTTGAAGAACATAGTGAAGAACACGAAGAGCTTGATCTAGATACAGAGACTGATTCCGACAATCAGCCTCTCCAGCACTATATAATGGGTCCAATAAGGTAAGGGTTTACCATTATTTGTGTTTATTTTGCTTCAATTGAATGAATTCGTCACTAGAATTTCAAGGGTTTTCGGTGATTTCACATAATCGGTAGTTTCGTGTTAGTATTCGTGTTCTTCATTCCTAGAGCACATCGACCATAATTGGTAGTTAGATTTAGTCCTTATACCGATTGTGTTCCTGAACCAAAATTTAGGCTTAATCGGTAGTTAGAATTTATCATTATCTACCAAATATGAATGTTCAGAAATCCTCAAGCACATCTATATAATCGGTAGTTAGAATTTTTCATTATCTACCTATTGTATCTCTGTACTCAAATTTAAGCTTAATCGGTAGTTAATTTGCTACCTAACTACCGATTATATTACATGGTTTCAATCGGTAGATAATCTTTATCCCTAGCTAGTGATTATGTGTGTCCATAACTTAGAGTTTTTTGTTCCAATTTTTATGCATAATCGGTAGATAATGTAGAGCCCAAGCTACCGATTACGCACAATCGGTAGTTACTTTGTTTAATTGACTACCGATTATGTAGAAATTAAACGGTGTCTTCTTGGAAATAATTGTTCTGTTTTTTATTTTTTTGGGGAAAGGCGAGCTAAGCAAGCCCAAGATACAATTGTTTTGGGGCCTCGTCGTGAAGGGGGTAAGAAAGTAACAGCTAGTGCAAGAAGAGAAAGGATCGCTAGCGGAATCTCTATCACCGAAGGAACTCAACCAAATGTTCCAAGAGTTAGAAACCAAGAAGAAGGAGAACCAAGTGATCCACAAGTTAGAAACCAAGAAGAAGGAGAACCAAGTGGCACACAAGGAGAAAGACATGGTACAAAGAAGGTAATTAAGAAGAAAGGAGGACACCAAGTCCCCCACCTCTTTGAAGATGAAGGGTATTGAAGCAGTCCAAATCCCTGGATTACAAAGAAATAGAGGAAATCTGTTATTTGGATACAAAGACTCTTGGGCCAAAGAAATTTATTCAACTGAGGTAATAATAATTATAAAACACAATTCTCGGTGATTTTGTCTTTTTATTCGTAGAAGTGTTAACCGTTAGTCTAATTATTTTATATTCATCGTGTATATTATAACTATTCTGATGCGGTTCGTCTACTCAAAAATATAGTTGCACCAAGAAAAATGAAAGATTGGTCGTTAGATGGTGAGTGTGAAAGGTTTAAACAAACAATTTATGACTCGGGGTTATCTACTCCTGCCGAGAATTCAATGTTAGAGAATGACCGGGTGTCGATATCAGCCTTCATAAAGAGAATGTGTCCTGCGACTGATACCTTCCACATGTCGTTTGGAGAGATGACGATCACCCAAGATGATGTGGTTCAGATTCTTAGTCTCGCTGACCATGGTACAGCCGTCAAGTTTGAATACGTAAAGCAGTTAAGCTGGGAACAACTTTATTTTTACACTCAGAAGTGCCTTGGTTGGGATCGAGCGACATCCGACGAAGAGTTCAAGCGGTTCTTTCGTTACAAAACTCGACAGTTCAGCATGGTCCACTTGATGAATATGAGAAGAAATGAATCCTGAGTTTGGCGACGACGAAGTGAATGCTGCATCCACTGCATATCTCCTATGTGTTTTCGGTCGACGCCAACCTTCTACAACTATTGCATCCTCTCAATAAAGTTTGTGACTACTCGTGGGGCACCGCATGCCATGCGTTCTTGATGGAATATTTAAGAAAGGCATCGAGGGATTCAACTAGCCAAATTTCCGGGAACGTGAGCCTATTACAGGTATTTTGGTAACTCTATTGATGCTTTGATTGTTATTTATTTTTTTCTCCTTTAAGAATCAATTTTCTCATACTTGGTTTGATATGTACACTAGACATGGATCTATGACCACTTCCCGTCCCTCAAGTTATCCAAAGAGAATCCGGCATGGGAGAAAGGAACACCCATAGGAACAAAATACATATTTGACAACAACCGTTCAAGGTCTAAGGAGCAGGAGTTGGTTTCTTTGAGGAGGAAATTAGACTTGATGGCGTCCAAAGATGTATGCTTTGATCCATACAAGGAAGACCGGGCTAGTGGATATACAGCGGGAAGGTCTGAGTTGTCGTTTTACTATGGACCCTTGTGGCATCCCACTGGATATGTTATGTACAATGCCTCTAAGGGTGATGCGTCAACTCGGTTTTGTACAAGAAGAACCTTGGACTCATATGTGTGGCAGGTTCAAATTGGACATGGAGAATTTTGTATGTGGTAAGGACTCTGTCACAGTAGTTTACTCTGGTAACACATCCGTTGAAGATTGGAATAACATGATGCAATATTTGATCAACGAGGGGAGATCTGTCAACCGAGGTTATGAAGTATATCCAGGCTATATGGAATGGTACCGGGGGCATTCTCATCTTCATGTGATTCGTGAAGATAAAGGAAAAACCATCAATGTTTCCGATTATCCTTGTATCATCAAAGACAAACCTTCGGGTTATGAGAGGCTGGTACATAATATTCTTTCCGTTTGATTTTAATATTACGGCTTAATATTTTAGATAACAATCGTTTGATTGTTATTGCATAAAAACAGAAAAATAGGTTTGCGTTTTTCTCCAAAAAGATTGTTGGGTATATAAAGGCGGGAGTGCCTTTGTCAGTTGAGAAGATGAAAGAGCATAAATATCTAATGGATAACATTGATAATGAAGCTTATGCAAGTAAGTTTGGGGAGAGAGCTTCGTACAAGGCTAAGAGGCCAGCAGCAAAGCCCGATAAAATATTTCGTGGTTCATCGAGCGCCGATGGTGAAGCCAATGTCCCTAATGCTGAAACATATGTCCCTGGTGCTCGTCGTCCTCGTACTAAAACCAAGAAATCTAGAAATTAGATTTTGGTTGGCATTTTAGAGAACATAATTATCGATTGATTTGTAAGATACTTGGTTAATTTTTATAACATTATGTTTACTTTATGGTTGATGAATGGATTACTTTACGGATGATTAATGAATTTTATTTTCTTTCTGTGAATTATCGATTGATTTGCTAGAGACTCATTTTTAATAAATAACTTTGTCGAAATTTTTTACAGTAAAATCAGTAGATACTTGTTTATATCAACTACCGATTAAGCATGGTGATCCATAATCGGCAGATAATTATCTATCGATTACACCAACTGCTTTGTTTCTGGAAACAATTTACATTATAATCGGTACTTTAAAAAAATTCTTAGACTACCAATTATGGAATATGATTATTCTCAAAATTAGATAATTTTTTCAATTTTGAATTTGAGGCAACATCTATAATCGGTAGTTTACAAAATTTCATACACTACCGATTATGGAGTTTGAAATTTTTCGAAATTGGAAAAAAAAATTAAAATTTGAATTTGGGGCAACATTTATAATCGGTAGTTAAAAAAATTCTTAGATTATCGATTATTGGTAACGAATATTTTGAAATTTGAAAATTCTTTCAGTTTTGAATTTGGGGCAACATTTATAATCGGTAGTTAAAAAATGATATATTACCGATTATGGATAATGTTAATTTTCGAAAAAAAAAAAATCGATTTTAAATTTGGGGAAACATATATGATGCTTTTGTAAATAGTGGTAAGAAAAGTTATCGTTCGCTCGAACTTGTGAAGACTGATTTTGGATTTTAATAAACTAATTTTTAAACTAAAATATGCAAAAAAGATAAAAATAATATTCAAAAATACTAAGGTTATGGATTTCACCGTTAACCAATTAAAGTGATTCAATCTAATCAATATTCATGCAATTCTTACGTTTAATTTGATTCTAAAATGTTGCAACAAGTAGATTTTCAAAATAACAATTGTATTACAAAAGCATGGAACATCTAAAACCTAAGCCAAAGCATGTACCATCTAACGAAATCACAACTGCTTAACAAAAATCATTAAATCAAATTTCAACCAAGGCAAATAATCATAAAAGAAATTGCAAAAATTAATTAAACTAGAAATATATCACTTTTATTGAAACAATGGCTTCCTCCGTCACCTCAGCATATGGTGTTTAACTCATCTTGCTCAAAACACCCTCAAAAGTTTGGTACATAGCTCAAAGTGTTTGAAAATAATGAAAAAGAGTGAAAATAACTAAAACAACGAGTTTGCAACGTTTATAAGCGTTACAGACTCACTGTTACAGAGGGATAATTGTTTCCTGAAGATAAACGTTACAAATGAAGATATCTGTTGCAAAGTTAAAAGATTTAGCAACAGAATCTTCAACGTTTTCGTCACAAAACCTTCAACCCTATCGCAACGTTTTCTTCATCTTCTTCATCATGATCACGAGCATATTTTTCTGGAATTCTTGATTTGCGATTCTGGACTCTCCAGACCCCCACCCCCCACCCCCATTCTAAGAAAAAGAAGAAAACTCTGCAGTTGGCTTCTTTTTTGTAGTACATCAACCATAATCTCCCAAATCTCTTCGAAATCAATTCTCTTTCAATCACAGGTCACAAATTATTCTCGGGATTATTTTTTTCCTGATTTCTTCCCAATTCTGCTTTATGTATTCCTTTATGAGCTTTGAGAATATCTTGTTGATGTTACTACTCAGACAAATATCTCAAATACTATACCTCACAGAATGAAAATCAGAGAAAAATATGCTTCTCCCTTTTCACGTCAGCAAGTAGTTTTTGGCAAAATTCTCTACTTGTTTTAAAGTGTTTCTATTGTGTAAAACTCTTTCTTATATGGCAAGAATATATATATGCCTTAACTCTTCAAATCAAACAAAATACTCGACCATAAATCTTCACAGACGTAAACAAATTTCTCCCGCCAAATTTCTTTCTTTTAAATTCAAATGAGAGTGGGTGCCTTTAGTAAAAACCTGGGTGCCTTTATCAAATCCAAGGGGGTGCCTTCAACAATTTCCTGGGTGCGCTTAACACTTTCGATGGGCGTGTTTTTAGCACTTTTTAGCCGATTTCTCCATGATTATTTTTTCTTCCGGAAATACATACAAACACAATAAAATGATAATATTAATAAATAAATTGAGAACTATAAATATAAAGAATTGGGATAAATAAGACACAAAAATGTGTCTATCAATATACAATCGGTAGTAAGAAAATTTGTAAGACTATCGATTATACCTGTTGAGTACAATCGGTAGTTAATTGTGTACCGATTAAGATGATGAAAATGATTGGTTTCTGGACACATTTTACATTATAATCGGTTGTAAAAAAATTTATTAGCCTACCGATTATAAAAATCGATAGATAATGGTGATCCCGATACTTCCGACTGTTTATATTCGTGCGAACTTAGTGTACATATTTTGTGTACACTCTTGTTACACAAGGCCTCAACGGCTCTGTTTTTTGAAAAAAAAAAAACGTTAGGACTCTAATCTATATAAGCAGGGTGACCTCTTCTCATTTATGCACCTCCAATACATTTTAACTCTCCAACATCGAAGTAATCATCGTATAGATTAACGGCTCAACCGTTCACGGTAAAGGAAGATTTATCGCTATGTAGACGCTATGTGCAATTCTATCCGAGGCGAGGAGAAGAACGTAGGCAAAATGGTGTAATGAGTATGAGTTATTTGGAGAATATTCATGAACATTTTTGTGTTGACACCGGGAACCCCAATAACCGTAATAGAGCTGACCTTTTTTGTCGATTTAATTGTATAAGCAGAGAAGTTGATCCATTTGTGAATTTAACTTATCTTGTCAATCGATATCGTTTGAGAGGTGAAACTATTATGAAGTTATACCGAGACCTCTCGAGGAACGGCGACGATGGAAATGATCAAATTACCGTTACAAAGCTCATTTCAATATCATTAAGGTTATGAACAAATTCAACTCTTTTAAGGTTCGTCCACGCCGCTTAAGGTGAAGGGAATTTTCCAAGACAGAATATGAAAATAATAATTAATATAATAATAGTGTAAAAAAACCATTTATAGACATAATACAAAACCTAATTAGACTCTTTTTCTTCTCATTTCCTTCTCTAACTCTTTATTCTTCTTCTTCTCTACCTATTCTTCTATTCCCTTTCCTTTTCGATTTCTTCTCCTCTACCGATTCTTCTACTCCCTTTCCTTCTCCATTTCTTCTCATTCTCCATCGAAAATGGCTCCAAAAAATTTTCCTACACAATCAAAGAAGGGAAAGGAAAAGATGGTGATCGAAGAGTCCAAAATCATTGAAATCGATTCTTCAATTCAAAAACCCCAAAAAAAGTAAGTTACATCGGTAGAAATCATGATAATTCTTTTATGTTTTTAGTGATTACTTTGAAGAAATCATGATAATTCTTTTTTATAATTTTCTGAAACGACGCATAATTAGTAGAAATCTGGTGAACTTTATCTACCAATTATGCCTCGAGTTCATCATTCCAGAAGAACATCATGCACAATCGGTAGATATTGCATAATTTTATCTGCCGATTATATATTGTGTTTACCAGTTTTAGGGCTACACTCAACTGATTGCATATAATCGGACACATACTAAGGACATGACCTACCGATTGTTTGTAATCGGTTGATATTGCATAATTTTAACTACCGATTATGTGTTTTTTATTATTTTATAATAGCTATTGTGTAGTTAGTTAATAATCCATGTTTGAGTATGTTCATTAGGGTTATGGATGAAGATGAAGTTCTTTCTCCGGCTCGAAAGGCTTAACTGCTTTCTCGTCCTCTTTTTAATTTGCCGAAAGGAGTTACCCTGAAGAAATATACCAAATGATGCTGGATGATCCAGATTGTTCACAAATGATGAACGATCCTGATTGTTGGTGGAACAGTCCTGACAATCCCCTCAACTACGTTGAAGTTCAATCTTCATATGAAGGATCTTAGGCAGAAATGATTCGAAGGATGGAGGCCGATCCGACCTTTGATCCTCGACTCTTTTTCTGGGAGAACGACTTTTCAGGCGTAAACCCATACTACATGAAGCTGGTTAGTACATAGGTCCAGTTGAGGAAGATAAAGTTGTTGCTGATCCTAAGGAGTAGGAGAAGGAGAAGAAGAAGAAGCGAGTTGATCCTAGGACCAAGTCGAGAGTAACAAGGAGTGGAAGAATTTCATGAGATCAATGAGATTGATCACTTTGAATATCTATGATGTGTTTTGTTTCGTTTTTTTTCGGATGTTTTAAGTTTTTTTGAACAAGTTTTCTGAACAATATGTAGTAAGTTTTTTTTATCAAGTTTTTTTTTGGATGTTGAAATAGTATTATGAAGTTAGATGTTAAGTACAATATACATAATCGGTACATAACTATGTTTCTATACTACCGATTAAATACAATCGGTAGTTATTAATTTTCCGTACTACCGATTAACCATAATCGGTAGTTATTTATGTTCACTTACTACCGATTATGGCAAGAAAAGTTCTGTATAAAAAAAAAGTACAATCGGTAGATAAATTTGATCATTAAACTACCGATTATAAAGTTTAAAATTTTAAAGTTTAATTCAATTCTGGCTACAATCGGTAGATATAAATTTTCAACCACTACCGATTGTGAAAGATGAAGAGTTACAAATTTTGTAAGTTTTGAAAAATTTATTTTTGGGGCGACACCTATAATTGGTAGATATGGTACTCCATTAAACTACCGACTATGAAATCAAAATCCAAAAAAAATCAATCTGGGAATTTTGTACAATCGGTAGTAATAAAACTCACGAGACTACCGATTATACCATTATTTTGGCATAGGAATGTGTAATCGGTAGATATGGTACTCCATTATCTACTGATTCTGGGACGTCCATGGCATTAAATGCATACAAAAATGAATTTATTTTTTTAACGATCCAAACGCATACAAAGTGGGTTTTTCATGATGCTTCTCACTTCTGCCTCATACTCATCCATGTTTGTTATTGATTTTAGACAAAACCTAGTTTTTCCAAACTTCTTCTTTTTATTCTTCTTCTCTAACACACTCTATATTTCTATTCTAAAACTATAACTCAAATAATTTTCTAACACTAACGATAACCAAATTAATTAACTAATTAATCAATATTAACACTAATTAAGCAAGGGCATATTAGCCATTGAAGAAAATATATGGATAAGGGATGTGCTGATATTACTTCATAATGGCCTTATTTTGTTTTATTAGTCGCCCCAAATTCATTTTTTGTAACCCTCAAAAACGTCAGGTTTTTTATCCGCCGGATTGATTTTTTATGAGAATAATTTGTGATATACTTGCGGGGCTACTACTAAAAAAAAAATTTGGTAACACATGTTATGTTTTTCTTATTTGCCTGTTTATAGGATCATATATCTTGCAACAAATTTTTTTGCAGCATACAACTCTTGTAAAAAACATGTTCACTTCAAGTGTCGAGAATATCTGACAACCTTTTTCGGGCTTTTGGTTAAATTCTTACTGGGAGACATGATCATATGCAATAATGCAACGTAAATTTGCAAACATACGCTGAATTCATTGATAGTTACAACATCACACACGACCAATATTAACTTAATGAGAGTCTTAATTGGTATTAGTATAGTACTCCATGACATTTGGAAGAGAAGGCACAGAAGAGGGAATAGTTATAGACTTATGTTGTATGCATATAGAAATCATGATTCATTGCCGGCTTCTCTTAAATTTCCAAAGGCATCTAAATTAGGTTTACCGGCCCTTTCCAAAAGATCTTTTTTTTTAGATAATCTTTTTTTCATATACTAGTGTTATTAATATGAGTTGTGAGTCCTTGGCCGATGATCTACATTATGTTTACAGTCCTATAAATCTTGCGTAGTCTTTGGTTGTGTTTGTCAATAACTAAGATTCTGAGAACACCTCCAGTCTCCAGACTTAAAACTGTTAAACAACACCAAAAATTATCTGACAAGTAGGACTCCAGCTGAGTCCAGACTTGCAGTTAGTAATTTGGGATTTAGACGTACATGAAATTAGTTATACGGATTACTCAGTCTCAGTCAGAAACCTTTCATTTTAAATTCATATATCTCAGTAATAAATTAATTTTAAACTAAAAAAAATATACACAAAATATGAAAATAATATTCATAAATACTGAGGTTATGGATTTCACCATTAACCAATTAAAGTGATTCAATTCAATAATTATAATTATACAATTCTTACATTTAAAGTGATTCTAATATGTTGCAAAAGTAGATTCTCAAAATAACAATTGTATAACAAAAGCATGGAACATCAAAAACCTAGGTCAAGCATGTACCATCTAACGAAATCATAACTGTTTAATAAAAATTATTAAATCAATTTTTAATCAAAGCAAATAATCATAAAAGAAATTGTAAAAATCAATTAAAATAGAAATATACCACTTTTCTTGGAACAATGGCTTCATCCATCACCTCAGTAAAGGGGTTTAACTCCTCATGTTGAAAACACCCTCAAAAGATTGGTACATAACTCAAAGTGTTTACAAATGATGAAAAAGAGTGAAAATGATGAAAATAGTGAGTTTGCAACGTTTATAAACGTTACAGACTCACTGTTACAGAAGGAATGTGTTTTAATGAATATAAATGTTGCAAATGAAAATAAAGGTTGTAAAGTTAAAAGCTTTAGCAACAGAATCTTCAACCTTTTGGCCACGGAAACTTCAACCCTTTCGCAACAGAATCTTCATCTTCTTCATCACGAGAATTTTCTAGATTTTTGATTTTGTGATCCCCCCCCCTTCGTTGTTATAGATTTCTCCTATTTATAATACACCATCATTAAGCCCTAATAACTTCCAAATCTTCTCGAATCAAATCTTTTCTTTAAAGATCATTTATTGGAAATATTTCTCGGTGATTTTTTTGATTTTCTTCTCGGCCGTATTTCCTTATGATACCGTTTCCTTACTCGAGTATATTGGTGTTAAATCAAACAAGATATGATCCAGCGAATAATTGTCATAAAATAAAATCAAAGTACCGAGTATTATTCCGAGATTTTTTTCTCTTTTTTTTTTACGTGGGATAATATCTCACGAGTTTAAGTAAAAATCTTTTCTTGATTCTTAGTATCCCAAGCTTTCAAAACTCTTTTTAATTAAGACAAGAATATATCTTGTCAAATCTTTTAAAAGTTTCCCGAAAAAAACCGATTGTGATTTCCTGTTGAGAGAAAAAATTTGCCGCCAAAATTTGAAATGAATGAGGTGGGTGCCTTAAAAACTCAATGGGTGCCTTTATCAATTTTGGGAGGGGTGCCCTTATCCAAAATAAGGGTGCCTTTAGTAATTTTTAATGGGGGTCCAAACATCACTTTTCGAGCCAATTTTTCCATAAAAATTTATTTCTCCAAAAACACCTTCAAAGACATAAAAACTATAATAAGTATACAAATGAGTTCTAACAATATACAAATTGAGATCAAATAAGACAGGAAAACGTGTCTATAAACTGCTACTTATAGAAGTATGGTGGGTGGTTTGCAGTATCTCACCATCACAAGGCCTGACATTGTTTTTGGTGTTAACTATGCATTCACCAACAACTGATCATCTCTTACTTGTTAAGAAAATTTTCAGATACTAAAAAGAAACACTTGGATCTGGTTAAGTGCTCTCTGCAGGTGATGTTTCTTCTGTTACTGCATACTCTTACTCTGACTGGGCAGGATGTCCTGACACCAGGAGGTCTACATCGGGATTTGGAGTTTTTCTGGGATCTTCTTTAGTCTCTTGGTCATCAAAGAAACAACCAACAATTTCTAAATCATCAGCTGAAGCAGAATACAAATCTCTAGCAGTAGCAACAGCTGAGGTGGTCTGGATTTATTTTCTCCTGAATGAGCTAAGCATATCACTCAAAGAACCTTGTACAATTTTCTGTGATAATACTTCACCAAATAGTCTAGCAAACAATCATGTCTTTCATACTAGGACTAAGCATGTGGAGATTGATTACCATTTTATAAGAGAACTGGTGAGTTCATCCTTCATTCGATTGTGTTACACACTATCAGCATATCAGATAGCATATGTTTTTACCAAGAGGCTTGTACATCCAGTGTTTCTTTCATTAGCTAACAAGCTGATGAGTTTACATCACTATCAGCTTGAGGGGGGTAATTTTGTAAGGTACATCTGATGTGACTGTGTGTGTATGACATGTGATGTGCATCTGTGTGAGGTGTATTATGAGTGTAGTTTTTTCTTTACGGTTACAACAAAAATGTTGTCTTAATTCTGTTGCTTCATAAGCTTACTGTCTCTGTAATTGTGAGCTAACATTTCATTAACAACTTCTTAATAAAGCTACAACTATTTCTTCAAGATCTCATTAAAGAATCTTTCACAGTTAAAAATAATATAAAATTATAACGGCTTAAGCTGTTGAACATGTAGTTGCTACTTTGTAGTACTAGTTGTACTGTATTCAGAAGTGTTTTTTGCACACTCCAATTACACTCTCGGTTATTTAGCATTATGGTCAGTTGTAGCTAGGACCTTCCCAAGTGCATTCAAGAGAAATAGAAACTGGAGCTAACTGTTCCTTGCACATCCATTGATAACAGTGTTGGAATTTTTGATCAAAATTATATATGAGTGAAAATTATTTTTTAGAATTTAAACTCCAAGAGGTATGTTTTGGGTCATGCCTTTTCACCCATAAGACACTTAGTGAATAGGTGTTATGGGGAGTCACCATTAGGCATGGTGAGTCTCCTATGAGTGAAGAGACACCTTATAGAGTCACCATTGACTCTATAAATAGTTTAGTACTCATCTCTTGTTTTATCATTAGAAAGAGTTTTTCTCAATGGTTTAGAAAAAAACAAAAGTGTCTAGAGTCGAGTCATATTTAAGAGCACAGTAATTTACAACATTCACTAACCGAGTAGTATTGTAGTGCTACTTACTACAAGGCATGATCGTTGTATCTTGGGAGACGACATCCGTAAAACTGTGAACACCGTATGCGGAGATGAATTGTCTTTTAAGAAAGAGGATTAACTCACCTCGATCAACCAGATCCAATAAATTTTCTAATTTTCTTCTTTGATGGTTTTCTATTTATCGTATTGTTATGATTTCCGAAAAACCAAAACGCATATATTTCCAACAATCATAAAGACAATTTAGTTTCGGTTTCTTGTGAAATATGATATTGAATTTTTATTCCTTTTAGTGGGTTTAGAACATAACATGCACTTGATGGATAGTTTTGTGTTCAATATATATTCCCATCCTGTGTTGCGTACTGTATACATTACATTTTGTGTTGTATCTTAATACCATTAGAAATATGATTGGTTGAACTTCTAATGGAAAGTGCATGATCAAATGCATCACGGTATCTCTTAATTGTGTCACGAATTGCATGTATGTTTATCATGATTTCAAACAGTCAGATGCATCAGTAATTAATTTTAAATAGAATGGTGATTATAGTCCACTTTTTATTTTGTATCCGTAGTTAACTGTACATTGGTTACGGTATGGCATCTTTGTATCTAGTTTGAAATCATTATGCATGTTTACCATGTTTCCCTGGGGCCTGGAAATTTAAGATTGACTCAATTAAAATGCTTTGATCTTGGTCAACCGTTAGCATCTGTTTGGGGGCTAATTCCAGCGGAGGTACAGCCATTGTGAAGAGATGCATGCATCCCTTGTACATGGATGGTTAATTTTTCTTTTTAAGAATTGTGTTTAGGCACTTCTAATTTCAGATCAATTCCGATACCCTTGAATCGATCATTTAATATAATTGACGATTTTGAATTAATGATATCCACTGTTTGGAAATTTCGATACCAAAGTCCTTCGGTAACTGTGAAGTTTTGTAACATATCTTCTTTGTTTTTTCAGTGGTTTCATGGAATTTTATTACGACCATGAAAGGTGGTGGCAAAGATTCGCTGATCTTGAATACACTCCAATGGTGAAGAGCATGTATATATGATGTTCTCTTCGAGGTTCGATTGTGGAAGGATGTAGCCCATATTAAGAGATACATCTCCTCAGATATATTTTATGCATAATCTTAGAAGTACAGTTATAGTAACAGTTGAAGGGATCTGAATCCTTTCCAATTCTGACGGTTGTACTTGGATGTATTCGATTTGATCCATGGGTTCAATGATGAAGAGTCGATAGCAAAGGGATTTATTGATACGCTGATTGATTCGTAGGTTAATTGCTCAAAGGTAAAATTGACTTAACCTCTGTGTATCAGGAGGACACATACCTTGTGTGTGCTTTGATTCAATAACATGAGGTTCAAATTAATCTAGTTATTGATTCACGTGACCGGAACATGAATTTTGGTTTCATGACTATTGGGATTAGTCAGAAAATGTGGGGGGGAAAGGAATGAAACGTTCCCTGGAGTATCTAGTTTGACATGTGATATATCCAAACAGATTTGGATTGAGTTGCTCTTTGGAATTGCCAAGTAAAGTTAATATGACAGTGCAATTGGATAATTGTTCTAGATTTTTACTTATGGAAATTATCATGTGTGATGAATCCTTTAATCAGGCTGTCAGTGACTAAAGTGGATTAAACATAATCCGGTTTGGCTTGGGCTAATAGTGTATTAGTCAGGCTTAAAATGATTGGAAACCACTCTCTGTTTAGAATATTCAATTAATATTTAATCTAGTTTCCAAGAGAAATTTTATTTGGGCACCTCCTAGTTGATAAACAAATCAGTGTACCACCGAACTGTGGGGTAGTTGTCACATATAACAAGATGGTGTTATATTGATAAATCCATCAAAATATGGGGTAGTTGTCACATATAACAAGATGATGTTATATCGATAAATTCATCAAAATATGAGGTGTATTATAATATGTTCTTATAAATACGAGGTCGACGTAATACTATAAAGTAATTGCTTTTAAATGCGTGTATTTAGAAAAGTAAAGATGTTTGTGGATTATGTCAAGCCGGTAAAATGATACGAATTTTAGAGAGTCTATAATTGAATCATCGAGGGGAATAGGATTATTGCCTACAAAAAGAGTAGTTTTACAGCGGAAACCCAACCTAGCGATTGGAGATCCCATGATTATCTAGGTTCAAAAGGAACAACCAAGTTGTGAATTTATACTCACCGGAAACACTGTGAGAGGTTACTCTATTTTCCATTTCTATGATGAAACGGTGTTGCCTGTCAAGTGAGAGGTTGAGAATTTCTCTTAATGATTCCTATAGCTTAGTCTAACTAAGAAAAGTATGGAAAAATAATTTTAAATAGGAGATCACCTATATGAGTGAGAAGTGTGGCCGCTTCTATGATAACTATAAGGCTAAGTTAATCTAGAGCATTCATGAAATACCAAGAACATTCAGGGCCGAAATGAAAACAGCCGACAATTTGACGATTATAAGAAAAAATAATATGTGAGATTTATTGTATCGATTATAAGAAAATATAATTTGACAGTTCAAGACATCGCGTTCACTGATTAGCCAGTAAATCCGGTAAATTTTCACTAGGTTTGGTTCAAAGCCAAAAGCTAACATTTACCGATGCATTATGTTTTCTGTTTGCGCTCTTAAAAGTTTTAATTTTTGTTAAATTATTTTTCAGAATTTAAACTCCAGGAGGTGTGTTTTGGGTCATGCATCTTCACCCATAAGATACTTAGTGAATAGGTATTATGGAGAGTCACCATTAGACATGGTGAGTCACCTATGAGTGAAGAGACACCTTGTAGATTGACTCTATAAATAGTTAAGTGTCCATATCTTGTTTAATGGATTAGAAAAAATAAAAGTGTCTAGAGTCGAGTCATGTTTAAGAGCACGGTAATTGTCAACATTCGTTGGCCGAGTAGTATCGTAGTGCTACTTACTACAAGGCGTGATCGTTGTATCTTGGGATACAACATCCGTAAAACCGTAAGCACTGTATGTGGGGATTATCTCGCCTCGATCAACCAAATCCAATAAGAATTCTAACTTTCTTCTTTGATGGTTTTCTATTTGTCGTATTGTTATGATTTCCGAGAAACCGAAACGTATATATAATTTGACCTTCCATTGTTGGGAAATTCACACCCCGAACGCAGCGGAATATACAGTATCACAAAGTGCGATTGGTGATTTGAACTAAACATCCATAGAGAAGGTGGGTCTCCTAAAAAATGTCTATAGATAATTGAATTCTTCTTTATCCTCATCGGACGGGTTTTTTTAAGCTGAGTTTTCCGTTATCCATTAACAACCAGATCACCCACCTTATCAGATTTGTTTTATGCAAGCTTAAATGCTCTAGGGAAGGATAAGTGAAATGGGATAGCTGTTTTCCATTAATCATACCAGAATTTTACTGCAAGCCCATTACTTGGCCTCACTTCAGTGTTGAGATCCACCGAAATCTTTTCTTTTTGGATACCTTTCCAATACCCTACTTGGGCCTCACATTTGACATCGCTTTTCGTTGGATGATTGTTCTCCAATGATCTTTTTTTTTCCACCGCATATCTCCAACTCCATTCGTCAAGCAAAACTTTGTTTGTGAGTCTTAAATTTATGATGGAAAGGCCTCCCATTTCTTTAGTATATGACCTTATTATAAATTTGTTCCATGTTCTTTGTTTACTTCTGGTAAAATGGATATATTGAAAGGGAAACTACTTGAGCCTTATAGACCTGGGGAAGGCCCTCCCGGATACATCACTATACAAGACACTGTGTAAGAAACAGGAAATATTCATCCTAGCAGAGGTAATACATATGCACAATTTGGTTCCCTGTGGTAATTTTGAAAGATAGCATGATTGAAAAAGGAGGACAACTCACGGATGTCCCTCAAAACACCCCTACGAAACCAAGTACTTTGAAATAGATCATTACAAACATTTACAGCATACTTAAAAAGTCACTTTCTACAATCATATTCTTCACTCCCATGTTGAAAGCTAGTTTCATACCATCTCTGATATCCCATAGATCTGCAACATGGTTAGAACTTAGAATTGTGATAGATAAACTTGGCAAAAGCTGCCAAAAAGCACCATTATCTGCACGAAGAATGCTGCGAATACCTGCCTTACCTGCATCATTAGAAGCCCCACCTACATTAAGTTTAACAAAATTCGTGTCAGGAGGAAACCACTATGCATTGTTCCATGTTCAATCGTAACCCATCGGTGTTACGCAAACATGCAAAAAAACAGATCTCAGCCGCAGTATCAATTCATAATCCATCTACGTACTACAAGATTATGTAGGATTGTCCTGTCTACATAACTGTTGGATCCGCAACAATAAAAATACTAAACAGAAGATGTTAACGTTAACAAAATCTATGAATGGTTTACACACAAAGGACAGAGCCACATGCTCAGCAAATTGTCCTTAACACAATAGTCCGGCGGTACTCCTCAAGAATGAGAGATGTTATACCCCCACAGCGAAAATGTGTCCAGGATAGAACTGCTCGTTATGATAGGTATAAGCACAATACAAATCACCCTCAAACGAACTTAACAAAAAGATAGTTACGGAAGGGAAGTAAACAAGCAGTGAGCAAAACAAAGCAGGAAGAGGAGAAAAGAAGGCAGAATAGTAGCTGCTTCTGGTGTAAGTTGAAATGAAAAATTCATTTTCTTTTATAGGCAGAGATGGGAGTGAAATTAGTGCAGTAATTAAGGCAAATAAATTTTCTAATAAATCAAAAATTTATGTGCGAATTAAATTTTGACTGGTAAGAAAACGAGCAAAAATTATTTTTCATTATAAAAAAAATAGTACTCGCCGGGTCAGGCGCCCTCCATATTAAATCAAAATTTAATTTCATTTTAAATTCTTTAAGGAAATAATTCAAAAAATATTTTGTCCAAAAAGATAAGTCTTGGTTGACCCACACCCGCACCCGAGCTGACCCGAACGATCGAACGGGCGGCGGCGTGTGTGAAATGTATGGTTGCACCAACTAGCCCATAGCCTTAGTCCTCTTTCATACACCAAATTGTCTAAATCCCTAAGGGGCCTCCCTTAGATACAAATTTCTAAATAATATGGAGAGGTAACATCTTTAGTTTCTCCTATGTGGAACTAAAAGTTCATTCGCAATTAGTGAAAATAAGCTAGTTTTTATTAGTGACCCCTTGGTTCTAAGCCCATTTTCTCCAAGACCAAGAACAAAACATTAAGTCCATTTTCTCCAACAATAAGAACCTAAACTAAAATAGGAATCGGGTTCACATTCATCAAAGGAAGCAAATTCAGTATTTACATTCTACTGTCAATTCTTTTAAAATACATAATTTTAGGTACCAACCTGTGTTTTTCTTTATCCCAGAATAGTTCTCATCATTGCTAGATCTTGACAAGAATCCAACTCATTATTCGATGTAACATCACTTTTACTATCCCCACTGTCAGAATCAGTTTCTTCTGCCGCTCCATCATTTGCAGCAGTTAGGTTGCCTACCTTCTCTTGTGATGAACTACCCATTTCCAAATTACTTAGAGACGCAATTTCAACTTTTGATGTTCCATCAGCCTGGATCTTCGTTTCTTCACTTATTCTCAGTGAAACAAGTCTTTGTGGTGAAGTGGTTAAGAATTCAAGGACATTTTGACCTCTACAAGAGAGAGCAACATCCCCAACACATAAACTCACAGGAGAGATTTTGGATATAGACCCTCTCGCAAGCTCTTCGAGTTCCTTTGCCATAAACTCACTGATCTGAATAATACCAGTAAACTATCTTGCTTAAACAGGGGTATCTCTCTCTTTTCTAACTCAATACTTATTTGTTGGAAATTTGAATAAAAATTAAGTTAGTTATAACTGTATTGTGAAGGGTTATGTCTATTCATATAAACTCTTTCAATTAAAATTTAAATCCTTTGGGAAAAGGTGTGTGACTCTCCATGAAAGGATGCGACTCTTCACGAAAAGGTTTCTCCAAGAGTCTCCTTGCATCTATATAAACCTCACTCGCTCTATATTATATCAGTGTGATTTAGAGCCATAAACTAGTACTAGAAATTTTATAGTTTATATATTGTCTTCAAGAGTTAAAGAAGAATTTCGTGCTACATCTATTCGCGTTCGATGTTTGGTGATCCTCGAAGTGCTGCGAAGAACACCAAATGTATTGTTGAATGCTTGAGACATATGTCATACACTGTAACAATATTAAGTATAAGGCATTAAATGTCTTAAGTAAAGAGATTACTCGCCTCAATACACCCAAGTAAGTTTTCTTAAATTTTGTTTAGATTGATCATCTCTTTCTATTCATTTTTTTCTTGTTTTAGAGTTGGTATTACGGAATGTGACACATAGACAAAACCATTATTATAAAGAGTTGTAACGAGTCGATGGATACAAACATGAATTATATTATAGAGAAATCGGTAACGAAAATATTTATCCAACACTCTTAAGATATTTAATCCTCATCGTTACTAATTTGGTTATGTTGAAAAATGAAAGTCTCTTGTGGAAACATAATCTTTCCACTACAAAGAATTTCCATCTAACAACAGGTCTGTCAAACAACCAACAACTGGTTGACAATATTTGGTTTCTGAGATATCGAGACCATATTAGCTTCAAGTTGTGAGTACCAATTCTCAACTCCAAGAAAACCAAGTAGCAAAACCCAACAACCAAGTTCAACAACAAAACAAGCCCATATCAAGCATCATCCTAAGTTGGCAGCAGTGTTTTTGTCCATAACAGCCCAAGCATTTCATGACCGCACCACATGTAAAGAGGTGATTTTGAATGATATACTTCCCGCCAAGCTATTTTCCCATTCAAATCTTCAATGTCCGCAAGCCAAGCTTAGTACCATTTCTGGTCCGTAAAGAATACATCATTTCCCGAAGCAAAGTTTACTCTTGACCGCAAGCCCATAATCAAGCTCAAGCCTAAGTTGACATCAGCCCAGCTTGGTCCGCAACATGGAGCTTGTCATTCCGCAGCTTGGTCGGTCAGGTCCTCAATACGGAGCTCTTCATGGTCCGAAGCTTGCACCACTTTAGCAGCAAAAGCTTGTCCAAGTCTTTCATTTCCCGCCCAAAATCAAGTTTAAATCGTCCAATCTATTTGTCCGCAAGTGGAGAACTAAGCATTTGAATGAAAGTATTCCCGCCACAATGTCATTTGTATTTCTAGCACCAAGTCCCGCACCCATTCCCGCACCAATTCCCGCATCACTTCATGAGCGAAGCCCATTGTCCGCAAGCCACATTTCCTTCCCGCAACACAATTTAGCTCTTGCCCGTAGTTCTTGCTCGCACCATCATTTGCCCGCACCAAAATTGGATTAAGGCCATTTGAAGATAAGATCAATATGGACACATGGCAAGTCATCATCGACACGTGGCAAACTTCTTCAACACATGGCGAAATATGGTGTATCTTCATCGACACGTGGCGGATTTGATGGTGAAGCATATAGCTTATTAATGAGGGAAATAATGTAAATTGAGAGGGAGATATTATTTCATTTATAAGGAAAAAATCCTAGAGGAAAAAGGGGAGGACGGTTTGGGAGAGAAAATAAGTCTTCTTCTTCCCCAAAGTTTACTGAGAGGAAGGGGAGGGGTGCTTCTTTCCCAAATTTTATCTGTGAGTGAGAGAAAGAGAAAACATCAAAATTCTGTAAATCAATCATCTAATGAAATGAGAATCTTCATTACCCGTGGACGTAGGCATCAACGCCAAACCACGTTAAATCTCTGGTGTTAATTTTATTTTTGTTTCTCTTTTTTCTCTTGATTACATCTGGTGGTTGTGATGATCAGAAAAATGGTCGTTACAATTTGGCGCTAGAAACAGGGACGAGTAAAGAATTTATTCTACCTGACAAAACTTTGTTGTTAAAATATTGAGTCATATTCTATTTAAAGAGCAATAATTTAGGTTCATATGAAAAGGTTGAAAAATATGATTTTTTTTAAAATAGACAGTTGATGAATATATAAATATGGTTGTTATGATTAATTTTCTTTATTTTTCACCATTTTGTACCATATTTCTCAAATTCAAGAAATGTTCACTTAGCAACATGTCATATTTATTAGGTCCTTGATTTTTGTTTCCAACTAAATTTTTGATACTGTGATAATATGTACCATTTGGTTTCAACCAAATTGTGTTGCAAATTTATTGAGAAGGATAAAATCTTTTGAAACGCATAATTCATTACTTGAGCTCTTTTAGAATAATGGACAAGAAATTCCTACACCAACACGATTTTGAGTTCAGAAGAAATTTCATCACCACAAAAGTACATATAAATGAGGACAATGTCACAAAGAGGCGTGCAGGATCAAGATGCCAATTCAGGCAATCAGGATAGTAATGCTATAGGAGTTCCTCAACAAAAACAAATACCGAGAAGATCACAAGAGCAAGGACCCAGTAATGACGACATAAGTGATTCTGAAGCCCACACAACTAATCGTTCATCTCAAGAAAGTTCTCAAAACAGTATTGATCATGTTCAACAGTTAATGGAAGAAATGAATGCAATGCGAAAGGAACAGCGATTTTGTGCGGAACAAATTGCATTGTTGACCAGAGAAAATCAAGCACTTAAAGAAAGAGTCCAACACGGTGCGGAGCCGTCAATAACTAAAACACAGGGATAACAAGCAAGCTCCAGTAGACCTGCACGAAGAAGAACGAGGGTTAATAGAGATCAAAGAGTAATGGTGGTGCAACCCTTGGATCAACAAAATGAACCAGACAAATTAAATTTTGATGGATCAAGGTTGCATAATGACAGGTGGCAAAAATACTATGAGGATATGGAACAAATGCGGGAAGAAATTAAAAATTTAAAGAATAAAGAAGGTGGAAGATTAGAGGAAGTGTTAAAAGAAGCCCGAAGGACACCATTGGCACCACACCTGGCATATACATCAATACCGCACGAATGTAGTGTTCCCCTTTTCGAATGTTACAACGGAACGAAAGACCCAACGACTCATTTGAAATATTACAATCGATGTATGACACGTTGGGAACAAGATGACGTTGTTATGTGCCGGTTTTTTCCTTCGAGTTTGAAAGGAATAGCTTTGGCGTGGTATGAAAATTTACCAGAAGGGTCGGTAAATTTTTATACGCAGTTAACCCGCAAGTTCTTGGAAGCGTACATGTACAATCGGCCCGCAGATGTAGGGATGGATAAGATGTACTCACTTGCCTCATCAGCAGAAGAAACCATTCGAGATTATACAGATCGTTGGCAAACGATCTGCCAAGAAATTGGGGATGTAACTCCAGAGGTTGCGATCAACAGTTATAAGTGGGGAATCGCCAATCGGGAAAGCCAACTCTTTGTAGATATCCATAATAAAAATCCAAAAACCGAAGGAGATCTCAGAGATATCATTGAAAAACGCGCAAGATTGCAAGACATTCAGAGGCAACATATGAGAATAATATCACCACCACAAGGGAATGCAAAAAGGGCCAATTCAATAGAACCATCGTCCGGAACCGGAAAGAGGTTTGCAGGAAAATATCTGAATAATGAATCAAGGCGAACAAAGATGGACGAAAGAAGAAATTTTATCCAACAATTTGAGGAACAAATCTTTACTAAAATCAATATTCCTTATTCTGAAATTTTAAATGCAATAAAAAATAGACCAGATTTTCATTGGCCACGAACAAAAGAACAACACCTGAACATACACAAAATTCAAAAGAGTAATGTGAATATCATTGTTATCGGGGCCATTCCACAAACCGATGCAGAAATTTAATAATGCAGGTGCAAAAGTTAATTGACGCGGGGGAATTAAAAGAATTCATTCAAACAACTGATCCACTACCAAGTCTTAATAAGGGAAAAGCAGTAAATATTCCTCAAAATAATCAAACTATAAACATGATCATATATTCTGAGTCAGGCCAATCATCCATGAGTGCAGCGATCAATATGAAATTGCATAAAAGATTCCGCAATCATGAAGTCTTCAAGGTTGCGGGAAGAGTTAATGAATCATGAGAAGGATGGATCGCGTCCCCATTAAATTTTTCTGCAAATGAGGTTGATCAAGAGGTTGAAATCCACAACGATCCATTGGTACTTACACTGCCTGTATCGGGATGAAAAGTAAGGAAAATTCTTATGGATGGGGGCAGTTCCCTTAATGTGTTGTTTTATGATACCTTTCGAAAAATGGGATTAGAAGATGGTTAGCTAACTCCTTCTTGCTATACAATTTATGGGTTTAATGGATTAGCTTCAAAACCAAAAGGGGAGATCTTGCTTGATGTTGCGGCAGGTCCGATAAGTATTTTGACGAAATTCAGTATAGTGGAAGCTCCGTCTCCATACAATGCCATCGTCGGTAGGCACTGGGTTCATCAGTTAAAAGGAGTAACCTCAACGTACCACCAATACTTGCGGTTTCCAACACCACAAGGAGAAATGGAGATAAGAGGAGATCAAAGTGAAGAAAAATCTTGCATCCTAGCTGAAGTTCGTATGAATGAAGAACGACAACAGCAAGAACAAAACAAGAAAAAGGAACGCAAAATGAAGGAAAAAGTAGATGCCCTAGACCAGTATATGATTCAGACTGATGGGAAAAAAGCGGTAAATGAAACAAGTGAAGGTGTTGAAGAAAAAGAAAGCACATCAAAAGCAGATCAAGGAATCATCCAGCATAGCAACCAAAGGGGGCTCCCACATTTTTAGGATCTCCCAAACCCACATTTACCCCGATAGAGGAAACCAAAAATGTTAATATATGAACAGAAGAGTTTCCCAAGCTAATAAGGATTGGGACGTTGATGGAGACGGAAATGGAGCGAAATTTGATCTTATTACTTCAAGATTTTAAAGATATATTTGCATGGAAAATGGAGGACATGCCAGGTATTGACTCAAATATTGTACAGCACGAACTGCATATACACCCCAATGCCACACCTTTTCGGCAACGTATACGTAAAGTTGCGCATGAATACCATGAATCAGTAGAGAATGAATTAAAAAAGCTCATGGGTGCGGGATTTATCCGAGAGGTGCGATACCCGACTTGGATCTCTAACATGGTTATTGTACCAAAGAAGAATGGAGGTGTTAGAATTTGCATAGACTTCACCAATTTGAATAAATCATGCCCAAAAGACAGTTATCCACTCCCCATCATAGATCAGTTGGTAGACGTTGTTGAAGGTCATGAAGCCTTATCCTTTATGGATGGAAAATCAGGGTATAACCAGATCGCACTAGCTGAAGAAGATCAAGAGCACACTGCATTCTTTACACCACGCGGTTTGTATTGTTACACCAGGATGCCATTCGGGTTAAGAAATGCCGGAGCAACATATGAACGGTTGGTTGAGGCAATTTTTAAACCATGGATAGGACATACTCTGGAAGTTTATGTGGATGACATGTTAGTAAAAATCAAACTTGCAACAAATCATTTACAAGATTTGAAAGAGATATTTCAAGCCTTGCGAAAATATAGAATGAAGGTCAATCCTGGCAAGTGCATTTTTGGGGTCACTTCAGGGAAGTTTCTGGGATATTTAGTTACTAAAAAAGGAATCGAAGTTGATCCTGCAAAAGTTCAAGCAATAGTAGACATGCCATCTCCAAGGAATGTAAAAGAAGTTCAGAAGCTAAATGGATGTTTAGCCGCACTTAGTAGATTTATCGCAAGATCATCGGAAAGATGCAAACCTTTTTTCGATATTTTAAAAAAAGAAAAATAAATTCGAATGGAATGAGAAATGTGAGCAAGCTTTTTAAAATATCAAGGTTTACCTCGCAACATTACCTGCACTGCAAAAGCCAAAGCCTGAAGAAATTCTAGCCTTATATATTGCGGCGACTGAAGACGCAGTAAGTGCGGTGTTAGTCCGGACCAATGAAAAGATTGAAAAGCCAGTGTATTACATTAGTAAGACTTTGAACCCTGCAGAAAGAAATTATACGAAAATTGAACAATTAATCTTAACACTGGTGTTTGCTACCCAAAAACTACATACATATTTTCTGACACATTATGTGCGGGTACCAACCAAAGCACCATTGGAGTCAGTACTAAAGAATGCATGAAAATTAGGAAGAATAGCAAAATGGAATGCACAACTCGAGCAATTCAACGTATTATTCGAATTACAAACTGCACAAAAGTGGCAAATTTTGGCTGATTTCCTTGCGGAATTTCCGCTGGACGATAACTTTGAAATTCAAGGTTTGCCCGGATTTAAAAATGAACATGTTTCATCTTTCATTTCCTAATTTTTATTGACATTGGTTACTTATTATTGTATGATACAAAATTTCAAGTTCTAACCGGAATTGAAGATGGTGACCCTCAAGATATCTTGAATTCTGTAAATCCCAAAAGATAGGAAGTATTTGTTGACGGATCCAGGAATAAAGAAGGTGATGGAATTGGAATCGTAGTTACAACTCCTACAGGGGATATAATGGTACATTCATTCCTCCTCAAGTTCGATGAACATACAAATAATATATTGGAATATGAAGCTGTGGTTCACGCCCTCAGACTTATCATTGAGTTAGGGATAAGCGATGTCCGACTCACAAGTGATTCACAATTAATAATTCGACAGGTTGAATTAAGATATCAAGTGTATGATGAAGAATTGATAGAATATAAAAATCTTGTGCAAAGGCTGGCGCTTCAGATTCCAGATATAACCTTTCGGCATCTATCCAGAGATAAGAATCGACATGCTGATGCATTAGCATATATTTCTTCAATGATAAAGGATCGAAATACAACAGCGGTAAAAATTGGGCGTATTTATGAACCATCAATCAAATTGTGGGCAGTTGAAAATATGCAAGAACAAATGGAGAAAGATATTGAAGACGTAGCTATCCAAAATGAAGGAAATTTCCCGCACAAAATAGAAAATCACCAAACTGAAGAAGATTGGAGAGTTTCGGTCCATCAATATTTACAAAATAGAATATTGCCCGCAAATTCTAAAGAAGTATGGAAGGTGCAATCAAGATCTGTAAATTATCAATTGCGGGATAGAATTCTTTATCGAAAGTCTTTTTTGGGACCGTTACTTTGGTGTTTATCATGAAAGGAAGGGCTGCGAATCCTCAAAGATATACATTATGGTGATGCGGGAAATCATAGCGGAAGACGATCACTAGCTTTAAAGGCAAAGATTCAAGGTTATTATTGGTAATTTATGCAAAAAGATGCGGAAAACATGGTAAGAAGGTGTGAAGAATGCCAGCGTTATGCAAAAAAGATAAAAGCTCCCGCAACAGAACTTAATTCGGTGCTCAGCCCTTGGCCATTTGTAAAATGGGGGATAGACATTGTTGGACCATTGGTAGAAGGAACTAAAAAGAGAAAATATTTGATTGTAGCAATAAATTATTTCACTAAATGGGTTGAGGCCAAAGCTCTTGCACATATTAGAGATACCGATGTTTTTAAATTCATATTTGAGAATATAATCTGTAGATTTGGAATTCCGGTGTCCATATTCTCGGATAATGGACAACAATTACAAGGAAAAAATATATATATGCTTTTTGAAGCATTTAATATTCAAAAGAATAAGTCTACTCCGCTTTATCCATAAAGCAATTGGCAAGCTGAAGCAACGAATAAGATAATTGCCATGAATCTAAAGAAAACTCTTGATGGTCACCATAAACGGTGGTGTGAACAGCTTTATAATACATTATGGGCATACCGTACAATTAGAATAGAATCCACTGGAGAATAACCATTTCTTCTTACTTACGGAACAGAAGCAGTTATTCCAACGGAAGTCATTCTACCCACTACAAGAACAGAGGCATGGGAGAAAAAATCAAATTCAGATTTAATGTTGGAAAAGTTGGATGATCTAGAAGAAATAAGAGAAGTTACACTTCAAAAAATAGATAATTATCAAAGGAGACTGGCAAGAGAATATAGTAAAAAAGTAAAGATGCAGAATTTTGTAGAAGGACATTATGTTCTCCGACAAATCCCGGAATACCAAAGAGATAAAGCAGCGGGAAAATTTACACCTACGTGGGGAGGACCTTATATTATACAAGGCATTGCAGGACAAAGATGTACCACTTGCGAAATATGGATGGAGGAATTTTGCAGCATCCTTGGAACGCCCAATATCTCAAACCCTACTATCCTTGATCCATAATGCAATTATGCAAAAAAAAATTGTATTCGGAATAGGTAATGCAATCTTCCTAAAAGATCCAGATAAGTATCTATGACTATGAGATTTATTACAACAAAGATGTTTAACATCGTATTGGTTTTTATATCAGGTACTCTCCACATTGCGAGTTGCTCACAGGTAGCAATACGATTATACGACAATTCGAGTTCATATTAGGTAAAGCTACAAATGTAACCTCTTTAAGAAAATCCATATGAATGTCTATGAGTGTATGACTATTGAGTCTTTCGCCAACAGGGGTGCCTAATGTGATTCTAATTGTTGTATTTTTCTCCATTATAGGAGACTTTCGGGACCGCATCCTAACTTCCTCCTGGCCCGAGTGGAGTTAGACATGTGATACACCCATAATATAACACAAGGTATAAAAACATCCTTGCGACTAAAGTAAATTACACTCATACAATAAATTGGTAATTAATATATATTCAAAATTTGTTTTGTAGGAACTAAATTACAAGGAAAAAGGAAAAAGAATAAAGGAATGAAGAAGAACAAAACAACAAAAAGAAAGCTAAGAAGCAGGAGTAGTGCCTTTGAAGGGAGTATTGTTTGGAACATCTCGGTGCTTATAAATTGTTGTAAATCCATCAGTTTCTACTATATCAAGAGTGTTATTGACTGTTTTTGTAATTTTAGCTTTAGCTTCGACTCTTAATCATTCAATATAAGCTTTTCTATTTGCAATTTCCACCTTGAATTGAGTTATTGAAGTTTCACATATCTGGATTCTATTTTTCAAAAAGTTTATTTTCCCTCTTTCGGTAGCTAAATCCCGAACAAGGCTTTCGTTCTTCAAAGCCTCATGCTTTAGAGTCTCTTCAATACTCTTAACTTGGGAAGAAGAAAGTTCAAGTTGAGCTTGCGCTTTATCAGCTTTTGTGGAAGCAAGCTCAAGATGAGGTTGTGCTTCCTTAACCTTAACAGAAGATATCTCAAGTTGTTTATTGAGTTCTTCAATCCTAGAAGTTGCGGCACCAAGCTCTCCCTCATCCTTAACAGCTCTTGTTGTTGCATCCTTAAACTTTTTTTCAAAACCTGAAATTAAAGTAACAAATTAATTAATAACGAAATAATATTAAATTTGGAGTTTGTGATCAAATAAGATACCTCTTGCGAGGGATTCAAACTCTTCTATCTCACAACCCATGGCATCTTTCGTAATATCAAGGAAATCATATTCTTCTGAAAGCTTGCTGTAATTGGCTTTGAGTTGTTCAAGATGCTGTTGACACTGAGATAACTCTGTTCCATTATCCCGTAAATGGTTTAACTTAGATGTGCATTTGGCCATTTCTTTGTGTAACCGGAAAATATCGCTCTCGCGATGAAAAACAGAATCAGATAAGTTTAGAATTGTAGTTAGAGCATCCGAAAGGGCTTTTCCCATGGCATAAATCTCTGCAATAGAGTTGTCTCTGTCTTCAATAAGCTAAGGCGATATATGAAAGAAAGTTTTGAATAATGATACGAATCAGATTGGGAAAATCCCGAAAGGATATTATGTCGCTCTATGCAAAGCTTGCGCTTCTCTTCTTCTAATTTTTCGGACATTTCCCGTGCTTCAGAAACGCAACCTTTAGTCCACAACAAAGTGGCGTCAAACTCTACTTTCTTGCAAACTTTTTCCACATATAAAAGCCGATGTTGTGACTCTAATTTATTATATTTCTGAATAACCGAATCATGACTATCCACAAGACCATTGAATTTTGTCTTGACCTCCGCATTCTCATTATTAACTTTTACAACATGATCTCTTAACTGTGTAATCCTATGCTGCATCCTAGATACAAGTTCTGAATCCCCCGCTGATCCCATAAAGTAGTTCAGAAGACGAGAAATAAAATAAAGGAAAAAGTAACTAAAAGAAAGAACAAAACCTTGGTTCTGAAGATTCAGCACTTGTTGGCGGAGTTTATCATTCTCCCGCTGTAGGTCCAATGCGTCATTTTCCACAGCTCTGAATTGGGACTCCATCATGGAGGACCGCGCCTTGTAGAATTGATACGCAGTGAGTAAGGCGCTTTGACCCCGACCAAGCTACGAAATTAAAACTATAATTAGAATAGGGAATAAGAAGAAATTAATAAGTAAGTTGACAGTTAAAATACCTGTACAAGAGTTTGTTGAGGGAAGGAATACACTTGTCCATCTGCAAGTGCAAGTGTATCCGCAAGCGAAGAGGGCTCGATGATGCGGAACGAAGGATCAACATCTTCTCCTTGATCTTTTAACCAAGCATCTCTAACCACATCGTATGGAACAGCTTCCATAGATTTGCGCAATCGAGAAACCGAAGAACTATCATCAAGAGAAATCAGGATAAATCGAAGGTAATAAAATAAAAGAACAATAAGATAACAATTATTCTATAATCAAGAGAAATCAGGAATCATGTCAGAATAACCAATCATCAAAAGAAAATTCAACCACTTCACAATCATTGTTCGTTCCAATAAGTAATAAACAGGTAGGGGCATCAACATCATCTTCACTATTAAACTCAAAAGAATCTACATGACAGCGAAGAATAATCAAGCAAACACGGAAAAGAATAAAAGCAAAGGAATAATTTACAGAGGAGTAAAAGAGTCTAAGAAGAAAACTTTGATAATAGCAAAGACTGGATCCCGATGAGAGAATTTCGAATTGCAGAAGTTGAGAAGAATGAAAAGATATTGAAGAATCTTTGAAAAGCTTGAAGGAAAAAGTGCTGCAACTTTAAGAAGAAGAAGACAAAAGGTGTAAAGAATGGAATGAAGAAAATAATTGGTATTAAATAGGAAAAAAACTGAAACTGACGAACCGTCGAAAACTGAAAAGAAATAAAGTTCAGAGATTTGATTTCCTCGAAAAGCGCCAACTGAAGAAAACGTGCAAAAGTGAGTTAATGCTAGCGAAAAAATAGGGAAAAGTGTAACAAGGAGTTATTGCAGGCGTGGGAAATAGAAAGGTAATCATTATTTTTCCTTTTGTCAAATTTTTTTAACAACTGTCAAAATTTGAAAAAAAGGGAATGGGGCAAATTGTGAGAGAATAAAATCTGATGCACACGTGTTTGAAAACTATTGGAGAACTAACGAGCTATGGTGAGACGAGAAACACTGGAACAAAGTATTTTGGAAGCATTGAATAAACAGTTGCAAAATCTTTAAGTGATCCTGAAAGTATTAATGCATGACCGACACGTGGGTTGGGAAAGTAAGGCACACTGCATAAAACAGATAGCCTTGTTGCCTGACTTACACATAGGTAGCGGGAAAGTAAAATGCACTGATCTTGACAGAAAACTTTAATTGCTCGACTGACAACAGGTTGCGGGAAAGCCTGACACAACAAAGAGTAATAATGAGCATCGATGCATGACTGACATGTATCGACTCTCTAAGCAGCGGAACGCAAAGAATTAAAGCATGACGAATCACTTTAAATAGCTACGTGTCTAACATGCCATGATTCAAGTAAAGTCGCAACAGTCATTCCAATACAAAATAATAACTTAATTATAAAGACCGCAGGAGAAGTGCAGGATAATCCGTAAGAAACTACGAGAAACATGCAGTACGCAGGCTAAGACTTGCGGAAGGAACGATCAGACCGTGCGGGAATTGCAAATAGGCTTTGCGAAACTACACATTGCACCAAGAATGGATAAAAATAAATATGTGGAAAAGGTAGATTGGTGGGTTCCATCAACTAAGTATAAATACCAACCTCATTAACAGGGAAAGGGGTTAGAAAAGGAAGAGGGAAATTAGACTGAAGTCATTGAAGTAATAACAAAGGGCTTAGGTATGAAATTTATATAATTGTTTTAGTTTATTTGATTCATGATTAACATGATTATGATTTATATGAAGTCATCTCATTAGTAAAGACTATTTCTCTTTTCTTTTCTTCTGTATAAATGTAAATTTGATCATACCAATGGATCCAAACTATTTATTTTTGGATGTAAATAGTTTTGTTGATTGAATCACATAAAGTTTTGTGTCATTTCATTTTACTTTGATAGCTTTGTTTTTACTTCCAAAATGTTATGGTGAAGCGATTCAGGATAAGAAAATGTATTTTGTTGGAGTTTATACACTTTTGGTTGTGATCCCAAAGATGCCAGATTTTTGGTAATCACAATTTGGCGCTAGAAACAGGGATGTGTAAAGGATTTATCCTACCTTTATAAATCTAATTTACAGTTGCAAAATCTTCTTTTACAATTAAAAAAGAAACTTCTTGGAAAAAATCTGATTTGATGCAAAGGAACTAAAGTTTCATCTTCGAAAAAATCTTATTTACAGTTACAAAAGCTTCTTCTACAAACCCATTTAATTAATTTTGATTTAGATGCAAAAGCTTGAAAAAAGATTTTTATCTAAAAAACTTTGATTCAAAACCAAGCTCGATTCCAGATTAACTGTTACCAAATCATGTTTTACAAATCCATTTAATTGATTTTTAAACATTAAGCATCAAAACTTCAATTCGATTTGGTAAACTCATGTGAGAAAATTTTGGTTGAATTGGCGATTTCTGCCGTATAAAAAAAATTGGGTTTCCATTGATAAACTCATGTGAGAAAATTTTGGTTGAATTGGAGATTTCTGCCCTGTAAGCAAAATTGGGTTTCCATTGATAAACTCATGTGAGATCACTAATTAATTTCTTGTGAAAGTTTTTAGCAGTACAAGAAGTGAAGATGTTGGTGTTGTTAGATGGGGTATTAGCTTGAATTGAAGTGTTGTTGATTATGGACACAGCAGTAGTAGGATTTATAGATGCAAGAAAGAATTGTTACTCTGCTATTAGAAAGGAAGAACTGGAAGTGAAAGAAGAGATGGGTACTTATTAGTTTAAGTCCCTGGCTGGAATTGAGCTGGAAAAATAGAGACAATATAGATCCGAGAAAGAGATGGTTCCATTGAAGTGAACATTGAATGGTGATGGTTTTGGCTGAGAGCAAAGAGATAATAAAAAGATGGGCTTAAGGAAATTATGAATGTATGTATGAATGCAGGGAAGGAGTATACGTTTGATCAAAATTACAGACAATTTCATGCTGAAATCACCCACAGAATCGCATATAAGATGCTTGAAGAAATGCTTGGGTGACCGATTCTCCGGAATTACAAGTCCATACCATTACCAGCCTAATACTCTAAGTTTGCCATGGATTCTATGAGGATTTTAGAGTAATGGGACCAAGCTGCCAGTACTAAATGACTTTTTACAACTGAACTATATGGAGATCAAAGCAATCTGATGATGTGAGACAATAACCAAGACAATAAGGCCCAATAACGACAAATTTGTGCACGCTGGTATGCATTTGTACTCATCCAACCTGTATACATCTGCAATTTTAGGAGGCCTCATCTCGTTTGCATCTGTCCACCAGTTGACGCAACTCAAAATTCGTATTTCTTTGAATACGAAGCACGTACAGCACCACCAATAGTTCAGACTTGATGATTAGAAGAAATCAGTTTCATTTCCAACTATTCAGCAGGAAATACAGCAACAAAAGCTCAGTGACTTCTCCCAAGTACTACTGTAACAATAACAAGCTTCAGAAGCATCTCAGAAAGATAATAAACTCATACAAGATAAGTGTTCATTGTCACATTTTCATTTATACCTATCATTTTTCAAAAATGGCTTTAAAATGTAAGAGTGATTTATATCATGGTGATCTTAACTAGTACTAGATCAAATCTGAAATTTCTGAGGGCATGATTTTGGTTCTCTTTTATTGAGACCTTTCAACACTGCTATATACCTTTTGAAAACAGATTTTTCTTTCTTTCTGAAACATGTTTCTTCCCTGTTTGTTGGAGTAGTTTTGATACCACTATAAACCCCAATACTTTTACCTACCATTTTTATGTTAAATAGGTCATTCTCAGCTTTCCAACAATACCAAATTTTATGAATTCCATTGAATGATGAATTTTCAATGAATTTTCTTTTGAAGAGTCTTAAAACTGAAATTTTCTGACAACGTTTTCATATTCATGTTTTTACGAGAACTTTTAACTCAGTTATCCACCTTATCATTTTTATTTATAATTTTTATGTTAAATAGGTCATCCTCAGCTTTCCAACAATACCAAATTTTCTGAATTCCATTGTGTGATGAATTTTCAATGAATTTTCTTTTGAAGAGCCTAAAAGCTGAAATTTTTTAACAACGTTTTCATGTCCCTGTTTTATAGGAACTATTAGCTCAGCTTTTCAACTAAATATTTTTTCTTGTTATTTTTATGTGATAGAGGGATTCATCTAGTTTCTAACGAGCTATAATTTTCTGAATTTTACCGCATAACAAAGCCGGTGTGAATTTTTGATTAACGACACTCAAAAATGATTTTTTCGCATTAATCGCTATTTGTTATGGTGTGAATTGTTCGGATCATTTCTCGCGATGAAAATTCGATTTGTTGGAATTCATCATATCCAGTCTGTCGGGCATATGGTGGATATGGGAGGTTTTTTCTTGATGCAGTATGTTTACTTCTTAGGTTGGGTTAAGCACTTGTTTAGCGACACAAAGCTATTTCAGTTTTTCTTGAGGTTCTCTGTAACCTGTTCAATCGTTATGGGTGCTGAACTGGCTAACCTTGTTCAGGGTGGTTTGATTGGATTACTCCATGGTATTGAGAAATTTTATTCTACTAAAAGGGTTCAAAATCTCAACTTATGTGTATTGGTGGATACGTCAGGGTGTTTCAAGAGTGTTAATGGAGAACTCAAGAACTCTAAGATTGCCTAGTCATTTGCATGAGAGGTTAATTAATACGTAATGCAAAAATCAGATTGGAGGAGAATGGAATAACCCCATCAGTAGATTCACTCGTTCTAATTCGTTCGTCTTGGTTAGCTGAGTGCTCAATTGATATAAGACTCAAGTTGATACAAATTTCAGATTTTTCTTTATCTTGATTAATGGTGAGTGACTGAATTAAAGTTGGCTTCACTTTGGATGTTTGACCCAAAACAATTCAAAGTCAGTGTGTATCTGGATCTTGAGGCTGGGATGACCTCTGGTTATATTTCTCCGTGGACAGGCCGATTTTACTCTTTGCTCGACCCAACTCATGCAAAGGATCTCATTCCAATTATTGCTTCTGTATCTGCGCAACCAGCGACATGGTCATACTTTATGTTTGACTTCTACATCTTGCTCATCGTGTTCCCGGCATGGTGAGTACTTCATACTTATTACTATTAAGTACTTGTTGAAGATGAATACTTCTATTTTCTTATACTTCGGATTTCTTACATAACGATTACTTCGAAAGAAAGTGATATTTCTTATTTCTTTCGGATACTTTTCATTTCTTATTATGGATACTTCTTATATACTTATCAAAGATTCTTTTCATATACAATTTGCGAATACTACGGGTTTCTCATGTGGAGAGAACTTCTTCTAGGGTCGCTACTTCATACTTCATATTTCATATATTTTATACGGATATAAATATTCAAGAATTAGTACTTATTATAATTCATTCTTCATTCTTTTTTTTCTTCATATACTTCTACACTTATAAAGTGATATCAATCGGCAAGACTCTCATAAAAGAGCTAAGTACCTCGTATCTTTTTGATCTAAAATTTTCTCTTGCTTTAACCATTTTGTTTGTATAAGTCATGAAAAGGACTCTTATTCGCAATTATCAAAGGTACAGGCTAAATGCAACACACCACAATTATCAAAGGTGACAGGCTAAATGCCACACACCCCAATTATCGGAATGACAGGCTCTCATAGGCACTGGCGCGTATGCTGAGAATCTGCGCCCAATGACAACCTAAATGCCACCCATTTCGACGTATACTTTGAATTTGAGTTCCTGAGAGGCTTATACATTCATGCAAGTTTCAATAATATATATTTTTTCGTAGCAAAATTCTATTTTTGAATGGATCAGGTTCATGCTCTTATCATGACAAGGCCATGCCAAAAGTAACTTCAAGACGTCTGGGAAAAATACAAGATAAAATGAAAGTGCACAGAGAACATCAACAGTATGATACGAACGAGACGTGAAGTCATTTTCTTAAGAATTATTCTTCAAAATAACCTTAAGAAATGGGGGCAAGTTGTGAGTACCAATTCTCAACTCCAAGAAAACCAAGTAGCAAAACCCAACAACCAAGTTCAACAACAAAACAAGCCCATATCAAGCATCATCCTAAGTTGGCAGCAGTGTTTTGTCCGCAACAGCCCAAGCATTTCATGACCGCACCACATGTAAAGAGGTGATTTTGAATGATATACTTCCCGCCAAGCTATTTTCCCATTCAAATCTTCAATGTCCGCAAGCCAAGCTTAGTACCATTTCTGGTCCGTAAAGAATACATCATTTCCCGAAGCAAAGTTTACTCTTGACCGCAAGCCCATAATCAAGCTCAAGCCCAAGTTGACATCAGCCCAGCTTGGTCCGCAACATGGAGCTTGTCATTCCGCAGCTTGGTCGGTCAGGTCCTCAATACGGAGCTCTTCATGGTCCGAAGCTTGCACCACTTTAGCAGCAAAAGCTTGTCCAAGTCTTTCATTTCCCGCCCAAAATCAAGTTTAAATCGTCCAATCTATTTGTCCGCAAGTGGAGAACTAAGCATTTGAATGAAAGTATTCCCACCACAATGTCATTTGCACCAAGTCCCGCACCCATTCCCGCACCAATTCCCGCATCACTTTATGAGCGAAGCCCATGGTCCGCAAGCCACATTTCCTTCCCGCAACACAATTTAGCTCTTGCCCGTAGTTCTTGCTCGCACCATCATTTGCCCGCACCAAAATTGATTGAGGCCATTTGAAGATAAGATCAATATAGACACATGGCAAGTCATCATCGACACGTGGCGAATTTCTTCAACACATGGCGAAATGTGGTGTATCTTCATCGACACGTGGCGGATTTGATGGTAAAGCATATAGCTTATTAATGAGGGCAATAATATAGATTGAGAGGGAGAGATTATTTCATTTATAAGGAAAAAATCCTAGAGGAAAAAAGGGGAGGACAGTTTGGGAGAGAAAAGAAGTCTTCTTCTTCCCCAAAGTTTACTGAGAGGAAGGGGAGGGGCGCTTCTTTCCTAAATTTTGTCTGTGAGTGAGAGAAATAGAGAACATCAAAACTCTGTAAATCAATCATCTAATAAAATGAGAATCTTCATTACCCGTGGACGTAGGCATCAACGACGAACCAAGTTAAATCTCTGGTGTTAATTTCATTTTTATTTCTCTTTTTTCTCTTGATTACAATTGGTGGTTGTGATTTTATATCAGAAAAATGGTCGTTACACAAGTTATACGTGATCAAGAGGACGAGAATAAGCCTACTTCCATGCACCAATTATGGGATGAAGGGCTGGGATTCTAATCATTTACCCATAAATTAACGGGACTCTGACTCAGAGTTAGGATGCAATGGCAAAGAAGTCATAGCATCTTGAATTCAGACATGTTTGCTAATTATGGTTTCATGATGGTGAAGACGAATATATATAACGGTTAACAGAGTCTTTCAATGAGAATGGAACTGTTAAGTGTATAGTCATGCAAGTGAAGTAAAATACAAATAGAAAATTCAGAGAATTGAAATTCAAATTTCAATTGGGTTCCTATTCAGTTACAATCTGAAATTCATGTTTAGAGACATGAATGGTGTCTCTTTGTAAAGACACGAGTGAGTATACAAATTGATTCACATGTTGAATGTTTGGATCTCTTCATGTCGTCTCTTTGTTTGAACACAGTTAGTGGCTAGGGTTTATCAATAAAAATGAGGAGGATAAACCGAAACCAAAAGAGGAGTTTCGATGGAATTGTGATTTTTTCCGTGAAAAAATCTTAGTGATAAAGACTGGTAATCTTTATACAACAATGCAACACAGGGGGCTGGTAATGTACTCAATTGGGCTTCTGTAACGTACTCAATTGTCGATCCGGTGATTGATTCAAATTGAGACTAGATGTATCTTCACTGTAATGAATACACCTACTTGGAATTCTTGATTGAACTAAGGGCTCTCACATGGACTTACCCGTTATGGATGTCAAAGTTTAAATGAGAAGTTTGGCATATTCTGAAGGTTGTAAAACCAGTTTGTAGATACCAAAAAATAAATAAATAATTGAGTGATTAATTATTTAATCCAGGCTCAGTTAAAGATTGATTCGTAACAAGTGGTTAATTAACTAACTGATTGGTTTGGTAACTTCAATCCATGATTTGGACTGGACTACTAATGCCTCTTTTAAACTTTGAATTGTCATTAAACGGTGCAACAAGGATAAGATGTTTTATACAAGTGCTCGTTCAAAAATTTAGTTTTGAACCTTGATTTAGCACTGATTGGTAAACATAACAACCAACTCTTATGAAGCATCATGAAATGTCCAAGTTTCAAGTTACGCTTGAACCCCACTGTAATCCTAGTCTTGGATAGAGATTAACAAAGATGTCCTTAGTAAAAGAATGAAAATTAGTGTATCATACACAGAACTGTGGGGAAACAAGTTGTTATGAAAATCGGCCTCCCTGAGGTCGGGATATATCCTAATGAATCGGAACGGAAAACAGTTAATTTATTTTTAGAATTCACCAAAATATGGGGGATTTCCAGAAAATATAGCTAGTACAAGGGAAGTCTTTGGGGCATATAAAAGCTATATACGCAAATCAATGTACTAGACTACATATGGTTGTATGCGGAATGCCGCAAGTGAACTAAGTAAATGCTAAGATAATTTCACTAATTCACATGCAAACCATATTTAGAGTTCTAAGATATGATAATTGAATCTTAGATAGTGATAATTCAAAGTAATCAAATAATAACCTATGTGTTTGTCGTAGAAAAGTAAAATGATGCAGTAGCATGGAAATTAACCAAATAAATTGTTGATGACAAGATCGACTATAGATTCCGGAGCTTTGGACGTAAAGTCGGAAAATAAGTAAAGTGACTTTGGAATTTACTTATGCATGTTAAATAGATATATATTGTTCTGATCAAACAATATATAATTATTTTGGAAAAAACATATAGATTGGGATATTATAGTACATCTCGATAAATAAATTGACGACATAAATCCATAAAGCAATTTCTTTCACATGCATGTATCCTAAAGAAATAGTGTATGTGAATTGTATCAAGCCGACAAATGATACGAATTCTTAAGAGCATATAATTGCATCATCGATGGAAATGGGATTATTGCCTACAAATAGAGTAGTATTTGCAGCGGAAACTCAATCTAACGATTGGAGATCCCATTGTTATCTAGGTTCAAAAGGGACAACCAAGTTGTAAATTTATACTCACCGGAAACACTGTGACAGACACTACAAGAAAAAAGGGTTTTAGCGACATGTCGTTTTAAGTCGCTTAAAGCCCCTTTTAAGTCGCTATAACAGTTATAGCGACTAAAAGTGGCACTCGCTACGTTGGTTGCCCAAAGCCATGTATCTCAAAGCCTTGAGCGACCATGCAATCGCTCTAGTAATAAACCAACTTACCTAAAGCGATTGCTTTACTCATTGCTTAACATCAGACCAACTAACATGGAGCAAGTAAAATTTTGATTGCTTAACATCTAGACCAACCAATATAGCAAGTAACAAAGCAATCGCTTCAGATATACCAATCATTCTAAAGCAATTAAACTACTTAGTTGATAGAGACATGGAGCAACAATTTATTGAATTGCTTGGTTAAAGTTTTAAGCTATCAAGAATTTTTCTCGGTAAAAGTGATTTATGATTTTGATTGGCCTGAAGTTGGTTGCTCAAGCTTTTGAGGTACAAAATTTTTTTCTCTCTAGAAGCAGCTTGTGACTTAGGAGCTATTAAACTACCTAGTTGGAAGATACATGGAACAACTAAACCTGATTTTACTTGGTTGAAATTTTAAGCGATCAAGTGATTTTGCTTCCTACAAGCGATTTCTACTTTTGATTGTCCTGAAGTTGGTTGCTTAAACTTTGAAGGTATCAAAGTTTTTACTCAAGTTGATTGTTTAAATTTTTGAGCTTCCAAATTATTTTAGAATTCAGATTTTAATTGGCTTAAAGTTGGTTGCTGGAGTATTTAAGTTAATCAAATTTTTTGCTCGCTAAAAAATTACTTCACTATTCTGATTTACATAATCCCAAATCATAATTTAAATTAAAATTAATACCAAATAAATTATGAACCAAATTAAATTTTATTATATCACATATATATCATTTCTTAAGAAAATTACACTCTTCAAGGAAAAGGAAAAAAAATATAATCTAATATTTTCTTTAAAAAATATTTACAATCTCCACAATCTTAAAGCAAAACATAAAGAACACTCCATCAAAAACAGATATGGCCTCACTCAAGAAAGATATGTATCTAATTCAATATTATGTCAAACACCATAAAAGAACACCACCCATCATTTTCAATCACAGCCATCTATCCATTCTCACTCCACCTCCATTCTTCACTTGTGGACTTGATCCTGCATTACTGCTGCCCTCTTTGGAGTTTCTGTAACACAAAATCAGAATATGAAACAAAATTACACCAAAAATACTGCATCATCACATTCTTACGGCCGCTAATAAAAACACGGACAACCGGAGAATGTTGCCACAGTTTGCTAACTCAAAATTAGCAATTCAATTTATCATGTGGCATGCATCTAATTATTTCAAAGGCTGCTTGCTCCAATTACGACAAATTTACTAAAGATAGTGCACTTACCTGTGGGTGCCGCCGGTGGAGTAGTACTACTACTAGTAGTATTTCCATTAGCAATGCTATTAAAATCCTTGAACACTTTCGCATCCGGTGAATTAGGAGACAAATGAAGTAGAGCTGAATTCGATCATATTACATATGCCCGAATCAAAACCAGAATAATAAGTACAATAAGCTAGTAAAAAATCAAAATGAAAACAGGTAAGTAACTTATCGGGGCACTCAGAAATGCCAGATTTGGTTTTACAAAGTGTAGGAAGTCCTAAAGCAAGAGTCCATAGTCCAGATATACACATACATACAGTGTACTGAGATGATGATAAGAGAGTCCATTGTCTTCTACTACCCTGTATATGACCTGATATATTTCTCAAGTCCATCAAATAGCGTACTCATACTGCTACTTAAGAATTTCAGATGATGCACCACTTCAAGAAACTTGAGATTTGTTTGACTTCTTTGGCTTCAAATGAGTGTCAGCCTGCAACAATATAAAGCAACATCAACAAGCAGTAATCCAAGTACAACCATGATTTAGAACAGAATTTCAGACATCCATACAGTAGTTTTAGACAACCATAGCGACGAAACACATACAACTACTATTAATCCATGTGATATCTCGAGTTATTCATCCATAAGAGTTTTCATTTTTCAAACAACGAAACAAGCACAGAGCTAAAACCTTAAAGAGTAGTAAAAACTGAACAAAAAGGTGCAAACTATGTGCGCTACAACTTGCAAAATCAGAAGATCTACATACCGTTGCCTTGTAATCATCTCAACAAATCTTCAGTTGTGAAGCAGCTCTTTGTAATTCAACTCCCCTTGGAATACGTTCATTAGCTGAGGAACTTCTTGCTCAAAAGCCTGACATTGACCACAAGTCTTTTAACAGGATTTATGCTGAGAACCCATGTATTTCGTCTAATCAGTTTACTTACGTTTTCATCAGTATGAACAATGCTCTTAAAGATATTAAAGGAAGGGGCAATTCCTGTATTCAAACCTTTCTTCAGAAGCATACTGTCCTTTGAGATGATGTCTGCAAGGTCGACTCCATAAATGCCTTTAGAATTGAAGAAATCGAGTTTGGGTTTTAGGGTTTTATGAGGATTAGACAGAAGGACGAATGGACGCTTAGAGATGAGTTTAGAAATGAAGGATATGGCTGTGTTACAGATGATGGTGTTTGTAAGAATTTGGGTTTTTTCACTGAACTTGTTGATGGTTTGAAGAGCAAGAAGCTGGTATTGAACTTGTTGATGGTTTGTCGAGAGATGTTAGGTGTTGAAGCCATGGCAGTAAACCAAGGAGAGATTGAGCCCGACTGAAGATGAGCATGAATCGATATGAGAGAATGGTAATTGCCGTGACATGAAGTTGGTCTCATGGTGAAAAGCTAAGAGGTACTGTGGTGTTTGGTGTTTAGAGAAGTTCAGTGATGGAGGCGGAAAAGTTCAGCGATGGAGGAGGAGAAGTTTAAGGAGGAAGGCGTTAAAGGGAGAAGTGATGAAACTTAGGGTTAGAGTGTTTATATAGAAGGATATTAAACGTAAATAATAGAAACTTTATGGTCAATAAGTAAAATGAATAGGGTTTTAACCGACGGTTCAAGATTAATATTTTAAGTTGATCGGACGGTTCTAGAAGTACATCTTCTACTCATACGGATCGTTAATCTGACGGTTCAAAATTAATATCTTATACTCATACGGATCACATATCTAACGGTTCAAAATTAATATCTTATACTCATACGGATCACCAGTCTAACGATTCAAAATTAATACACTCAATTTTGATCGATCTTACTCAAATTATATCAATTTTCATCAATTTCACTCGATTTTACTTAGATTTATTGAATTTTATCCAATTTTCGATCAAACTTATTCATTTTTTATCGATCTAACAAATCTAACGATATGAAACTATGATTTCATCAATCTCACTAAAATTCACTCAATTTTTCACCGAACCGACTTGAATACACTCAATTTTGATCGATCTTACTCAAATTATATCAATTTTCATCTATTTCACTCGATTTCACTTAGATTTATTGAATTTTATCCAATTTCGATCAAACTTATTCATTTTGTTATCGTTTTAACAAATCTAACGATATGAAAATATGGTTTCATCAATCTCACTAAAATTCACTCAATTTTTTATCGAACCGACTTGAATACACTCGATTTTGATCGATCTTACTCAAATTATATCAAATTTTTATCAATTTCACTCGATTTCACTTAGATTTATTGAATTTTATTCAATCTCAATCAAACTTATTCATTTTTTTATCGATCTAACAAATCCAACGATATCAAACTATGATTTTTTAAATCTCACAAAAATTCACTCAATTTTTTATCCAACAGTCTAGAATACACTCAATTTTGATCGATATTACTCAAACGATATCAATTTTACACTCAATTTCACTTAGATTTATTGAATTTTATTCAATCTCAATTAAACTAATTCATTTTTTTTATCAATCTAACAAATCCAACGATATTAAACTATGATTTCATCAATCTCACTAAAATTCACTCAATTTTTATCGAACAGACTAGAATACACTAAATTTTGATCGATCTTACTCAAATTATATCAATTTTTCATCCATTTCACTCGATTTCACTTTGATTTATAAATTTTATCCAATTTCGATCAAAATTATTCATTTTGTTATCAATCTAACAAATCTAACAATATCAAACTATGATTTAATCAACTTGACTAAAATTCACTCAATTTTTTATCGAATCGACTTGAATACACTCAATTTTGATCGATCTTACTCAAATTATATCAATTTTTCATCAATTTTACTCGATTTCACTTAGATTTATTAATTTTATCCAATTTCGATCAAACTTATTCATTTTTTTATCGATCTAACAAATCCAACGATATCAAACTATGATTTCATCAATCTCACTAAAATTCACTCAATTTTTTATCGAACAGTCTAGAATACACTCAATTTTGATCGATCTTACTCAAACTATATCAATTTTTCATCAATTTCACTCGATTTCACTTAGATTTATTGAATTTTATTCAATCTTCAATCAAACTTATTCATTTTTTTTATCGATCTAACAAATCCAACGATATCAAACTATGATTTCATCAATCTCACTAAAATTCACTCAATTTTTTATCGAACAGTCTAAAATACACTTAATTTTGATCGATATTACTCAAACGATATCAATTTTACACTCAATTTCACTTAGATTTATTGAATTTTATTCAATCTCAATTAAACTAATTCATTTTTTTATCAATCTAACAAATCCAACGATATTAAACTATAATTTCATCAATCTCACTAAAATTCACTCAATTTTTATCGAACAGACTAGAATACACTAAATTTTGATCGATCTTACTCAAATTATATCAATTTTTCATCAATTTCACTCGATTTCACTTTGATTTATTGAATTTTATTCAATCTCAATCAAACTAATTCATTTTTTTTGTCAATCTAACAAATCTAACAATATCAAACTATGATTTAATCAACCTGACTAAAATTCACTCAATTTTTTATCAAATCGACTTGAATACACTCAATTTTGATCGATCTTACTCAAATTATATCAATTTTTCATCAATTTTACTCGATTTCACTTAGATTTATTGAATTTTATCCAATTTCGATCAAACTTATTCATTTTTTTATCGATCTAACAAATCTAACGATATCAAACTATGATTACATCAATCTCACTAAAATTCACTCAATTTTTTATCGAACAGACTATAATACACTCAATTTTGATCGATCTTACTCAAATTATATCAATTTTTCATCAATTTCACTCAATTTCACTTAGATTTTTTGAATTTTATTCAATCTCAATCAAACTAATTCATTTTTTTATCAATCTAACAAATCCAACGATATCAAACTATGATTTCATCAATCTCACTAAAATTCACTCAATTTTTATCTAACAGACTAGAATACACTAAATTTTGATCGATCTTACTCAAATTATATCAATTTTTCATCAATTTCACTCGATTTCACTTTGATTTATTGAATTTTATCCAATTTCGATCAAAATTATTCATTTTGTTATCAATCTAACAAATCTAACAATATCAAACTATGATTTAATCAATCTGACTAAAATTCACTCAATTTTTTATCGAATCGACTTGAATACACTCAATTTTGATCGATCTTACTCAAATTATATCAATTTTTCATCAATTTTACTCGATTTCACTTAGATTTATTGAATTTTATCCAATTTCGATCAAACTTATTCATTTTTTTATCGATCCAACAAATCTAACGATATCAAACTATGACTTCATCAATTTCACTAAAATTCACTCAATTTTGTACAAAACCGACTTGAATACACTCACTTTGATCGATCTTACTCAAATTAATTGAACAACTATTGGGGTTCAACCCAATTCATCAAATCATAACTTATAAACAAATGACAAACTAAGAACCCTAATTACAAAAAAAAAACAAATATTTTTGATGAATCCTAATTTCCAAAATTCGTTACGTTACGATAGGAGAAATGGTAACTAACACACAAATGAAAAACAAATATTAAGTAACACAAAATGGTAACTAACACAAAATAGTAACTAACCCACAATCCGTATGACCATCCAACAACGAATCTGGACCATCAAAATATATCCATGATCCGTATGAGGCACCATCACCACCGTCAATTGTTTTTTATCAAAACCCTACACAAAATTTTCTCTTTCATTTTGGGCATTTGCTTTTCTCTCTCCCCCAATTGAGCCGCCTTAGGAGAAAACTAGGGTTCCATATTCAACTTCACGAACAAACTAAGCAATGAAAAAACTAAGCAATGAAAATAGGTATTTTTTATCCCTGGTTTTCTTCTCTTTCCTGTCAATCTCAAGTAAGTTTCTTCTTTTTCTATTCCAATTTTGGAAATTTGATTTTCTAATATGGGTTATCTGTTTTTGCAGATTGATGAGAATGTGCAAAGAGAGATTACGAACCATAGATCTTTACAACATCCCAATATTATTAGATTCAAAGAGGTGGGCTTTGTGAATTCCTTTGTTGGTTCTTGGATTTGTGTACCGATTATATTATTTTTTTTACTCAACTGTGAAGTTCCCAGATCTTGTGAGAGTCCTCAATTGACGATTTCACTTTCATTTATTGGCAGCTTGATTCCCATACAGTGTCGTCTGATGCTACAAGGTATTGACTCAATGGTTATCATTTCTATTAACAATTTTTTGTCGATCTCCTACTTGTTTCTTTTCTGTAGATTTTAGTTTTGGGTATTTCTGTCTGTGTGTAGGACAGAGTATGATATGTTGTGATATGGTCCTTTTGGTCAATCTATTGCTTGTAGAAAATGGGATGAAGGTCATTATTCTAAAGGTGCTGAGTTGATTTACTGAATTTTGAGATGTCTGAGTTACTAAATTTGTTTATGTTTTTCTTTTCCTCTAATGTCTATGGATGGATAAGGGTGATGTCATTGAGATCCAAACATGGTGTCAAAGTGAAGGGAGAATTGGGACAAGGCGTGACTGGGTTCTAAAAGATTTTGCTGCTGGTATAGGTATTGTGAGGGCTACCAGGTTTTCAATCTATACAATTTCTTATTTTAGTTTTTTTTCCTCTTAAATGGTATTCTCTATTAATCTGGTAAACATCATGTTTGGGCTACCTGACAATGACTATGTTTGTGTTATTTATTTTTATTTTTTGATTGATTCTAAGAATATCAAAACAAGGGGTATTTAGTTCGATAAATTCCATCATTTTCATACTTTGGGTCTTTGTGATTATGTATAAATGAGTGATAAATTATCATCTTATAGTGTTATTATCTGAAATCTATTAATTTTTGACATATGTTATAGCTTAGTACTAAAAGTGTCTACTTTTGCCTTTTCAGATTCTATTCTTCTTTTAACTATGTTTAAATTTTGCTGAGCTATAGTAGGTGTAGTGATTACTGTGTGTGTTTGTTTCAATTTGAATAATTTCATTTGTTTTTTATCTTGAATTTGTATATGATCATTTAGACCTTTTGTCTTTTCATTTTTTCTGGCTTGGTTTTGTTTTGTTTTGGCAACAATGCTTTTGCTTTTCAGAATCATGTAATGTCCCTGTAAATGGTAAGTTTGTCATTGTAATAATAGGTCTGATTCCACTTTTCATTTTTTTCTTCAATCAATCATATGTAATTTCTCTTTTTTAAAGTAAACTCCATTTCATCTCACATTTGGAAGAATTAATTTCTAATTCACATACATTCATGCTTGTGACGATTATCATAGCAAGATTCACATCTTTCATGCTTTTGCTTCTTTATATTGGTTTGTGACGATTATCATAGCAAGACGATGAAGTTTAGCCATCTTGGGCCATTTTTACTGTAGAATCTGTAGTTTGTGAGGTAGTTAATGCAAATTGTAGATGTCTCAACATGCTTTAAGACAAGACAATGTGTTAGAAATACAATCCTTTCACTAAAAGAGTTTGGGTATGCATACTTCTTTTTAGTTATGTGTTATGTCTTTAATCGTCTCAACTCTGGACATGCAATTATTTGTATATATGCAGACGCACCTGGAGCACCTCGATGGTGGTTGCTGGAGAGATGGGAAGGATTCATCAAAGATGCTGAGACCTTGGAATTCAATATTAAGTGGCTTCGGGAAGGATTTAATCGAGTTAAGAACCATTGGAGGTCTTCATTTAACACTGATAAAGAAGTCGAAAGCCATGTTCAAGTATTGGATGCAATGCAGGTGAAATATGATGACCTCTGCACCAGCAAAGGCGTATATGAAACTGCACTTTCAGAGGTAAAAATTCAGATAAGCAAAACTGAAGCGAAGATCTCATGTGAGCGAGAAGATATTCAAGAAAAGTTAACTCAGAAACACAATTTTCAGAATGAACCTGTCTCTCAATGGTTATAATACAATCGTAAATGTTGTTGGTATCGGTACAAAATATGAACGTTTGCTGCTGTGTAGGGGTGTTCAGTTAGTGGTGAATTCTCTAACATTACATCTCAAAACATGGTGAATTCTTTAACATTACATCTTAATTCATGTTTGAGTAATATATTACTGTTTGTCTCCTTCTTTTGTCATGTCTGAATCAAGTCCGACTCTGAATTGTAACACATGTTTAAAAATGTGCAGTCTAGTGATCTATGCCATTGACGCTCTAGATAAAATCTCGATTTTTTACCCTTTCTTTTTGACAAAGAAAACCTTGTTTGGACACATGTTTAAAAATGTGCAGACTAGTGATTTATGGAGGCGTGTTTACTGTTATCAAAATGGTGCCATCATTTTCCTCTGATAAAACAGGGAATTGTAACCAGAGATGGTCATGATGAAAATGCACTGTGGCTAAAATGCGAAAAATTGAAATCTAGCCAAATGATACACAATGCCTCACAAAAATGGAGTTATATATTGGTCGGTGATGGTGGGTACCGTATTCTAAGGCAATGGCCGGAGTTGAATATTCTTCTCTACTTTAAAATTTATCATACATATTCATTTCTTGTATATAATTTGTCATTGAGATCATTAACATCTAGTTTATCATTCCCTATTCCTACATACACATCTTATTACAGAAAATGTCTGAAGTATTTATTTCCACCAACTAAGATTGTTAGATAAATATAGTTAATTTAATCGACTCATGTTAAAAGAAAATTAATTTGTGCATCCAAACATTTGCTCATAGTGAATGAAAACAATGATTTGAAAAAGTTTTCATGTTTCTATTAAACAAATCCTAATAAGATTGTTAGATAAATATTAATTAAGTTCTTAAATGTACTTTAAAAACTGATTTTTTTTAAATGATCGTAGCGGCTTAAACTTGGTTGCTGAGAGAGATTTTACCAAGTAATTCATTTTTTAACATGTGGTGGTGGCTTAAACTTAGTTGCTGAGAGAGGTTTGAGCAACCAATTCATTTTCTGTTGCTACGAGTCTGTGCCTCAAAGTGAATAGCTACATGATCACTTTTTTAGATGCTATAAGTTACTTGAAAAATGGATCTAGCAATTAAACATATTTGGTCGTGGCTCAAACTTAGTTGCTGAGAGAGGTTTGAGCAACCAATTTACTTTGTTGTTGCTACGAGTCGGTGCCTTAAAGTGGATAGCTACATGATCAACTTTTAGCTGCTATAAGTTACTTGAAAAATAGATCTAGCAATTAAACATATTTGGTTGTGGCTCAAACTTAGTTGCTGGGAGAAGTTTGGGCAACCAATTTATTTTGTTGTTGCTACGAGTCAGTGCCTCAAAGTGAATAGCTACATGATCAACTTTTAGATGCTATAAATTACTTGAAAAACGGATCTAGCAATTAAATATATTTGGTTGTGGCTCAAACTTAGTTGCTGATAGAGGTTTGAGCAACCAATTTATATTGTTGTTGCTACTAGTCGGTGCCTCAAAGTAAATAGCTACATGACCACTTTCTTAGTTGCTTTAAATTACTTGAACAAAGGAGCTAGCAATTAAACATATTGGGTTGTGGCTCAAACTTACTTGCTGAGAGAGGTTTGAGCAACCAATTTATTTTGTTGTTGCTACAATTCGGTGCCTCAAACTGAATAGCTTCATGATCAACTTTTAGCTACTATAAATTACTTGAAAAATGGATCTAGTAATAAAACATATTTGGTTGTGGCTCAAACATAGTTGCTGAGAGAGGTTTGACCAACCACTTTTTTTTCTTGTTGCTAAAAGTCGGTGCCTCAATATAAATAGCTACACTATCACTATTTTAGTTGCTATAAATTACTTGAACAAAGGATATAGCGGTTAAGTATATTTTTTCGTTGCTAAATATTAGTGGGCATATGTTTATTGCCACCAATATTTCTGGCAGTTGCAATTTTAGACGCTGAAAGGTTTTAAGCGACTAATTTTCCGGGCTCTTGCTAATTTTTTAGACGCTTAAGCCCGTTTTTCTTGTAGTGAGATTACTCTCTTTCCAATTTCTATGATGAAACAGTGTTGCATGTCAAATGAGAGGTTAAAAATTGCTCTTAATGATTACTATGGCTTATTTTGACTAAGAAAGTATGGCAGGATACTATTAAATAGGAGATCACCTATATGAGTGAGAAGTGGTGCCACTTCTAAAATAACTATAAGGCTAAGTTAGTCTAGAGCACTCATGAAAAAACTAGCATTGTTCAAGGCCGAAATGAACTCAACCGAGAACCGAATATGTAAGGAAATAAGTTGTGTGATATCTATTGAACGGTTTACATCACAAAGTTGAGCAGTTCAAGACATCGCGTTCACTGAGAAACTAGTAAACCCGGTAGGTATTCACTACAGAAGATTCAAAGCCAAAAGCTATCTTTACTGTTGCAGTGATGTTACGCGCACAAACTTTTTTCTAGTGTCTGCATTAGATTTGCATGAATTTCAATTCAGTGTGGGGGATTGTTGGAAATTTGAATAGAAATTAAGTTAGTTACAACCAAATTGTGAAAGGTTGTGTCTATTCATATAAACTCTTTCAATTAAAATTTGAATCCTTTGGGAAAAGGTATGTGACTCTCCATGAAAGGATGCGACTCTTCACGAAAAGGTTTCTCCAAGAGTCTCCTTGCATCTATATAAACCCCACTCACTCTTTATTGCATCAGTGTGTTTTAGAGCCAAAAACTAGTACTAGAAATCTTATAGTTTACATATTGTCTTCAAGAGTTAAAGAAGAGTTTCGTGCTACATCTATTCGTGTTCGATGTTTGGTGATCCTCGAAGTGCTGCGAAGAACACCAAAGGTATTGTTGAATGCTGGAGACATATGCCATACACTGTAACAGCATTAAGTATAGGGCATTAAATGTCTTAATTAAAGACATTACTCACCTTAATACACCTAAGTAAGTTTGCTTAAGTTTTGTTTAGATTGATCATCTTTATCTATTTTTTTTTCTTGTTTTGGAGTTGGTATTACGGAATGTTACACATAGACGAGACCGTTGTTTTCAAGAGTTGTAACGAGTCGGTGGATATAATACATGAATTATATTATAGAGAAATTGGTAATGAAAATATTTATCTAACATTATTTTCTTATTTTCTGTATTTGCCAACTCCATGTTGAATAGTAATGAAACTTTCTCCTTGTCTCCATTCAAATTTACTAAAGGATCTGATGGATTTTCAATAGACATAGAGCCTGCGAAATAATCAGTAAATAGAGATAAGATGTTAAAGGACCAACAAACTGCAACCAACTTGCTGACAAGGGTCTTTTTATTATAATTTGCTTCACTTTCTAATATCCTACAGAGGAAACTACATAGAAAGTTGAACCTTGTTTTAACGCAAAGTTACTAATCAAAAAACATAATCTAATGGCTTCCTATAGGATATATTCTATTACTTTGAAGTTACAATGTTGAAATTTTGGGAGAGAGTTAAAAATATCTCTAAAAGTTTCTAATGGATCAATTTATAGTGCAAACAACAAAAGGGACAAAGAACTACTCTAACAAAGAATACAGCAGAAGGGACAAAGGTTCAACCAGTAGGCTAGTTAAATAAGCACCAAAATCGTAGAAACTATCAGGCAGCAAAGCATGACTTAAATGTCATCTGGTAGACATCATAACAAATTTTAGCATCTCTCCTTTTGACAACAATTGCTCCCCTTGCACTTGCCACTAGAAGTAAAGAGTGGCACATAAACAACCAAAGTGTGAACAGAAAAGCTATTTCACGATGTCAATGTTATAGACGAGGGACGGCCATGTTGGATATTTTCAAGATTGTTTGCCGCTACAACGGGGATAGTTGTCGACCTTGGTTGCTCCTGTTGGTTGTTCGTGTTGGTTTTATTATGAAAACCAAATTTCGTTCAAAACTGAACATACACGTCTCTTCTCATAAGCTACCATTAATGGTTCTTGGAAGTATCTGTTGGAGATGAAGAGACATCTCCAATAGACATGAATCCCCTATAAGTAGCGAATATGTTCTCCTATTCAATACATCAAAAAATCCGTTTTTTTTCTTCTTCTTCTAAACATCATCAGAATCTCATACAGTGTGTTCTTGTTCGGGTCAAGGAAGTACAATCCTTGAATTCGATTATGGTGTTGGGGCTTCATTGAATCCTGAAGGCATAATTTGAAGACTTGTTGTACTCGCCAATTATATTGGGAAATGTCGAATTGTTGTATTAGAGAATCGGAAAATCCTTGACATCAGGGGTACACCTTTCTTTGTTCTGATTTTCATTCTTCATTCTTAACCCAATTTTTCCAACATTTTTAGACAATAGGTTTCGACAATGGAGGGTGAAACTTCAAACGTTACTGCTCAATCTCTACAAGTCATGAATCAGACTCTAAATCAATTGGAACTTTTTGATGGTGAGAATTTTACTCGCTGACAAGAGATTGTGAAATTTTTTCTGATCACCATCAAGTTGTGGTACATTCTTGAAGACGGATTGGAGGGATGCTCCAACAGAAAACGACACTGACGAATTGAAGGCCAGAAGAAAGAAGTGCCATGAAGATGATTTCATGTGTCGTGGTCATATTTTGAATGCCCTGGAGACCAGTATTTACAAGGCCCATCGAAGTATTGCGTCTGCAAAGGAATTATGGACTATGCTTGATAACAAATACAAGATTTCTGATGAAAGCAACAAGAATTTCATGATTTGCAACTTCATGGACTTTAAAATGGTTGACAGTAAGTGTCCCAGGTCAGTGAAATTTTACTAATTGTTAATCATCTAAAGGATGTTGGAATTGAACTTGCATCTGCTTTTGTTGTTAGGGTTATTATCTCTCTTTTTTTCCTTTCCTGGAATAGTTATAAGAAGAAACTTAAGCATGTTGAAACTGACTATGACTTAGAAGGTTTAAAGTGTCACCTTCGTATTAAAGAGGACTCTCGTAAATGAGAAATTAAGGATAGTCAGCAAACTGAAAATCATTTTAAGGTTAATAGTGTGGAATTTTCCAAGACATAAAATTTTTTAAAAATGAAGAATGATCCCAGTTTAAAAAGCAAGATCCCAAGAAGAAGAATAAGAAGAATGTTGAATGTTACTTCTGTAAGAAACTCGACTATTATGCTCGTGTTTATCATCAACGAAAGAAACAAAAGAAAAATGAAGCGAATATATTCGATGAAAAACTTGTTATAGTAGTGAAAGCCGCCAATGTTGTTGCTGATAATAATAGTGGATGGTGGTACGATAGTGGTTCAACCATTCATATCTGTAAAGACATAAATCTTTACAAGACATATAAATCGGTTACTGGACAAGGAAACGAAGTTACTTCCGCAAACAACCTATGCAGCAAAGTAATTGGCAAAGGAATTGATCTCTCGTTTACTTGGGAAAAGACTGTTACTCTTACTAATGTTTTACATGTTTTTGACATTGTAAAAAACCTTGTTTCAGGAGACCTTGTTAACAAGGCTGGATTCAAGGTGATTTATGAGTATGACAAGTGGATAATGTCCAAAAACTGTATGTTTGTTGGATAAGGATATGTTTGTAATGGATGGTTAAGCTGAATTTAATAAATAATGGTTCTTCTTATATTGTTGACTCTGTTGATTTATGGCATAGTAGATTAGGACATATGAATTATGGTTCTCTTATGAACATGAAAAAATTAAGATTGATTTCTAACTGCAATTTTGATAATGTTTCTAAATGTGAAATCTGTGCAAGCAAAAATACATAGAATTTTTTTTAAGTTTTTAGTTAGAAATTCTTCTTTGCTTGAATTAGTACATAGTGACGTTCATATGACTCGTGGTGGAAACAAATACTATGTCACTTTTATTGATGATTTTACTAGGTATGCATACACTTACTTGATGAAATCTAAGGATGGTGTCTTTGATATGCTTAAAATATACAAAGCAGAAGTAGAGACACAATTAGGACAGAAAATTAAGATTTTACATTCTAATCGTGGTGGTGAATATTTTGCTAATGAATTTAAATTATTTTGTCAAGAGCATGGTTTAATTCATCAATTTAATGTACCATATACACCTCAAAAAAATGGTATTGCTGAAAGGAAAAATAGAACTTTGGTTGAGATGGTTAATGCTATGCTTATTAGTTCAAATTTTCATAACTCTTTGTGGGGCGAAGTTATGTTATCTGCATGTTATATTTTGAATAGAGTTCCTTTGAAAAAGAAGAATGTTTCTCCTTATGAATTATAGTTTAATAGAAAACCAAACTTGAAAAGACTTAAAGTTTGGGTTTATTTAGCATATGTTAGGAAGCCTGATCCTAAAAAACCAAAGTTATGAAATAGGGCCTATAAATGTGCTTTTGTAGGTTATTCACTTAACAATATTACTTACATATTTTTAATCATTGACACTTTTGAGATTATAGAATCTGTAGACGTAGTATTTTTTGAGAACTTGAATAGGAATGGTTCCCAAAATCAACCCACAGAAAACCCATTGTTACCTAGTCTAGAACCTACGAAGACTAGTAACAATGATGAACATTCTTCTCCGACTCAAGATATAGAAGAAATTGAACCTAGAAGGAGCAAGAGAGCAAGAGTAGAGAAAGACTATGGTCCAGATTTTAGAATATATCTTGTAGAAGGAAATAAGACTGAAAAATTCTTAATGTTATTAGATATGTTATGCATGTTGATGATGATCCTAAAACTTATGCTGAGGCTATGAGTTCCAGAGATGCAATTTTCAGGAAAAAGTCTATAAATGATGAGAAGCATTCACTTTTATCTAACTGAAGTTGGATAATTTGTGATTTACCTCCTAGCGCCAATCCTATAGGATGTCAATGGGTATTTAAGAGAAAATTGAATGTCGATGGATCCATTGATAAGTTTAAAGCCAGATTAGTTGCTAAGGGTTATAAACAAAGACATGGAATTGATTATTTTGATACATATGATTTTGTTGCTCCCATCTCATCTATTCGTTGTTTAATTACACTTGCATCTATTCACAAGTTAATTATAATCAAATAGACGTCAAAACTGTTTTTCTAAATGATGACTTAGAAGAAGAGATATATGTGGAACAACCAGAAGGTTTCATATTACCAGGACAAGAAAAGAAGGTTTGCAAGTTGGTAAAACCTCTTTATGGTTTGAAGCAAGCTCATATGCAATAGCATGAAAAGTTTGACAAAGTAGCTTTGTCATATGGTTTTGTTACTAATGATGTTGATAAATGTATTTATAGTAAGCATGATAGTTCTGGATGTGTAATTCTCTGTTTATATGTTGATGACATGCTTATTTTTGGATCTGACATATCTTGTGTGGAAGAAACAAAGAGGTTTCTTAACTCTAACTTTGATATGAAGGACTTAGGAGAGGCTAATGTGATCTTAGGAATTAAAATCCTAAGAAAGGGAGATGGGTTGGCTTTAATCCGATCTCATTACATTGAGAATTTTCTCAAGAAGTATGGTCATTTTGATGAGAAACCAGTCCCGACTCCTCTAGAACCTAGTATCAAGTTAATGAAGAGTATTGGACGCACTTATACACCACTTGAGTATTCTAGTATTATTGGGAGTCTTATGTATTTTATGCATTGCACAAGACCGGACATATCCCAAACAGTGGGAATGTTATGTCGTTTTTCAAGTAACCCAGTAGTTGAACACTGGAGAGCAGTTTCAAGAGTGTTGGCATACATGAAAGGAACCATTGACTATGGTTTGAATTACCAAGGCTATCCCGTTGTATTAGAAGGATATAGTGATGCTACCTGGAACAATATGGAATCCAAATCCAAGTTTATTGGTGGATGGATATTCACATTAGGAGGTGTTGTTGTATCTTGGAGTTCCAAGAAGCAGTCTTGTATTTCTGATTCAACTATGTTGTCAGAATTGATTGCGTTATCCTATCCATGTAAGGAGGTGTAATGGCTTGGAAACTTACTTGTTGAAATCCCATTTTGGAAGAAGCCATCCCCAGCGGTTTTGATTAATTGTGATTATCAATCTACGATCTATAACTTCTTTAACAAGACTTATAATGGAAAGTCTAGACATGCAAGTCTTAGACATCAAATGGTAAGACAATTACTCAAAAGAGGGGTAGTTGCAGTTAACTATATTGAAACAAGTAAAAACTTGGGAAACCCATTTACGAAGAGTTTACCAAAGGCAGGGGTTTCAATAAAGTGTAAGGAAATGGGACTAAGGTCTGTTAAGGAAGGTTGATCGCTCATAGCATAAACCCAACCTATGTTTTGGAAAGGATAAACAAGGTTCAATGTGTACCAACAAGTTATGGAAGTGATTATGGTGCACTAAGTTAAAACTTCTCATTTTCTTATTAGTTCTGTGATTCTGCAAGAAAAAGGATGGATGTAAATCCTTAATAAGTCTATATTTGATTAGCAGATGTATCGCAGAAACATCTGAAGAGACTTACCTATGAGTATGGAAATCAGGTCGTTCCCTAAGAGAAGAAGACCGTTATCTAAAGAAAACTCATGAATCCAGGATTTAAGCACATGGCCATTAACATGCTAGCTACAGAACACACTATTCTTTGAAATCAATATGTATGGAGATTTCGGTTTTATCACAAGGAGTACTTGGTTCAAGACTAGTTTCATCATAGAACCTCGATAAGGTTTTGAATTTCTTACAGTAAGTGAAGGTTCAAATCCAAAAGATAACTATCATTTATGTATTGGTTTCCACGATGATGTTTACTCTCAACTTATCTTGAACTACGTTGGCTTGATCCCACTCGGGTATGTAGGCAGTCACTTGAGTGATGCAGCCACTCTGATTTTAAAGTTTCCTTTTACTTTAGTTTACTTTGTTTTTGTTCTTGAAAATAGGGGAGTGTTGGATATTTTCATGATTGTTTGCTGCTACAACGGGGATAGTTTCCGGCCTTGGTTGCCGGTCGTGGTTACTCGTGTTGGTTTTATTATGAAAACAAAATTTTCTTTCAAAACTTAACAGACACGTCTCTTCCCATAAGCCGCCATTAATGGCTCTTGGAAATGTTTGTTGGAGATGAAAAGGCATCTCCAATAGATATGAATCCCCTATAAGTAGCGAAGATGTTCTCCTATTCAATACATCATAAAAATCTGTTTGTTTTCTTATTCTTCTAAACATCATCAGAATCTTATATAGTGTGTTATTGGTCGGGTCAAAGAAGTACAATCCTTGAATTCGATTACGGTGTTAGGGCTTCATTGAATCCTGAAGGCATAATTTGAAGACCTGTTGTATTCGCCAATTATATTGGGAAAGGTCGAATTATTGTATAAAAGAATCGAAAAATCCTTTAAGTCAGAAGTACACCTTTCTTTGTTATGATTTTCATTCTCCGTTCTTAACCCAATTTTTCCAACAGGCTATTGGTCAACTAGAGGTAGAGCATCTAGATTGTCATATAAGGGGAGTGGTTCATAGATAGTTATAACAAGTCCTTATCCATTTATGCACAAGTTTAGTTACACAAAAATCCAAGTAAATTAGTTTTTGCATTCACATAAATAATTGTAAATCAACAGACAACAGCCAACAGCCAACGCACACAAAACCAAATTGATAATGAAACCACTAAGCATATCATAATCATAGAGAAAACTAATGTCTATACAACATGAATGACTGATAAGAGTGTCAATTTTCCAATTATTAAGGTTCACATGAACACTAAGAATGACAAGCTGAGTGAAAGTGAAAAATCTATTAATTAAAATGATTTAAAGTATCTATAAAGAAGAATATCATTCATACCTGAGACATGCTCATCTTTGTTTACATGAGGGGAATACATTTTGGTCTCCCTGATGAACTGAACACATTTTGCTGCTCCCTCATCATTTGTAAGTTTCTTGTTATCTTCTACCAAACTCTTAATTACCTCTTGCAACCAAAAGATTATTTCTTCTGCTTTTTTTTCTCTAAAGCACAAAACCTTTCGATCTTCAGCTAGACCTGTAATTTGCTCTTTCAGTCCATTCAATGTTATCTTGTAGCCTTCGCGCTCATCCTGAAAAACATCTGTAATCGATGCTAAGTCCTTCAACTTACTCTCATACCCAAGACATTCCATTCCCTTTTCCTTAAGCTCCCTAGATAAACTATGACACTTAAACTTTGTAATCGTCTAATTCTTTGAGATACCAGGTTGTTTGACTCTCCAATTCCCCAAACTTGGATATTAAAATTTTAGTATCATCGTCCGCACTTCTTTTATCACGCCTCAAATGCGTAATCTCCTTATTGAGCTTATCAATACATAATCTGCCATCAAATTTTTTAGCTTTCTTATTATCTTTTTTCTAAGCTCTCGACCCGTTCATTCAGCTCAACACATATTCTCTTGTACTCATTGAGGTCATTCTCAAGCAAAGCCCCTATTTCTTTGTTCTCTTTAAACCTCGCATACATCTTCTTATACTTAGTTTTATAATCTTTTAAATTTTTCTCCAAATGAACTTGATTCTTCTGCCTAGATTCTGCTTGTGTCGCCAATTACTTACATCTTCTCTTGAACTCCTCAATCTGTGTGTTTAGTTTGTCGCACGTTACCATGCACTTACTGAGCTCATCATTTTCAGTTGTAGAAACCCCATCATCTGTTGAATCCTTTAACTTACCCTTAACTATGTAAGAATCCAAGCTCTTCTCCTGAAATTGGACATACAACGCATCATACTTCATTTTATAATCATCCAATTGTTCTTTCTGAATCCCACATTCACTCTGTAACACAAAGAATTTCCTCTTCGAGAAATCAACTTCCTCTTCTACTTTTCTTTTCTCACACTTCAAATACTCAACTATTACATCCATTATCTCTGCAAAAATAGTTGAAAACATGATATACCAACAGATTAATGACAGCAGGAAATTTTTTCCAGAGGAAGGTCTTTTAGAGGAACCTTACAAACAAATCTGATTGATGGACTAATGGGATTCATCAGGATATAATAATTACAAAAACAAGATATAAAACGTAGTCCAGGAAACCCTGTTTTTGGAGTGAAGATAAAAACTCAAGAAATCTTAAACCCTCTACAGCAGTCTATCTACAAAAGTCTTGAAATAAATAATAGTGTACTATGGAGAATGGAGAGAAGCAGAGAGATATTTACAGGAGCCGGAAAGCTGTACTAGAGATTGAAGAAGGTGAAGAAGCAGCAACAAGAGTGTGGTGTGGGAGTGACTGAGTGAGACTGTGAGAGTGTTATTTTCTCAATAAAATTAAAATCTTCCTTTCTCGATTAAATCAAGAAAAAGAAGTTGGTACTTTGATAGCTTACTAATATCAATGGCAAAAATGGCCTTACACAGTTTTACACCTACTTTCTGGACAACTAGCCATTTGTTACACCTACTCACAATACTAGTCTTACTAATCGACATTCAGGAAGGAAGAATGATCCAATACTCGTGTTGGTAACTTGATACATGAAATAGGTAAGTGCCTGACATGGAAAACAACACACGAAATAGCAGAGAAGCTAAGATACCGTGAGAGCTTCTCCGATAGAATACGGTTGAGGAACCAAATTTCCACTCATGTGGGATACATTTTTATTTTCTTTAAAATATTTATCTAATTCTAAGAGCGTCCACATTTATGAAGCTAAAAGCTGTATATGTATAAAAATCCATACGTATCCGGCATATGTAAAAGATTTGAAAATCTACAAAAGCTATAAGAAGCAGCTAAATCTGGCTACAAATTTGGCTTTCGCCAAATACAGTGAGATGCAGTTATAAATTGCGTGCTGGGTGGAGCGCAATTATAAATTGTGTTTGAATCTCAACTCAGGAGTAATTATTATTTGCATTTGGTTTGGGGTATCAGTTGTTGGATCTGCAGCAATAAAAATACTAAACAGAAGAAGATGTTAAGGTTAATGAAATATCTGAATTGATATACACACAATGGACGGAGCCACCTGCTCAGCAAATTGTCTTTAACACAATAGTCCGCGGGTACTCCTCAAGAATGAGAGATGTTATACCCCTATAGCGGAGATGTGTCCAGGATAGAACTGCCAGTTATGACTTGTATAAGCACAATACAAATCACCCTCAACTGAACTTAACAGCAAGATAATTACGGAAGGGAAATAAACAAGCAGTGTGCAAAACAAAACAGGAAGAGGGGAAAAGAAGTCAGGATAGTTGCTGCTTCTGGTGTGCTTTGAAATGAAGAATTCTTTTTTCTTTTATAGGAAGAGATAGGGAGTGAAATCAGTGCAGTAATCAATGAAAATAAATTTTTGATTTAATCAAAAAATTATGTGCGAAATTTAATTTTTGAACGGTAATAAAACGGACAAAATTTATTTTCCATTATGAGAAGATTTATACTCGTCGGGTCAGACGCCCCCTCACATTAAAAACAAAAATTTAATTTAGTTTTAAATTCTTTAAGGAAATAATTTAAAATATTTTGTCCAAAAAGATAAGTCTTGGTTGACTCATACCCACACCCACGCCCGACCCGACCGACCAGACGGACGGCGGCGGCGTGCGTGCTTCGGTGTGAAGCACCGCGCGTGTGTGAAATGTATGGTTGCACCAACTATCCCATAGCCTTAGTCCTCTCTCATAAACAACAGAGTCTAAACCCTTAAGAGGCCTCCCTTGGATGCAAATTTCTAAGTAATATGGAGAGGAAACATCTTTAGTTTCTCCAATGTGGGACTAAAGGTTCATTCACAAAAGTGAAAATGTGCTAGTTTTCCTTAGTGACCCCTTGGTCCTAAACCCATTTTATCCAAGACCAATAACAAAACAATTAAACCCATTTCAAGCCCATTTTCTCTAACAATCCCCCACATGAATGAAAACCCGATGAAAATCAGAAATCAGAAAGCGAGAAATACCACTATAGGCAATAGGTGTCCATAAGGTCTTGAACTTTTCTTAGTGAGAAATTACCGGAACTACTTGATGGACAGTGAACGTGATATCTTGAACTGCCATCGTTTGGTGCAGTTCATCAATAACTTCCACGCGTGATATCACTCTAGATGCTGTCAAGTACGTGTCATTGTGTCCATTTTGGCCCTGGACGTATCTCTTCTCATAATGCTCTAGAGAATCATTTCAATTCTCATAGGAAGCGGCCCACTTCCACATTCAGATAGGTGACTTCCATCAAGAGTGTTTACTGCTACACCCCACTTCAATCTTAAGTTGAAACTATAAAACTCATTAAGACTTAATAAAAAGTCATCCTTCACATGCAGTCACACTATCACCTCTACTCAACCTACTCACAGCATAAGCAATGTCCGGTCTCGTACAATTCATCAAATACATCAGACTTCCTATAACACGTGAGTATTCAAGTTGTGAAACTACATTACCCTTATTCTTTTTGAGTCTACAACAAGGATCATACGGAGCACAAGCGGGTTCACAATCAAACTGATTATATTTTTTAAGCAAAGATTCAACATAATGAGATTGACTAAGACTATGTCCATTAGAATTTTTTCTAATCTTCATCCCTAAGATCAAATCAGCGGGGCCTAAGTCTTTCATGTCAAAGTTCTCATTTAGCATGTTCTTTGTGGAATTAATTACATCCATGTTTATACCAAGTATAAGCATTTCATCAACATACAAGCATATAATAACACATGCATCATTCACAAGTTTAGTATAAACACACTTGTCAGATTCATTGATTTTAAAACCACTAAAAATCATTACATGACCAAATTTTTCATGCCACTGTTTAGGTGCTTGTTTCAAACCATATAAAGATTTTTTTAGTTTACAAACTTTGTTTTCACAACCTTTCACTACAATTCCCTCAGGTTGGTCCATATAAATTTCTTCATCTAATTCACAATTTAGAAAAGCTGTTTTTTACATCCATTTGATGTATCTCTAAGTTATGAATGGAAGCAATAGAAATTAACATCCTAATGGAAGTAATTCTCGTAACAGGTGAATAAGTATCAAAGAAATCTACACCTTCTTTTTTTTTTATATAGCCTTTATCTATTTCTATTTTTCCACAGTTCCATCTACTTTACGTTTCCTTTTGAAGATCCATTTCCAACCTATGAGTTTACACCTTAGAGGTAAATCTACAATCTCTCAAGTACCATTCTGTATAATGGAATCCATTTCACTAATGGTGGATTCTTTCCACCATGGAGCTTCAGAAGAAGTCATGGCTTCTCTATAAGTCTGTGGATCAGTCTCATCTAAGCATGTTATGAAGTCTGGCCCAAAAGATTTTTCAGTTCTAAGTCTTTTACCTCTTCTAGGCTCAAGTGCATCTTCCTCTAAAGGTGATGTATGACTAGTCGAAGGGACATCTAGGGTATCAACACATATCATGCGAGAATCATATTTCAATGGAAAAACATTTTCAAAGAACACAACATCCCTAGATTCCATAATAGTATTCACACCAATTTCAGAACTTACAACCATAAATCTATTGCAGTAGTATGCTCAGGATACCCTATGAAGACACAGTCAACAGTTTTGGGTCCTATCTTGGTTCTCTTAGGTGGAGGAATGGAAACCTTAGCCAAACACCCCCACATTTTAAAGTATGCATAAGAAGGTTGTCTACCTTTCCATAACTCATATGGAGTTTTGTCTGATCCTTTAAAGGGTACTTTGTTCAAGACATAGCAAGATGAGAGGACGTCCTCCCCCCACAAGTTTGCAGGTAATCCTGAACTAATTAACATGACATTCATCATCTCCTTAAGGGTTCGGTTCTTCCGTTCAGCCACACCATTAGATTGTGGTGAATAAGGAGGGGTTACTTCGTGTATAATGACGTGTTTTATGCAAAAATCTCCTATAGGAATTACATACTCACCACCACGGTCAGACCTAACAGTTTTAATGGTAGCACTCATTTGGTTTTCAACTTCTAGTTTATACATCTTAAAGGCTTCTAAGGCATCATTCTTACCTTTAAGTAAATATATGTGACAGTACCTCGTACAATCATCTATAAAAGTGACAAACCAGTTCTTACAGCTTCTAGTTTAAACTGATTTCATGTCAACTAGGTATGAATGAATTAATTCTAAGGGTTTAGAATTTCTCTGAATATTTTTTCTAAAAGTTTTTTTAGCATATTTTGATTTTACACATACTTCACATTTATGTTCATTATCCAAATTAAATTTGGGTATGCAGCCTATGCTAGCAAGTTTATGCATTGGCTTATAGTTTACATGTCCAAGCTTACCATGCCAAACATTCAATGACACACAAATATAAGCAGAAGAATCAATTTTATTCATTTCATCAGAGGTTACATTCAGTTTGTAGAGACCCTCAGTCTTATAACCCTTTCCTACATAATCCTTACCCTTAGTGACAATAACTTTCCCAGATTCAAAAAAAAGTTTAAAACCCTTATCATCTAAAACACCACAAGATACAATATTTTTGCAGATGTCCGGAACATGAAGAACGTCATTCAATATGAGAGTCTTTCCAGAAGTGAGCTTTAGCCCAACTTTTCCTTTTCCTACAACCTGTGTTGCAGATGAGTTACCCATGTAGAGTTTCTCCCCTTCCCCTACCTTATGATAGGAGGTGAACATATCTTTGTTTCTACAGACATGCTTGGTAGCACCAGAGTCTACCCACCAGTCTCTCACATTGGTTACCAAATTGACTTCAGACACCGTGCCAGAAAACTCGGTTTTGTTGTTTTCAACCAAATTATCATTGTTTTTCTTATTATTAAAGTCCTTACGTTTTTTACAGTGCATTGCCATATGGCCAGGAGTTCCACAAACATAACAGGCACCTTTAATTTTACCAATGCCAGATTTGGTTTTCTGAAATACACCTTTCTTGTGATGACCAGGCTTAGGGTTGCGTTTGCTGTTGTCACCCTTTTCAGTATTGGAAGACTTGTGTTCAATTACATGAGCCTTGTTAGACATGTCCCTTGCAGAAGATACGTTCTTGTCTTTGGAGCACAGTAATTCTTCCACTTGAATCTTCTTACCCAAATCAACCATACTGACTTCACCAGTTTCATGTCTTAATCTACGTTCGTATTCAGACCAGGAAGACGGTAATTTAAAATCACAGCAGACACTTGAAAAGTTTCATCTGTCACCATACCTTCAGCAAGAATTTCATTGAAAATATGCTGAAGTTCAAAGGAGTTGATCAACCACAGATTTGTCATTTGACATTTTGTATTCCAGGAAACTAGCTAACAAAAATTTCTTACTTCCAGCAGTTTCACCTTGGTATTTTGCCTCTAAAGCAGCCGATAAATCAAAAGCAGAAAAGTTGTCTTTTGCATTATAAAAATCATACAGTGCATCTTCCAAACAATTCAGAATATGATTTTTTGCCATATAGTTCTGTCTAAGCCAACATTCCAACTCCCTTTCATTTCCAGCATCATTCAAACCCTCATCAAAAGATTTCAGAATAATTCATCTAACATATAAAAACTCAGAAAGAACAACATCTTTGATTGCCATCTTTTGAAATCTTTTCCACTGAATTTTTCTGGTCTGTCAACATCATTTTTACCCATTGTTACAGAAGAAGTATTATTGTGTTAAGATTGTTGTATCTGCAACAATAAAAATACTAAACAGAAGAAGATGTTAAGGTTAATGAAATATCTGAATTGATATACACACAATAGACAGAGCCACCTGCTCAGCAAATTGTCCTTAACACAGTAGTCCGCGGGTACTCCTCAAGAATGAGAGATGTTATACCCCCACAGCGGAGATGTGTCCAGGATAGAACTGCCCGTTATAACTTGTATAAGCACAATACAAATCACCCTCAACTGAACTTAACAGTAAAATAATTACGGAAGGGAAATAATCAAGTAGTGCGCAAAACAAAGCAGGAATAGGGGAAAAGAAGTCCGGATAGTAGCTGCTTCTGGTGTGCTTTGAAATGAAGAATTTTTTTTCTTTTACAGGAAGAGATGGAGAGTGAAATCAGTGCAGTAATGAAAATAAATTTTATATTTAATCAAAAATTTATGTGTGAAATTTAATTTTTTGAACGGTAATAAAACGGGCAAAATTTATTTTCCATTATGACAAGATTTATACTCGCCGGGTCAGACGCCCCCCACATTAAAAACAAAATTTTAATTTAGTTTTAAATTCTTTAAGAAAATAATTTAAAATATTTTGTCCAAAAAGATAAGTCTTGGTTGACCCACATCCACCAACACCCACACCCGAACCCGACGGACGGCGGCGTGCTTCGGTGCGAAGCATCGCGCGTGTGTGAAATGTATGGTTGCACCAACTAGCCCATAGCCTTAGTCCTCTCCCATACACCAAAGAGAAGTAATATGGAGAGGAAACATCTTTAGTTTCTCCAATATAGGACTAAAGGTTCATTCACAAAAGTGAAAATGTGCTAGTTTTTCTTAGTGACCCATCCAAAACCAAGAACAAAACAGTTAAACTCATTTCAAGCCCATTTTCTCTGACATCAATATGTGTGTTTGATTAAACGTAGTTTACAGTAGCGTCCAAATTTAAACGTCAAATTATAAATGTGTTCGAACCAAACGTTACTTAAAGCATCGTTCTACCCAGACGTGTTTGAACTCAAACGTAAATAAAAGATATGCCTGATCCCAAACGTAAATAAGAATTGCGTTTAAGGGTTTTAAAATTCAATGGATAGTTTTTCAAACGAACCAACGACTCTTTTCTACTACAACCTATAAATAAGTATTTGGTTGTTTACAAACTTTTATACCGAACCACAATCTTCTTCCTTAATGAAACGTTTTAAAAAAAACTCTCATGGGTGCCAATCAACTTGGTCCCAATTATCAACAATTGGAGATGTCACTCTATACGAAGCTCATTTATCAATATCTAAAGATCTTGTTATCGAGACAGATCAATCAGAAGAAAGTATGTAATATCGTATCAAACATAAACTTAAACTTATACTATCGGGTGCACCTAAACGGACTTCATCCTCGATTAAGAATTGTTTCCAAATAATATGCAAAGATATTTTATTATACATTGTAAAATTATGAGAGATCAAAAAATAATATTAAAGTGGATGTGATTTTTATTATACATTGTAAAATTATGAGAGATCAAAAAATAATATTAAAGTGGATGTGATCTACCGATGAATGTAAACGACTGTTATTTATTAAAAATTAATAAATTAATTATATATAAATGTATTTAATATTTTTCAAACAATAACAGGTAACTGAAGCCAACATGCGATTCCGAATACAAAATAGGGGGAAGAGTTTTAAGCAAGAAGAGTGTTACCAAATTTTAAAACATTCTCCAAAATTCTCACCACATACGACACATGTGTTCAATTTGGCCAGAGATTCCCATGATGTTTGCTATGGCGGTGAAGAAGAAGAAGAAGAAGATAGTGACTTATCGGAATCTCAATCTGGCGGGTGCACCAATACAACATGGGTTCACATGTGGTGGCATAGATACAAACGACATCGATATTCCATATATGATCGACCGCTGAGCAAAAAGCTGTGAAACAATTAAAGAAGACATGTAAAGAAAAAACGAATGCCCAAGATGAAATGTTGGAAGAAATGCTTAAGGAACAATAAAATTTCAGTATCCATTTCAAAGAACAATCACAGTTGGAGTTTGCGATGGGACAATCTGAGCTTGCGGCAAGAGAGAAATATAGATCTTTGAAATAGGCAAAAGAAGCAAGACTTGATTCAAAGAAAGCAGATGAAGAATAATATTGTATAACGATGATGGATCTCTCGGAGTATGATGACCAATAAAAATATTATCACCAACTACTAAAGAATGAGATAATACAAAAGCGGATAAATAAAAACCAAACTGGGTAGACACCTTTTTTATTATCAGTTTAAATATTTGTGATTTCGGTTTATGTATTTGGAGTTTTAGTTTTAAATCAAATATGTTTTATGTTGCTTAAATCAAACCTTGTTTTTAACTTAATTTTATTTTTCATTCAACATAAAGTAAACTGCAAACACTACGAACGAGTAGGCATTATAATACATAGTCTAAACTAAACGACAACATTAAACAAACATACAATATAACCAGAAATGCTTGGAAAAAGAAGAATATTAAAAAAAAGTTGGATAATAAGAAATTCAAATTGATTGATTGTGCGATCGGTCTCCTCAACTTCTCAGTTATCTCCTAAATTATTCCATAAGTGCTCGATTAAGTCATTGGCAGGCGAAAATGCTTATATTTATCGGCCACAATATTAAGGCGTTAAAAAACTAATGATCTCTGAAGTTCTTGACAGTGTTCTCTGAAAATTTGCATGGGTGTTGTTGGATAGCGGGCGTCATAGTCATATGGTCGTGTACCTAGACAACACTCATCCTTTACTATTATATTATGTAAAATAATAAAAGCTTGCATGATACAAGAAAGTACATGTGGATTCCACATCCTAGCAGGTTGCTTAACAATTGTGAATTACAGTTGCAGTACTCTAAAGACCCGCTCTACATCTTTCCTGGCCCCCTCTTGTATCTCTGTGATTTTTTTCTTCTTTTTTGTATCGGGTCATTTTTTGGTTATCACACAATATCTCATATTATATTGATTTTCATTTATGACAAATATCACTGATGTTGTTCTTCCGTTGACAAGATCTCAAAAAATATAAGAACGGTTCATCACATTAATATCATTGTTGGATCCCTACATCTTAAAAAATGCATGCCAAAACCATATGTCATACGAAACCACTGCCTCTAGCACAATACTCGGGTATCCTTTATAACTGGTGTATGCCCCTGCGTATGCCGATGGATATTTATCATATTTCCAATGCATGCAATGTACACTTCCTAACATTCCTGTAAATCAATTTTCTTTGTTTTCCTTGAGTAACATTTCAACATCACTTGGAGTAGGTGATCACAATTAAATATTCTTTACCATATATTTGCATAATCTTCTTACAGAAGTTACGGGTGGATTGCAAGAATGTGATTTCTCTAATATGTAAGTACTTATCGATTGTATCGGATGCGCAGCCATAAGCTAACACTCGCACTACTGCTGTAATTTTATGATGGGGTGTTAGCCCAAGAACACCACAAGCATCTTTTTTTAAGGAAATGATAATTTTAGACACCACATCTGATAATATTTGATTAAATAAATATCGATGCATTCTAAATCGTCTACAAAATGTACCATAAGGAAAATTTGGTCGTTGGGAAAAGTAATCTTTCCTTTTGCCACCTGGAATGTGATCTCTGATCTCTTTTTATTTGTATACGATAATAAATCATGTGAATATTTGTAACAGTAACAACCCCGGTGATTGCTTGGCTGTTAATGTTTGATCCAACTTCATCATCACCTGAGGATGAATACTCATCGGAAGAGGAAGAGGGATAACAAGATTTAATAATGTCTTCATCGTTACTGTCATATTTTCCATTGGTTGTAATTTATTTTGAAATTGAGTATTGGTTCGAAGGTGCTTGGATATTATTTGGAAATTGAGTTTTGGTAGGAAGGTGTTTGTATTTGTTGGCTTTTTATAGACATATTTTCAAAGTGCTGCAGAGACCACACCATGACCCATTGTATCATTTCAGAGTGAACATATCATACCCATCCTTTAATTAATTTACACAATTTTTTGAAAAGACTAGACCAACCAGAGACCACACCATGACCTTTTTCATTATTTTGGAATGACCATACAGACTTACAGTAAAACCTCTATAAATTAATAATGTTGGGACCGGGATATTTTATTAATTTAGCGAGATATTATTATATCGATAAATTAATAATTTATTAATTTAAAGAGGTTTTACGTATTACCTTTAAATTTCCAAGTCCAATGTACTAGTTACAATGTATATTAATTAGAGATGAAAAATAAATTACAAAAACAAGTTCCAAGGCACATTTTATGAATGTACATTCACAAATTAATTGAATTTGTCAAGTTCATTGTTTTTGAATAAGTAAAAAGTTAGTTCATGGTACCAAAAAGTTGGTCCATGGTACCAACGCAGTACATTAAACATGGTTAGAAATTGATCACTATAAAATGTCCATTGAAAATTTTTAAAATCACATCAACTATGGCTCCTAAACTAAAAGGTGTCCAAAAATCAACAATGACCAATCAACAACGAAAATTGTTATGCGAGTATAAGAGAGATCACCAATGATGCACTCAACAAGATTTGGTGCAGTGGGTTGACAAAACTTTCAATTTGAAAGTTAGTCAAGGAACAATATCAAACACTCTCAAGCGATCATCAGAGTTCCTATCAGCTGACTTTGACAAAGGTGGATCTTCCAACATCAAGAGCGTGTCAATATAACAGGAGAGCTAATCATAGAGAAGGCGGTTGAGGCGCTGAAGCTTTTGTATCCACGAGATTCTTCAGAGCATAAACTTTCACAAGGATGGCTTGAGAAATTTAAGTTAAGGCATGGTATCAAATCATATCGCCGTTTCGGAGAAAGTGGCTCAGTCGACACACATGACATGGAGAAGAAATTGGAGTCTATAAGGGAAAAAATTGATCAATTTCCTATGAAAGATGTTTTTAATATGGATGAAACTGGTTTGTTTTACAGGTTACAAGCTGACCATTCACTTGCAACAAAACAACTTGAAGGTAGGAAACAGGACAAGGAAAGACTTACAATTGTTATTTGTTGCAATGAGGATGGCTCGAAAAAAATTCCTCTATGGATCATTGGTAAGTATGCAAAGCCATGTTGTTTTAAGAATATCAACATGAATAGCCTAGATTGTGAATACCGTGCCAACAAAAGAGCATGGATGACTGGGTTGCTTTTCGAAGAATATGTTCGTTGGCTGGATGAAAAAATGCACGGTTGAAAAATTCTCTTGGTAGTGGATAATTGTCCAGCCCATTCAAATAATATCCAAGGGTTGCAAAACATTGAGTTGTTTTTTCTACCGGAAAACATGACTTCAAAAATTCAACCATGTGATACTGGGATAATTAGAGCCTTTAAAATGTACTACCGTAAAAGGTTTTACCGTAAGTTATGAGTTGGACATTTCTTCTCCGGAAAAGATTAATGTTTTAGATGCTATCAATTTGGCCGTCTCTGCTTGGAGAAATGTGCAACAAGAGGCCATAGCAAATTGCTTTCGACACTGTAAAATTCGTTCGGCGAATCCAACCGGCTCAAGTGATTTAAACGATGTAAATTCTGGGGAAGACATTCGTGAGCTTGAGAACTTGATTACAGGTATGCATTATCGGCATAAAATGGATGTGAATCACTTGCTAGATTATCCTGGTGAAAATAATGAATTTTACGAGGTTCAAAGCATTGAAGAAATTGTGGTGGATACCATTCAAAATCCGGTCGATGACGAAGTTGAGGATGATTCAATAGCTTTGGAACCGGTCACTCGGAAAGAAGCATTGCAAGCGGCAACAACTCTTCACAACTTTTTGTTGCAATACGAGAAGACAATGCCCCAACTCTTAAGTGCAATGAGGATATTTAAAGATGAACTCAATATAGATTTGAAGTTCAACAAAAAACAAATGACTATAGTTTCATTTTTTACTAGACAATCTTAGAATTTGGAATCTTTTAGTAATTATTAATTTATAGTTTCATTGGGACCAATATATACACACTGGGATTTCAAAAAAGTTATTATCTTATTATTTTATCGATTGGGGTCCAATTTTATACTGGTCCCAAGTTGGGACTGGACAAATTATTAATTTTATCGAGATTATTAATTTATCGAGTATTAATTTATAGAGGTTTTACTGTAATTTGACATGACCGTACGATGTTTTAATTTTTAAAATTATCTTGGATTGAATTTGATAGTGGAAGACAAAGTGTTGCAGAGACAAGGCATGACCTACTGCATCACTTCTGAATGACCCTACGATACCCATCATTCAATTAATTTACGATAATATTTGAAAATACTAGACCAACCAGAGACCACACCATGACCTTTTACATCATTTTGGAATGATCATACGATACCCATCACTCAATTAATTTGCGATATTATTTGAAAAGACTAGACCAACCAAAGACCACACCATGACCCTTTGCATCATTTTGGAATGAACATACGATACCCATCACTCAACTAAATTGCGGTATTATTTGAAAAGTCTAGACCAACCAGAGACCACACCATGACCCTTTGCATCACTTTGGAATGGCCATATACTAGTTGTAACTTATTTAATTGGACTTAATTTGACATGACCACACGATGTTTTAATTTTTTAAATTATCTTGGATTGAATATGATAGTGGTAGATAAAGTGCTGCAGAGACAAGGCATGACCTGTTGCATCACTTCGGAATGACCATATGATACTTAAGTAAATCATATTACATCATTTTAATGACTAAATTCAAATTTTAGTAAGAGTAGTCCCTCGTATCGGACATTAATACATCGTTAATGAATCTTGGGGCACGTCTTTTCAATATGTTATATTCCTTCAGGTGCATAAACCCTCATTCACCATTCTGTACTTTCCATAGGCTACAAAATCTTTCAAACTGAAATTTAATAAATAATAAACACGTTAGTATGCAAAAATTAATAGATTATAAGTAGGAATAAAATGTCGAATTACTCACTTTTTCTCTACGGGGAGCTTGTAGATGATACTCGTTGACCATTCTCATAATCCCACCGTACTCTCGCATATCTCATTTGATGTGGTCGAATCTAAACACCAAGTCTTTCTATTTATAGAGTTTAGGATTCTATAGTTGTGATCTCTTGGAAGAATTCCTTAACTCTCTTCCAGAACGTAGAATAAATTTCATTCAGACGTTTAAGGAAGGATGTAAAGAATGATTTAACGAGATCCATATCTCTGTCTGGTTTCCATGCCATTGATGACAATTTCTGACTTTGAACGAAAAAAAACAGTTTGAGGTGTGGGAGAAGTAGAAAAGAATGAAAATGCAATGTTTGAGGTAAATTTTTTAAGAAAATGTAGTTGTGTAATATTAAGAATAAAACCAAAACGGTTATATTTTTTGAAGTCAACAACGGATTCGTCATGCTCGACATCACCGACCATGACGGATCTTCTTGAAATACTAATACATATCAAAATATTAAAATAAAAGTTACTAAACACATTGCATATGATTCCATTTCCTTGTACGATATTCAACAATCATTGCAGCTTCAGAATAACTAAACGGTTCTCCTCTCCATTTGGTATATTCATCTTGGGCTGCAAACTCGTTCCCTTTGTGCTTAGTGAAAATATCGTTGTACTTTTAGCACAATTTTCTAACTGTTAATGTGAGAGAAGAAACATATTCATCCCCATAAGACATAAGTGGTTTCTTGTACTTGTAATCTCACTTGGGCATGAAAAGACTCGTATTAACAAGATTCAAAAAACGATTTTGTGGCGAATTTCTTCAGAAAGACCCAGCAACGTGTAAAGATTTCGATTCCAATCTGTCTCTCTCTCTCTCTTAATATTCACATCTATTTTTGTTTGCTTGATTTGGTTATTAATTTGTTTGCTTCTTTTGAGTATCTCTTCTTCCATAGCAGCAATTTATTTTGTAGTTGATGACAATGGATGACCCATTGGAGAAGAAGTGCTTAAAAGTGATTAAAAATAAGATGGGGTTATCCTCTTTATATAGATGAGGGATATGACTGCACGATGTTAGAGTTTTTATTGTTGTCCTTGATTGGATTTGATAGTGGTAGGCAACTGCTGCAGAGACAAGGCATAACCCATTATATCACTTCGAAATGACCATACGATACCCATCACTCGATTAAAAAGCGATATTATTTGAAAGACTAGTCAAACTAAATATCATCCTGACATGCCTCCTACTTGACAAGACTACACGATGTTAGTATTTTAAGTTATCTTGGATTGAATTTGATAGTGATCGACAAAGGGAAGCAAAGACAAGGCATTGCATCACTTCAGAATGACCATACGAAACCCATCACTTTATTAATTTACGATTGTAAATTGTGGGTTTTTAACAAGGATAAAATAGTAAATTACCTCTCAGGACTCTGAGAAGCACTAAACTTTTAAAATTTTACAAAAGAATTCTTGAGTAGGCGCTTATCCTTACCCCTTCTCAGGCGTTTATCCCTGTCCTCTCTCTATATGTATGGCCGACACATACGATCAAATTGATGAATTTAATCAATATTCATCAATACACAAAATCATCAGAATAACACTAACGCTCACGACAACATTCCCAGATGTTTTATGATTTTTTTACATAAAATCTCAAGCTCCTAGATGGATTGCCCACTAGTATAGAGCAATTTGAGTATTATTTTGGTGTTATATTCCACAGCTGAATCCCCAAAATTATCCATGTTAACATTCACATAATATTAACTTATTTAAATATATATATAAGCGCCACAGTTATGGTTAAATTAAAAAGTCAAAATTGTGACAGATACAATTTCATAGCTTATACTAGCTAAATCCCACCTTAATTGCATTAATCCTTTGCTTAAAGAGACAACTAATGTGAGTGGGGAAAGAATTCAATTTAAGGATCTTTGAAACGCTTTGCAACACTTATAAGTGTGTCTAAATCATGTCAGGGAGTATTTTCAAACCCTAATTAGGGTTTGAAAATAGATTCGTAACACTTGCAAACGTTGTAAAAGTGTGAAAAGGTATCTTCCAACCCTAACTAGGGTTGGAAAACAATTTTGCAACACTATAAATGTGGCAAAAGTGTGTCAAAAAGTCTCAAACCCTAATTTCGGAAGCTAACCCTAATTTCACACACGTCTTGCTCCTCTCTTGTGCGTCTTGCTCCTCTTGCTTATGAGTCTAGCTTTCTAGAGCAAGGCTTACATGACTTCATCCCTAGCATGGATATCATGCTTCTCTCCGGATATTTAACAATGTTACTCTTTTACCCTCAACATGTGAGGCTGAACACAATAGTAAAATATGAGCTTCTAGCCTTCTGGTAAACTCTTTGAAACCCTAAACTTTGAAGAGGGAGACGTCTCTACCTCTCTTGCTTTCAACATGAACACCTTAGTCAAGCAACTAAGATGATATGATTGCTCTCAAGGTAAAACTCGCATGCCTTTAAAGACAAAATCAAGTCCACACGATTAAACCTTCTTGTCAAAATCGATAATTTTACTCTTTTACCCTCAACATGTGACGTTGAGTGCAAAGAGTAAAATATGAGTGTCTTGCCTCTTGTATCAAAATTTTGACGTCTAGACTCTTATCAAAATTTTGACATCTAGACTCTTATTAAAAAATTTGACACCTAGACTCATATCAAAATTTTGACTCTAGACTCTTATCAAAATTTTGACGGCTTGTTTCTTGTCAAAAGATGGCATTTTACTCTTTTATCCTCAACGTATCAGGCTGAGTACAAAGAGTAAAACATGGGACTCCTGCTTCAAGACTTGAGAATTTACGCCCCTCCTCCTCTTCCGTCACGTGAGGACCAAAGCTTGGTTTCCTCATGTTCCCTCACGGGAAGACCAAACCGGTCACTCTTCCTCGTCCTTCACGTGAATATCAAAATTCGACGTTCTTCCCTTTCTTTTGTTCATGTGAATATGTTGGCTTAATAAATTAGGGTTTCGATAAATCTCAAAAATCCTAAGCTATACTAGATCTCTCACTTACGATTTTTCATGCTCAGCTGCATACTCTTATGAATGCAAGATTGACTAAGATGGGCACACTGCTGCTTACACACAAATATATATATATAATTTCAATCTGCTAGACTCATTAACTAGTCAATTAAGACATATTTATTCTAATCTGCTAAACTCATCAGCTAGTCAAGCAAGACAAGTCTTTAGTCAAGAGACTCATTGAGCAGGTCTCAATTGATTTAACATTAGTAGTGCTTAATACTACAATATTACACGAGACATCAAATGTCACACATGGGGGGTTACTAATTAGGATTTTGGTTTGGCGGTCTACGGCTTGTGGTGTAGCAGTGCACCCACTAAAGAGAAACTCTGGAAAGAACGATAGCAGTTGAGTAGAGGAGTGGTAAGTTGAGTAACCAACTATTCAACCACAATTGAAGTGGAGAGCAGTTGTCTCAACTTTCCTTCTATATAATTCACGACCTAATCTGTGTGTAGCACCTGAATTTTTTACAAACGGATAAAATAATAATTTTATATATTAAGGCCAAAACGGTAACTCAGGAGTAAAATAATTATTTTACACACCACGGGTAAAATGATCAATCACGGGTAAAATAATAATTTTATATACCATGGGAAAAAACAGTAATTCAGGGATAAATTAGTAATTTTATATACCAGGGGCAAAACGATCATTAAGGGGTAAAATATTAATTTTACACACTAGGGAAAAAACGGTCATTAAGAGGTAAAATAATATTTGTACACATCATGGGGAAAACGGTCATCTTATAATTAAAGTGAAAAATCATATTCATCAAGTTTTGAGCAAGGGGTAAAATAGTCATTTTATCCAAAGTGTGGTCAATGAATGTCTCTTACCTTCCTTTTACAAATATGTGGAAATATTATTAAGTCATATATAGGGAGGGGACATTTGGCCTAGCCTTACTAACAAGAAAGCAGACTTGTCTAACTAGAAAGCGGATTTGCCTAGCCATGCTAACAAGAAAGCGGGTTTGGCTAACTAGAAAGCGGATTTGCCTAGCCATGTTAACTAGAAAGCGGACTTGGCTAACTAAAAAGCGGATTTGCCTAGCCATGCTAACTAGAAAGTGGACTTGGCTAACTAGAAAGCGGATTTTCCTTAGCTATGCTTAATAGAAAGCGGATTTTCCTAAAGTGCAGTCGATGGATGTCCTCTCCCTTTCTTTTATATTCTTATAGAAATGCGAGTAAAACATATATAGGGAGGAGATGTTGGTTGGAAAACGATGACCATAAAGCGGATTTGCCTAGCTATGCTAACCAGAAAGCGGATTTTCCTTAGCTATGTTAACTAGAAAATGTAGTTTCCTAGCAATGTTAACCAGAAAGCGTATTTTCCTAGATATGCTAACCAGAAGCGTATTTTCCTTATCTATGATAACTAGAAAGCGAATTTTCCTAGCTATGCTAACTAGAAAGCGGATTTTCCTTAGTTATGCTAACTAGAAAACGGATTTGCCTAAAGTGCAGTCGATGGATGTCATCTCCCTTTCTTTTATATTCTTGTAGAAATACGAGTAAAACATATATAGGAAGGAGGTGTTGGTTGGAAAACAATGATGCTTAGCTATGTTAACTAGAAAGTGGATTTTCCTAACCATGCTAACTAGAAAGTGGATTTTCCTAGCTATGCTAACCAGAAAGAGGAATTGTTTTAGCTATGCTAACTAGAAAACGAATTTTCCTAGGTATGCTAAGAAGAAAGCGTATTTGCCTAGCTATGTTAACTAGAAAGCGTATTTGCCTTAGATGTGCTAACTAGAAAGAGGATTTTCCTTAGATGTGCTAACTAGAAAGCGGATTTACCTTAACTATGCTAACTAGAAAGCGGATTTGCCTTAGCTATGCTAACTAGAAAGCGGATTTGCCTAAAGTGCAGTCGATGGATGTCATCTCCCCTTCTTTTATATTCTTGTAGATATGCGAGTAAAACATATATAGGGAGGAGGTGTTGGTTGAAAAACGATAATTTTTAGCTATGCTAACTAGAAAACGGATTTTCCTAGCTATGTTAACCATAAAGTGGATTTACCTATGTATGCTAACTAGAAAGCGAAATTGCCTTAGCTATACTAACCAGAAAGCGGATTTGCATAGCTTTGCTAACCTGAAAGCGGATTTGCCTAGCTATGCTAATGAGAACGATTTACCTTAGTCATGTTAACGGGAAAGACACAATTGGGTTAGCAATGATTAGCCATGCTAAGGGGAAAGACACATTTTGGATAGCAATGCTTAGCCATGCTAGACATGCTTAGCCTTATTAACCAAGATAGCTATGTTTAGCTTTGATGCTTGGCCGATAAATCTTGAATGATGCGAAAACTTTCACAAGGTATAGACTAGATTGTGCATACTAATGCCACTTAGTATGCACAATCTAGTCTATACCTTGTGAAAGTTCCTTAGCATAGACGGACTAGGCTTTGCTTGGCCTTTCGCCTTACCACATAAGTTGGAAATCGTTGGATGCGGATTTATATGCCTACGCAAATATTTTCGAAACGACTAGTCATTGGCATCGATGTTGGCTTTTCCTTAATATGCTTAAGTTGTTTGTTCTATTCGAATTGACTCTTTAGATGAACTGCGGTCATGCTTGATCCCTTCAAGGTACGGGTTAGGTACGTAGGAAGCCGCAATGCAATGCATTGAGTTACAGCATCTTGTCACTCATATCATCTAATTTGGAGATGATTGCGACATTTTATTAACACATATCATTTGGCTCGACAATGCTAAGCAAGAGATGATTGTTACCGCACTTCATGAGGTAGTTGCATTCCATTGATGTATGTTCATACTTCCTATGAAGCCATATGGTATGAAAGGAATATGCCTGGTTGTTGTACTCTTGGCAAGAGTAAGATCAGTGCATGCACCCAACGCTTAGTTGAAGCAGAGTTAAGGAGTGAAACGAAAAAAAATATAGGCCTGAAATGGCTTAGGTGCTAGTCCAAGGCATGGGTTAGGCATGGACAATGCTCGTAAGTATATGATTCTTACCAAAGGCATTCACCATTGGCTTTAATGGCCTTGTACCCTTTGCAGAACAAAGGTGAGTTGGAACGGTATAGAAACTACGTTTCGAGTATCATGCTTGCAAAACATGCTTGAAAACGACCTGCATTTGCCTAGCGAGAATTGAAACTTTAAGGCCCGGTTACCGTATTTTCGAATGACGCGTCCGAGAGTTTTGGTCTGACCAGCGCATAGCATCGAGGACGGAATTTCCCGATCCGTCACAGTGTGTGTTTTGCGAATCATTATTTTTGAGAATCCAAGTTTATCTTAGATACTTAGAGATCAAAAACATAAATCAATGGAAATAAACAAGATTTCGAGTAGGTTTATGTAAACCAAAATATTCAAAATCACTAAAAAAAACATATGCAAAAAATATAAATTATATCATATAAGAATAATTATATGTAAAAAAAATTCATTCGGGAATTCTTATATGCAAAAAATAAAATGCATATCATAAGAACTGTGTCATTAACATATAAAATATATTTTTATTTTAAATTTAATATTAATTCACATAATAAATATATTAAGATAACATAAATATGTTAATATGAACAATTTTTTCATGATTTTTAAAAATTTTACTTTGATAGTTTTTAATATCTTATGAGTGTCTGCGGCCCCACAAGACCCCACAAGCCCCCTTGTGTTCGCCCCTGCTCATATTAAGATTAAGGTATTTTGTTCTTGTTTCACCTCACTTTTTCACTGGGTTTTTAATTAAAGGCTTTAGTTCTCCTTTTCCGTAAATGTTTGTAAGAAATAATTAGATTCTCCTTTTTTTCTAACTTAGTTATCAGATAGGATTTATCCATTTTTTTGAAGAAAAAAATCTGTACATTTTGTGTTTATGATCTGATTTTGGGACTTCTCTTCTTCAACAAGCATAGACAGTCAGGGCAATTTAGTCCTAGGGTTAAATATTGTTTTTTAACCTTCATAAGAATTTTGATCCTGTTAATGACACAAGTTTTTAATTTTACCCTATATATTTATACTAACAAGGTATGAAAATTATTCAGAACCCAAACCAATTCATATTCAACCAAAATCTCATGGGATCTGTAAACACCACATGCACTCTTTGGCTCCATCTCTATCAACAAGTACTACTCTTCATTTCCTTAAGAGATCAATAAGTGAGGTACTCTTTGAAAGATACTAGTTTGATAATCTTAGATTTTTAGATTGATCAATTATTTTCTTGGTTGTTTCATATTCAGATAAATCATGTGCTGGTCGTCCTTGGTTCTTCTTTTTTTTTCTTCTTCTTCATGCTCATGTCTTGCTTGGGAAAAGTTGTAAGTAAAATGTTTAATTAGGTTAATTCTCTTTTACATTCTCACATTATTAATAAATCATTTTTATTTTAAGGTTTTAGGAAAACAAACTAGATAAACCAATATCAGGAATAAATAAAATTTTAGTTTTGTTTCAAATTTTAGTTTTGTTTTCACACTTCAAGTAGATTGACTAAATCAACCATTTGATCCGGAACCAAAGATAACATTTGACACTTTTAAAAGTAGATCGACTAAAAACCATTTGATCCGGATCCAAAGATGACATTTGACACTTCTAAAACCTAGTGGTGTTAGTGGTCACACTACGAAACTTAAAAATAAATTACCTAAATTAAAATTTAAAACAAAACTGAAATTTTATCCCTGATGTAAGCATCGACTCCTCCATTTCCTGCTTGGACTATAGAGCCACCGGATTTACCGGTGGATGTGGTACCTCCACCACCGGTACCAGCACATAGGATGTCTATTGGGGTGGTGTTGGGCATTACACTAGGTAGTTTTTTTTATGATACTTGTGTTGTTAGTTGGATTGTGGGTATATTTTCAGTTTCACCCAGGATCCTGTAGGTAGAAGTACAAGTGATATCCGAGGGATGTACGGTACCAGTGTTATCATCTGTACCATCATCATCATTTATTCGTGTAGTACATCCAGCAACACACACTACAGCAGGTCCAGTACCAATGCCACTTCCACCTCCCATATCATTGGTAGGTCGCTAGCTGATGCACATAACATAGAGTGATTCAGTACGTATTATATATTTTTGTACGAGAATTTGATTTGATTTTTGTTTAGTTTAGCTTTTTTCGGTGTTTTCTACCTGTAATGCATTTTCTAACTGAGTTTTGGGTGCTTGCTATTTTACACATATGAAGTGCCGAATTTAATAAACGGGTTAAACTACAACTTCAAAATACAACGTGTAGCATTTTCTTAATTTAGACTTTGTATTATGCTAATAATTGATGATACGTTCTTGACTTTAGCTGTAATGACACACACTTATATGATGTCTAAATTCTTATCTATATATAATAAATAAACGCAGTTTTATCGTAATCTATTTTTTAATAGTTATAAAAATTTAAACTGTTAAGATAAGAAAGTATTATTACTAATATTTTAATTTTTGTTACTACTATCATTAATGTTTTAGATTTTTTTAAGTAGCATCTTACACAATATAGGTCTTCTAAGAAAAATTATTTCTTGTATGTGATTTATTTGTTACTTTTATATTTAAGAATATAAATATATATGATTTATATGATATTTTTTATATTTTAAAATGTAAAATACTACGTATATATTGTAATTGTATTTGAATAGTATTTTATCTTTCTAGATTTTTTTTGTTGAGCTTCTTACTTTGAATTATGATTTAATTTTTATTGTTATAGATATATTGAAATTTTATAGTTTTTTTAAGTTTTTAATTATTTTTTTTGTCTGATTTATATGCATATATATTAAAAAAATATATTAAAAAAAGACAGATCATCATTCTTTTTTTTCTCATGCGTTATATATGTTAAGGAAGACATTGCTTCCCTGCACTGGGTTTGCCTCAGGTGTTGGTTGAGTGCAAAAGAAACTCTCTCAAGTATGTGATATTGGAAAGAGGAGTAGCCAAGAAGTTATAAATTCGCTGCAACAAGAACAGAGAGAAAACTGTCTGATTGAATGCAGTATGTGAATGCAGAGGTTAAGGTAGTATATCCATACAGTAGTTGGTAACTTGTTATCATGTGAAGCAATGGTCTTAATTATTCGACCCTGACCTTAGCATGTGCACAATTGTACCTAAAAACTCTCATTTTGTATCTGTCGGCTGCCAATTTCCATTTTACAGACTCGCATGACAAGCTAAGAGAAACATTCATGTCACCCACTTGAATTTGAGACACCACTACCACACATACACATATATATTTATATTACATATTCATCAATTCAGCTTTGAGAGCGAGATGATTCAGAAATACGGATAATGAAGAGGTAATGAAAAATTTGTAGTACCATTAAACAACCTTCATCTTTACCTACTCATGGGTCATGCCCCCATGAGTGGTCCACAAAGACAATAAACAAGCATGTCTTCACCTGTCTTTGTAAGTTGTGAGCTTCGTATTTGCAACTTATAATGTAGAAATCAGTATCTTTGAGTGTGAGGCGATGATGAGGCGACTCAGCTAGGTCCTTTCTTTGTTTTTTGATCATGGGGAATGATTCTTCTCCATTTAATCTGCTATTTTACACTTCTAATTTTCTATCGACATATTCATCCTTCGTGAAGAGGAATGAAGATTTTCCTCCTTTGCATCATCCATGTTCTTCAAGAATTGGATGTGAGATTTTGATATCTAGTGGGGAGAATCAAGCCATTAATGTTGGAAGCTTTACTGAGAACAATGGATCAGAGAATTTTCCTTCATCTTTTCATTCGATTGATGCAATTGAGAACGCTTACCCTAATTCTGCTAAGAATTGGATGAACACTCGATCTAAACCTAAAATCACTGAGTCGAAATTGAAATTCAAACCCCCATCTGAAGTTAATGGAAAACTAGTAGTTGCAACATCTTCTATGAATTTTACGGAGAAGATTAAGGAATGTGAAGATCTTGTTGTGGGATATTTTGTGGGGAGAAGACTATTTTTCACTTCTGTCAATGATGCAGTGAACAAGACATGGGAACTAAAGGGAGAGGTAAGTATCAAACGTCATGGAAACTGTGCATTTATCTTTGAATTCTCAAATGATGAGGATCAAAAAAAAAATATAAAACTAGGTTATTTTTACATCTCAAAAAGTTTGTTTACTCTGAGACCTTGGACACACTTAATTGAAAAATCTCTTTCTGACATTAAGACAGTCCCAAATTGGATTTTGAGTTATGGTGTTCTACTGCATTTGTGAATGATGAGGGTCTTAGTTTGATTTCAAGTTACATAGGAAACCCCCTTTTGGTTGTTGATTACACTATCAACATAACTAGACTAACTTATGCTAGGGTTGGCGTTAAAATAAATGTTGATTTTAAATACCAGAGAACATTCCTTTGTTGATTGATAACACAATAGCCATGGAATTGCCTGTTGAGTACCAATGGAGACCCTAAAAATGTGATAATTGTATATCATTTGGTCACTCATTTAAGAATTGCACAAGGAAAAAGAAGAGTAAATGGGTTCCTAGGAAGGGGCAGGGGAAGACTCTAACTAGTGCAACCATAGAAGAGAAGAGTATTGAAAGTGATAATGTAGATAGAACTCCAAATGATAATGAAGTCAATAAAATTTCTGGTAGCATTGAAACCACAGTAAGCAGTGGTGGAGGTCACATTGGTGTACCAAAGGGAGAAGTTTCAGCTAAAGAAGTAGAATCCTTGAATGGTAGCGCCTTAATTACTTTAGCAGTTGTGAATGATGCCCAGGGAGCAAGCTCCACTGTAGGGACTGGCCAAGATGATGGTGCTGCAAAGAATGGTAAAGAAGGAATTGAATTAAGTTCAAATGCAGCAGAAATTTTGGCTGTAGGAAGTGTTGGTGGGAAGGCACATGCTTCAATGGGAAATTGGACAATAGTTAGAGGGAAGAAGAGCTCACCTGCCAAGAAGTGCAAGATACGACAATCACCTAAAAAGAATTTTTTTTTTTTTATGGTATATAGTGATTTCACCGCTGAAAGCAGATTTCCAATCAATCGAAGCAAGGTGGGCTCTGTGGCAGGAAGTAGGGAAAGGGGGGACTCTCAAGTCCCCCTAAAGTAGCAACTAAGGCTTTCAGTCCCACTAATTTGACAGGCAATCGACTCTTAGCAAAGAACATGGAAGAAAATGTGTTGGTAGAAGACTGTGATGATGACGATTTCGAGAGGCTAACTAGTCACCTTTCTCACAAAGAAAAAGCGCGTAAAGGACTCAGCGAAAGCTTGTAAGGCTGAATTGTGAAAGTTTGAATGTGAACGGAAAGGAAAGCTTGGGGAGAGGTCATAGAACCCAAGCTAAAAGGTCTTAGTTTGTTGGTTTTCTGGTGCTTCTAGTCAGCTTGTTTTGGTAGAGTCTGATGGGTCTCTCAGCTTGTTTTTCTTTCTCTATAATTTGTTTCCCTAGGATGTTGTACCATGTCTTGTCGTGTTTCTTTTGTCTGCGGCGTTGGCTTTTGCATTCCCTCTTGTCTCGCTTCGGCGCTCCTCTATTTGTATTATTTTTCTTTTTTAATGAAAGATCTTAACCTTTTCTAGTAAAAAAAACCTATAATGTAGAAATCCTTTGGCCTATTCCTCTCTTCAGCACCAATCAATTTCCAGTACTAGTGCACTTTGTGGGGGACCGGGGGTATATAGTTTGTGTGTCTAATTAAGCGTTTGACAAAAAGAAGCATAAATCCGGTATGTCGCCAAGATTTTCGGGAACCCAATTGAACACAGGTTTTAATTCATGAAATCTTCTTTTTGGCATGTGAATCAAAATACATTACCGGTCCAATCTTGACATCGGGAAGCATTACATCCACAGATTAACTATATCTTTGTTAACCTCTTCCTTGTTGGATATTTTCAGAATTGTTTAGGAACAAAAATAAATTTTATTTCGATGAGAAGAAAAAAGAAGAAACATTAAAAAAAAGAAAACAAAAAAAAACAGGTTAACCACGCAGGCTGCACGAGCAGGGTGCTTTCCCCAATTGCATTTTGGCTATATTATGGCGTGGGTGTGGGTCTCAAGCAGACTGCGTGAAGTGAGCTATGTTTGGACCAAATGTTGTTTTGGTCATTAGGGGGAAATTGACCGGGTCAACTATGAGAAGACCGACCGCTTGTGTCGAATGTGAATGGTTGTGACTAGGGATGCATATCGGGTCGGGTTTGGCCCCACCCGCACTCGACCCGTTAGTTGGCGGGTGACTGAAGTATTCACCCGAATCCAATCCGTCGTAGGACGGGTCGGGTGCGGGACATCCGTCCAGATTCAATGTAAAAATTTTGTTCCTGAAGTACTGGGCAAAATAGACAGAGACTGAACATCACCTTCATTCACATCCTCATTTTTCAAAGTCATGATTGTAGGTATATCCACATTACTAGAAGCAGGAACCTGGACATCTTTAAGGCTTCCTGGCTGAAAACTACCTGAGCGGACAGTGTGTTGCAACACCCCACCAACTGGTTTCGTAACAAGCTGATTTTTTTCATCAGCACTTTCTTGGAGTGATGAGCACTTCTCTACAAGCTGGACCTTGGGTGAATGATGATGGCCTATAGAATCTGAATCAGTTCGAAGACTTGAACATGGAGTAGAATTCTGTGATGACGTGAAAGAAATTCCAGCATTAACAACATTGTCTTCTGTAGTAAGAGGTTGATCCTCCTTACTGTAATTTTCACCTATCATATCTGAATTACATCCATCACTTTCAAACATTTGGGGTCACAATATCGATATCTATCAAGTATATTATTCCCTTGGTAGAAGATTCTTCTTGGCCTCTTCTACATATCTCAAGCATTTTAACAAACACATATGATGCAATTATAAATCTCCCAAATGCAAAAATTTAAAACCCTAATTTATCCCTAAACAATCAATGTGAGAAAATATAAATTAAAAGATGTTTAAAGGTATTAAGATGAATCCCATTCACAACACTTTGACGAAGAAGATCTTGATAACAGTAAATTAACAAAAAACCCCAAGTTCAGAACATTCGATTTAATTGATTTAGAAGCAAAACCCAAGATCTTTGATTAAAAAATCGAAAGAATAATAGAAAGATCTGAGCTTTGACAGGAATATCAATGTCATTAATAGAAGCATAACATGACGATTAGATTCAAAAGAAGCTTAAGAAATATTAGAAACAATTAGATGGGTTTAATAGAGAATATGAACTCACTTGAGAATAGAGACTCCACTTTATCTGAACGACTGAGTTGTTGTATGCACCTGAGAAAGAAAGGAGAAGGTGAGAGTGGGACTTTGTTGCTGGTGGCTGGAACCAGACGGAGAAGATTAGGTTGAGTAGAGGAGTTAGGTCGAGAGAATCAGAGAAACCAGACGAATACATGGAGGAGAGAGCTTTGTTTTCATCTCCAATCGACGGCTCAGATTAAACAAAGCTATCCAAGGGTTAGAAAATAATGATTTTTTTAGCGGGTGGGTCGAGTGAGAAAAGGTATCACCCGCACCCGACCCGTCAGAAAGCAGGTAAAGAAAATTGTCTCCCGACCCGTTTATCGGCGGGTCAGGTACGGATCGGGTCAAAATTTACGGGTACGAGTCGGGTGACGGGTCTGGATCGGATTTGTGCAGCCCTAATTGTGACCTAAGTATTGGGACACACCGTTTCAAGCTATGTAACATTTGGAAACCCAATTTATTTATGGATACCTGTGTCTTTTACATACAAAATAATAATAACACTGTCAAATATAAGGAATTGTTCTGCCACTTTCTCTTCTCTCTATTCCTATCTCTTGGCATCGTCAGAAATCTGTCAGTGTGTTCTTGGTCGATTCAAAGTCATACACACTTTGAATTCGATGACGTTTTGATAGGGTTTCATTATATCCTAAAGTCAATAATTTTATAACCCTTTTGTACTTGTAAATTTGTATTTAAAAGGGTTGAATTATGTCTAAAAGAATCTTACATAAAAACCTTGAAGCCGGAAATACAACTATGGTTTTTGTTTCACCCACCTTCCCATACAAAAAAATTCCAACAGTTTTAAACAATAATTTTCCGACAATAGAGCATGAAATTCAATTGTTAGTTCTCAATCGCTGCAAGTCATGAACCAGACTCTAAATTTCTTAGAACATTTTGATGGTGAGAGTTTTATTCGTTGGCAAAAGATACACGATGTTGGAATTAATGTGTGTTCCCGTTTTTGTTAGGTTTTAGACTATCTAGTCATGTCATTTAAAGCCTAGACTAGGAGGTCGAAATTTACCCAATCTAAAACGAGTTAGTCATTTTGTGAACATACTTAGTTGATTCCGCTCGATTAGTTGTTGAAAATATCATACGATCTACAGTTCTTCAACTCTATAGTTGCTCCTATTCTTCTTCTATTACTCTTCCATGATTGTTTTCATTATGGCAATAATAATGGATTTTCACAAATTTCACTTCTCTTATTATGCTTCTGATTTTCATTTTGGTTGTTGGTTTTTGTTGAAGAGATATGATGCATATGTACGTAAAAACTGAGAAAGATGCATTCTCAAATCAAATCATTGAAAGGATTTAATGTAATTGAGCAGATCATAATCACAATTTTGGGTATATGAAATCTTAGTTAGATATCCTTTTTTTAGAAATTAATTTTAGGGTTTGTTTTTTCATTTATACGTTTATTGTTCAAGTTTGATGGATCTATATTTTTTTATATTGAGATTATTTTTTAATAGTGTGTTTATAAATGTTGTTTTACTTAGTTCAGATGATACCACGGTTATGGTGGTGATTTTGTACTTACAAAGAGCATGAGTATAGGCAAATGCTATTAATCTCACACGATACTGTCTATTTCAGATTTTAACTTTTAACTCTTGGATCTATCTACGGAAGGGGATATGAGATCCGTTGGGTCCGTTTTATAATTGAGTCTCCTCGGAATCATATGTCGAAAGGATGTCCTGATTCCGGGTACCTTTGTTGGAGGTGGAAGCCACGAGATTGTGATGTACCATGGTTTGATGCGAAGAAATTTCTTCACTTGGTGCGGAATATAAGTTGATGTGCATTCGTTGGTGATTCGATTAATCCAAGCCATGTCCACTCGTTTCTTTGCATCCTCTGGAAGGTACATTAAGCATACCAGTTGAGTTTTTTCGCCTAAGCATTGGTGTTTAATTTGATTAGATGTTAACCTGTGGAAGCAGCAGTGGAGGTGCACCACAACTTCGGGTGTAAAATATAAATCTAGAAGATGTCACTTTCAGTCGTATAACATCACCGTTTCGTTGCTTCTTCTCAAGGCTGATATTCATGAAGATAAAAAATACTTCCTTGTCTTTGGATATTCATTTGCTTCTTGACAAAAGCTCGATGTGAAATGGCAGATCAGTATCACAACTTTGATTGCGTAATAGTTTCAGGCGGGAAGTGTTTTTTTAAGAATACAATTCAATTTATTTTGAGAACGGCATAGTCGTCGGCTTCCACAATCGTAAAGGTGCGGTGGAATACGGATTCGACAGTGATTATTGAAGCATTGAAGCTTGTGTATTGTAATCACTTCTATCATGGAATTTGAGGAATTCACAAAGTATTGATGCTAATGAAATCTCGTATGTATTTTAAAGAAGTTTACCAATGCTTAGAGTCGATAGTAGATTCTTTTCTTTTCTGGTTTCCTAGGCTGATTACAATAAGCAATGGGGATCCTGCCGAAGTAAAATTTTATAAATGGTTTGTTTCTGCTACCAAAGTAAAGGGTGTAACAATTTTAAAATTAGGAAAATTAATCTTAGACACTAAATATTGTGGAGATCATTTGAATAAGAATAGATCTGCTAACTCACATTTTGTGAAAGATATTGTATTAGATAAATTAAGAGAAAGAGCTTGGTTTTAATACCAAAGGATAGAAAAATTAAAGATGACTTTTTAAAATCCCACGACACCAACATACCATATATTTTGTGCTTGGAAGGTTAGGAATTTGATGTTAGAAGAATTGTTTGGAAATTATGAGGACAACTATAAGTTAGTGCCTGACCTTTGTTAGATGATGACCAAAGCTAATGAAGGTTCTGTTGTTGTTTGGTCCTTTGGGAGGACTGACCACGGATTTGAGAGTACGACTATATCATTTGCTACACTAATGAAGGGTTTTTAAGATGGTTACAGGGCATTGGTAGGTTTAGATGTATGCCATCTAACTAGTAAGTTTGGTGGTGTGTTGATGGCTGCAACAACACTTGATGGTTATAATGGTTTGGTGTCATTGGATATTTGTGTATGCAGGAGTAAAACAAAGAAAATTGGGCTTCTTTTTTGAGGCATTTGAATCCAGGCCTCAAAAGTCATAAAGTTCAAGTTTGCTTCATATCAGACAGACAAAAGGATTGTTGGAACTTGTGCCTATTATTTTTCCTGGACACCAAAACAAATATTGTTGGAGGTAAAGTACCAGTTTTAAGCTCAACTATAAGTTAATTTCCTTTCTTAATTTGTATTTCCTTCTTATTGATTTCAAATTATATTGAAGCATGTTGTCTTCTATTAAATGTAGGCACCTATACAAAAACTTCAAGAAGTATTACAAGGGATTTGAATTACATACCCTGCTAAGGAATGCAGCCAAAGTTTATAAGCACAAACATTTAAGGTTAACTTTTTTGTGTTGTGTGAATTGCATAACATGTGTGTTGTGTGAATTACATACATGTGTGTTTTGTATTTGTGAATTGGTTAGTAAGAATTCTATGTGTTGCTTATGCAGGAAAATATGAACAAAATGGTGACGGAGAATGTTGTTGCTGCAAAGTACCTCTTGGATGAAGATCCTACGTGTTGGTCTAGGGCTCATTTCAATCACATCCACTGCTGTGAGCACATGAACAACAATTTCTTAGAATCTTTTAATGCAATGATATGTGGCATAAGAGACGAACCAATCTTTGAAGTTGGGATTATGTATGGGAACCTAGTCATGGGCATGTACAATAAGAGGAGGAACCTAAAAATTGATAAATAAGATGTTGAAGTTAGTTGGACAGTTTAACACAGAAGGGGCAGTGGTTGGCAAGATATATATGGTCACCAACACAAAAACTAATATTTTATTCACGATGAATTTGGTGGATCATATTTGCAGTTTTCTTCAATAGCAATTGAGGGCTTTCCTCTGTCAGCATGCAATATGAGAATTAAATACAATAAGGGTAGACTGGGTAAAGTAAATATTACTTTGCTTCAATCCTATTATTTTACAAGTTGTATGTCTTTAATTTTTGACATTTGTACCTTGTACTAACATGATTAATTTTCTCATTTTCTTATGTAGGTACTGCACTGAATATTATACAGTGAAGACGTATATTGCCATAAATGTACCACCCTTTTATCAACTTGATGAAAAATCTGAATGGGATAAGGTAATAAAGATTCCCATAAAGATTTAATATTATCAACTTTATTGGTTATTGGGCATTTACTTTCTAGTTTTCCCTTTCTTTATTTCTCAACTTTAGGGTTTTGTTCTCCTATTGGCTTTCATTGTTAGGGTTTGTTCTCCTCTTGCAGATACAATTAGAGAATGATATGTTAGCTCCTCTTAACCAGAGAAAATAAGGAAGGCCTACAACAAAAAGGAGGAGAAGTTATGATGAACCTCAAACTGAGGTGAAGAGAAGGAAATGTGGAAGATGCGGATCTACTGATGGTCATAGGACCAGAACATGTGCTGGTGGTGATTTTGGTAAAAATCCAACTGGATTTAGGCCAAAAACTGAGTGCATTGATGAAAACTTCACCTTCACCAACTTGGATGAAGCATAAACTAGCACTTGAAAGGGAAAAGCTAAGGAAAACAGGAAGAAAAAGACATCGTCATTTGTTGGTAAGTCATCTGTAACACCTACCACCAATGGAAGACCACCTATAAGACCAATCACTCATGGATCAGTACCTACTTCATAAAAAAATATCAATAAGTCTTTTCCTGGTATTGAAGCTGTCACTCAAAAGTTAACACAAGGAAAGGGAAAAGCTAAGAAGACACAACAGTACATGGAGCAATATTTTGGATCTGGATCTTGTATTTTTTTTTTCTTTTTTTATGTGGATTGCTTGCATTCTAGTGAACAATGAATATTATTTTGATGGTCTGCAATGAACAATGTTGGTAGATAGACAATCACTTTAATATAACTTGTTTGCATATTACATTTCCCGAGTTCATAACTTCATTTTTATCAAATTCCTTACATATGTATGTTAGATTCATAAGTTTTGATTTGGCAACAATGAAAATGTCACCTGAAACCCATCTAAAAGCTTCACAATTTGTACAGGTCAGGTAACCAATGTTCTTGTTATGATCATTTTTACATAATCTCAGGTTCATTGTTGATTTGCAGTCAGCTTTGAAGCATTCTTGATTATGCAGTGGGCAATCTTTGTACTAGTGATCAGCTTTTTCACAAGCATAGAAGTTATTCTCTGATGGTAACTTGATGTTCTTCAATTTGGTTGGATCAATGGTAGAATCAAACCATTCAAAATATGTGCATGTAGGATTTTAACATTTATAGAACATTTTTCCATTTTGTGTTCTCTTGTGTTTGATCAAAGTAGTTGTCATAAACCAAAACAAGGTACATATTTGCACCTAGAGTAAACCCAAGGACACACCTTTGGATCATGGATTCCTGATGAGTGTGTAAACACATCATTTTTTACATCTTAATTTACAATTATTAGTTCTCTATTTTGTAAAAATTTGATGTTTTTGTTTAGTTTTGCAGTTTTTAGGAAATAAAGCTCAATGGACCAGAATATGGAACTTTGCCTGTAAAATGGAAGAAATTTATAAAGGGACCAAAATTGCAATCTCGGTTATTTCAAAACACGCATATATGAGTTAGATGGAGTTTACAAGTCGAAACTAGTACAAGGAGTCGGCATACAATTCAAATGTCTAGACACCCAAAATGGGGAAAAGTTTAGCATGAGTGATACATTCATATATCTCTTGTACAAACAAAGATTACACAGTATCAAAATAAAAAAGGAAAGAGAGCATATGGAAGGTCTTGCTTTCATAAAAAAAAAATAATGCTTCGATTAATTTCAAAATGGAGAACGTGTTCGTCATATTATGTTGGTAGGTCTCCAATGATGTCGACATCATTTCGAATGGAAATACTCCATCTTTTGTAATGAGGTATTGGATTGATATAAAAATAAATCGACACAATCACTTGGAGAGGGGTGGACGACCACTTTGGTATTCTGGTCCGGAGGTCTTTGTACGAGCAGTAGTAGTTTATGATTTCTTTATTTTATTTTCATATTCTTTTGTAATGGATAATTAGTTCTTTCTACCAGGGTTTTAGAAGAAGCCTTATTATGCATGTAGAGTATGCCAACTAAAAGCTTGTTTAGTGTCTATCCTGAATCGTTCAAAAGTAGCTAAATATTGGAGTAAAGGTTTTCTGGGTATACCTCTTGTAAACCCTCATGAGACAAAACTCGCCCGCTAAGGCCACTTAGAGGTTTAAAGGCTTGTTACATATGCTAAATGTAGTTGTGGTTCCTGGGAAAGTGAGTTACGATTTTTATTTCATTTTTAGATTAGTTTTTATTTTTAGTTTTGCTCTAGGACTAGCAAAATGTAGTTTTTGGAGATATTTGATGAGTGTGTAAACAAATCATTTTTTACATCTTAATTACAATTCTTAGTTCTCTTATGGTACAAATTTGATGTTTTTGTTTAGTTTTGCAGTTTTTAGGAAATTAAGCTCAATGGATCAGAACTTGCAACTTTGTCTGTAAAATGGAAGAAATTTGTAAAAGGACCAAAATTGCAATCCCGGTTATCTCAAAACTTGCATATATGAGGTAGACGGGGTTTACAAGTCGGAACTAGTATAAGGAGTCGGCATACAATTCAAATGACTAGGCACCCAAAACGGGGAAGAGTTTGGCATGAGTGGTACATTCACATATCTATTGTACATCCAAAGATTACACCGTGTGAAAATGAGAAAAGAAAGAGAGCAGATGGAAGGTCTTGCTTTCATAAAAGGAAATAATGTTTCGATTAATTTCAAAATGGAGAATGTGTTCGGCATATTATGTTGGTGGGTCTCAAATGATATCGACATCATTTCTAATGGCAATACTCCATCTTCTGTTAATACAAGAGTTATGGATATTAGTAAAATATATATATTTCTATTACCATTTTTGGAAAAAAGATAAGGAAAATTTTGGAATATGAAATTAATGAAGAATGAAGAAAATGACGACAAAAAGTATACTTACCTTCTATACCTAAGTTGGGTGTGTCAGTATTATGGTCCCACTTATGGTAAGTAAGGTAGTGGATTGATATGAAAAGAAATCGACACAATTACTTGGAGGGGGGTGGATGGCCACTTTGGTGTTCTGGTCCGGAGGTCTTTGTACGAGCAGTAGTAGTTTATGATTTCTTTATTTTCTTTTCATATTCTTTTGTAATGGATAATTAGTTCTCTCTACCAGGGTTTTAGAAGAATCCCTATTATGCATGTAGAGTTCTAAATTTTTTTCTATGAATAATTCTTATGGTCCTTATTCTCGATTTTTCACGATAACGATTCTTTTTTTGTGTCCTCTTGCTTGTTTAATTGTTCATATTTTTTTTAGACACCAATATCATTAGTAATGAGAATGTTAGTATTTTGAGAAGAAAATAACTTGATTATAAAGTTTTATCTTCCGAGGCGTAATCACCGGTTCTAAATCGTCTTGAGCAACATTTTGGATAATTATAGAAAATTGTTCTAATATATCCTTGTGTTTGAATTTGATTGATTTCGAGCAATGTGAATGTTGACAATTTTTATCCATTTTTGGATGTTCAATGATTATTTGAGTAGAGTTTTGCATTCTTATATGAATTTTAG
>JAJJMC010003936.1:8004719-8067936 GCA_023531435.1 Papaver californicum
TATGCCAACTAAATAGCTTGTTTAGTGTCTATCCTGAATCGTTCAAAGTAGCTAAATATTGGAGTAAAAGTTTTCTGGGTATACCTCTTGTAAACCCTCTCGAGATAAAACTCGTCTATGGCCACTTAGAGGTTTAAAGGCTTGTTACGTATGCTAAATGTAGTTTTGATTCTTGCGAAAGTGAGTTACGATTTTTATTTCATTTTTAGATTAGTTTTTATTTTTAGTTTTGCTCGAGGACTAGCAAAGTGTGTAAACACATCATTTTTTACATCTTAATTACAATTATTAGTTCTCTTATGATACAAATTTGATGTTTTTATTTAGTTTTGCAGTTTTTAGGAAATTAAGCTCAATGGATCAGAACCTGGAATTTTGTTTGTAAAATGAAAGAAATTTATAAAATGACCAAAATTGCAATCTCGGTTATCTCAAAACTCGCATATATGAAGTAGACGTTGTTTACAAGTCGAAACTAGTATAAGGAGTCGGCATACAATTTAAATGACTAGACACCCAAAACGGGGAAGAGTTTGGCATGAGTGGTACATTCACATATCTATTGTACATCCAAAGATTACGCTGTGTGAAAATGAGAAAGGAAAGAGAGAAGATGAATGGTCTTGCTTTCATAAAAGGAAATAATGCTTCGATTAATTTCAAAATGGAAATGTGTTCGACATATTATGTTGGTGGGTCTCAAATGATATCGACACCATTTCTAATGGCAATACTCCATATTCTGTTAATGCAAAAGTTATGGAGATTAGTAAAATATATATATCTGTATGACTATTTGTGGAAAAAAGAGGCGGAAAATTTTGGAATATGAAATTAATGGAGAATGAAGAAAGTGACGAGAAAAAGTATACTTACCTTTTATACCTAAGTTAGGTGTGTCAGTATTATGTTCCCACTTATGGTAAGTGAGGTAGTGGATAGATATAAAAAGAAATCGACACAATTACTTGGAGGGGGGTGGACGGCAACTTTGGTGTTCTGGTCTGGAGGTCTTTGTACGAGCAGTAGTAGTTTATGATTTCTTTATTTTTCTTTTCATTTTCTTTTGTAGTGGATAATTAGTTCTCTCTACCAGGGTTTTAGAAGAAGCCATATTATCCATGTAGAGTTCTAACTTTTTTTCTATGAATAATTTTTTTGGTCCTTATTCTCGATTAGTCACGATAACGATTCTTTTTTTATGTCCTCTTGCTTGTTTAACTGTTCATATTTTCTTTTTAGAGACCAGCATCATTAGTAAAGAGAACGTTAGTATTTCTAGAAAGAAATAATTTGATTATAAAGTTTTATCTTTTGAGACGTAATTACCGATCCTAAATCGTCTTGAGAAATATTTTGTAGAATTATAGAAAATTATGATGATACTCTAATATGCATGATAGTGGTGTGTTCTTGAATCCTGGGTTCTTTTCTACTTTATTAGTCTTTAATTATCATTTCTTAATCATCGTTTTATTATTTTATTATTTTATTTAATTGTAAATTAAAAGTAACAATTGTAGTCTCTGTGGAACGAACCGTATCTGTATACTGTCAAATCGAAAGTCGTACACTTACGGCATTTGAATTAAAATCCCATCAAGATTTTGGCGCCGGTGCCGGGGACTAAACATTGTTATTTTTAGTTTCCGTTAAATTTGTATTTACTAGGATTATGATAGTTATTTTATTTATTTTATTTCATTTCTAGATTTTACGTTGGGTATCTTTTTATTTTTGGTGTGCAGGTTTGATTTGACACTAAAAGTGGAGAATAAGATCTGCCTACTAAAAAGTAAGTAAGATAATCCAAAATTCTTTTAGATTTTTATTTTGTAAATAATTATATTAGAAAATATTTTGATTTGGTAGATATTATTTTATTCTTTGTAAATAGTAAATTAGAATTTTAATTTTAATTTTAATTTTACTTTTATTTTCTTTATTTTATTATTTTACATACATAAAAAAAACACTTTGCACATCATTTGCATCGTCTGCTATCAATTATTAGGAAAATACGTGGAATAGTACATTGAACCCTCTGGGCGTTATCAGTCGAAATTCCATAAGCCTTAGCCTTGTACCTTTGACCAGTCTTTGACTTTAGCCTTTAGGTATATTTTGCTAAGGTAACCTGAGCCTACCTAATTTTAGTTGACCCTGCATTTGCACGTGCACCAAAAAAATAAAATAGATGTCGACTGGTATTATGAGAACCAATACAATGTATATCGACCTGGGTTTGAAAATGGACAATATCCTTACTATGACCATAGTGTGGATAGTACTTGGTACCACTACCAACCCTCTAGGGGTTGTGATTCAGACCATGGTGATCCCGATTATTATTCGCACGTGGACCAGTCATATGAACATGCACATGAGCAATATTGTAATGAGTATAATGTGTGTTCTCCGTCTTTGGAGGATTTAATTAAACAATTGATACCTAACATTTAGTACGATGTTAGTCTGTCTTTAGAAGATTCACTCAAACAGTTGAATGAAAATTCACAAATGAGAGACTTAGTGTGGGAACAAATTCATGAGACCTTTAGAGAAATCGAAAAAGGTCAGTTGTTAGTATTGATCCAAGTGAACTTAATTGCCAATATTGTGCTTCCAATTTTACCCTTGACAATACCGATAAATATTTACCTAATATAGAGGACGAGGTTAGAATAAAATACACTACTTGTCTAAATAATTTTGTCCAAAATGAAATTCAGTTGTTAGAAACCCATCATCTTGTTGATGTGGTTTACCCGGACCATAATACCGCAATTGATTTTGTTTTACCACCAAACACTTTTTTTCAAATATGGGAACGTATGAATTTTAAATGTGTCAATTCATAAATTTTGGAACTGAACCCGAATATTTTAGGAAATTCAAATCGATACGTTTTTCTAAGAATGACCACCAATTTCGTATATTCCATTGTGGCCAACAGAGTGATTCAAAGTCAATTGATTTCAAGGATCCGCAATTAATCAGATTATTATTATATGATTCGTAAATTGTGATTAATCCTTTCCTGGTCTGGATGAAGACTTTAAACTTAGCGTTATATGGGAGGAAACTCATATGTTTTTGGTAGACAATACTGGTAATATCTTTCCCTATCTCTTTTACTTTGTTCGGTAATCCTCTTTGTTCATGTTTTTATTCTTTATCTATAGAACATCGAGGACTATGTTCAATCTAAGTCTGGGGGTAAGGGAGAAACTTTTAAAATTTTAGTTGTACCAAAAACTCCAAAATTTAGAAACTTGTGAACTATTCAAGAAGACACTAACTAATCTAGGTAGATGGAAACATATCTCTTGTCTATAGAAATTGGTGTACCAAGCTAAATGGTCTATTCATAGAAGGATGCATTCAGGTGATAGAAAATAACATGATAATCATTGAACAAGCATATCTCGGAATCATCATAACCACATCACCTTCTGTTTTTATTTTTCAATTTTGTATTTCTCTAAGTGATTTGGTGGAGTACTAATATCGACTTGTTATCGTTGTTGGGATAAAGTAGAGTGACTGAGATCAAGCCTCATTATTGTATTTAACTGAGACAAAAAAAAAAGGAAAAAAATGATGAAAAAAAAGTAAATAATTATTTAATTTTCAATAAATCGACCGTTGGGGCCCTTGTATATACCAACTGAGTCGATATTGGTATAAGGATTAAGACCAGTGGGAGCGTATCTCAATCCATTAGGATTCATCCGGGCGGCGACTTTCAGACAGATATGGGAAACACCGTTCACTTTAGTCAACATACACACCATTCATCACTTCAGTATCCATCTTCTAATCCACCCTTGTGTTTGAATTTGATTGATTTCGAGCAATGTGAATGTTGACAATTTTTATCCATTTTTGGATGTTCAATGATTATTTGAGTAGAGTTTTGCATTCTTATATGAATTTTAGTACGCTGAGTGCAAACTCATATACATCAATTGGATTTATACAGGGTAATGATTCTTATAGCCAAAGAATTTAGTATGCCAACTAAATAGCTTGTTTAGTGTCTATCCTGAATCGTTCAAAGGTAACTAAATATTAGATTAAAGGTTTTCTGGGCAAAAAACACGTTATTTAGGAAAAATAACGTTTTTTTGACGTTTTTTTAAATAACGGGTGTGATAACGGTTATTTGGGATAAATAAATAAATTATGATCTGAAATTCATACCTAACGGTTATCACATGCGTGAAAACGGTTATTGCATGTCTAAATAACTATGTTATTATGTTTTTTGATTTTATTTGTGTATTCATTTATTGATTTTTTTAATTATAATTTTTAATCTTCTATTTTAGAAATAAATTTGGATAAACAATATTTTTATTTTTATTTTTCTCTAAAAAGAGGATGTAACAAGCGTGAACACGGAAAAAACGGCCTGAAAAACTTATGTTAAAATGTTACTTAAAAGAAAAAAACAAAAAAAAATTAATTTTAGAAAAACGGTTATCACATTCGTGAAAACGGTTATAACGGGCCTAAAAACACCGTTTTCCCCTATTTATCGGTGTTATTTAAATACGGGTATTTGTAAGCCTCACAGACACGCTACATAGGCGTGATCGTTTTAACGGCCGTTTTCTCGGAAAAAACAGCCGTTTTTCATACCTTGGATGGTACTAGGAGAACTAACAATTTCACTCATATCTTGAAGGTTTATTAGAGAAATTTCTGAGAGATATTTGAGTTTTCAGAGTTGTTAAATACTGAAATATTAGGGTTCTTCACTGGTTATGTATTCACAGTGAAATGAGGTTGAAGAAGACTATTAGGAAAAAGATATCAAATCTGGATCGTCCATATTTTTTCTTCAAATTAATAACACGTGGAATCATACCGTTATAATGGTCGGCACATGTTTCACACGTGCACCGAGTCAGGAGTTTACTATGAGTCATAACTCAAGTTAGCTTGATCCGTGTAGAACGAGTTAGGGTCATAACAGTCTTTTCAGAAACCATTTAACCGCCACCTATATAATAACGACCGTTATCTAACTTTAAAAAAAAAACGTTACAGAAATTTTTTAATTTCGGCCTATTTTATATATTTTAAAGAAAATAGACCTATTTTATAAAATACATTACCAAAAAAAATATTTTATTAAAATTTCCTTTAAGTATTGTTAGATTCATCCGATAATCGTTATTCCATTGATACAAGTCCCAACACATCGACTACGAAATCAACTAGATTGGTTACCTCCCGTAGCAATCTAAATTTTTTGTGTAAACGAAATATTTATACAACTTTAGACTTAGTGCTTAGGACCCAAAAAAGTTGGAAAGATACGTGGGAAGTAGGTGAGCAGTAATCTGGGACTTAGTCACCAACTTCAATTTTCCCTTTGTTGATTTTCTTTTTGAAAACATAATCATGGATTGGATTACACATGATCCACGTTTTCCCAACTTTGATCTGTGAAGCTCACTGGACTTCAATCATATGAACTAAACAGTTTCATTCCAAGAGTCCGAGTGACGCTTATACTTGCGGCAACTTACTGCAAAATCAAAGTGGCGGAAACTGAATTACCAGAAAAACAGAATAATAACGCCGTATACATCCTGATGAGTTCAACTTTGAGGCTACACCGTTTCTGGGAAGAGCTTTTCTTCTTTTTATTTTCTGCTGCTATTAGCTAAGGTCACGTGAATCTCGGCGTGTATTACTCCAAGCCCACGTGCCAAGACCACCCTAGCCCAATAGTAGTAACAAAATTTGTGCGGAATCCCAGAACAAACGTGGATTTGCATGACCTCATCCCTCAAGGGATAACTCCATAATTGCCCCCAGATTGTTCTGCCGTCAAAATTAGTGGACAAGTATTGTTTGTTGCTTTTCGGTATTAAATGTTGAGTCGGTGTCTGTGAGTAAAGCATGTGGCCACTACTTGCTGCACAAAAACGTAACCAAGATATTATTTGTGTACTTCAAATAATGGTTAAGTTTGGAGGCATAACTAACGGCCTCTTTGGAAAAATCATTTTGGCTGACAATCAAACTCTAGCTTTAATTGTTAAAAGGCTATCAAAATAAATAAATGATATGTAAACTTAAGGAAAATCCAGTAGTCAGGACTCAGACCTCAAGATATTTGGGAATTAACATACCATGAGTTATAACCCTAAAAGTATCACTATTCAACAACAAAAAATTTACTAAAAATAAAATGAAATAAAAACCCCATTTAAATAAATCTCTCTAAACTACCTTTTATATTAATTTAATCCAACAAAAATAAAATTTAACCCCACTTTTAAACTATCTTTTACATTAATTCAACCCAATAAAAAAAATCAATCCCATTTTTAAACTTTATTCTCTCTCACCACCAACACTACCAGCACCAACTCACCACCACCACCAACCAACGACAACCACCATCATCCAGCAACACCACCACTACCAGCCACCAACTAACAGCAGCACCAACCATCACCACCAACGAGCACCACCAACCACCACCACCATCAACGAGCACCACTAACAACTAGCAGGTACACTACCAAAGAAAACCACCACCAGCAGAAACGAAAACCATAACCACAACCAACACCACAACCAACACCACTTTTACCACCAACATCAACGAGCACCACTAACAACCACCATGTCCACCACCAACGAGCACCACCACCAGCAACAACGAAAACCAGAACCAACACCAACCACCACCACCACAACGAAAATTGACATTTCACCAACACAACTTATTCCTGATGAAAAAAAATGATGAAACCAAAAATAGATGATGAAATCTATTTGGTTCCACCTTATTCCAGATGAAAAAAAAAACGATGAAACAAAAAAAGGTTTTATCATCTATTTGGTTCCACCTTATTCCAGACGAAAAAAAATGATGAAACCAAAAAAAGTTTCACCGTTTAGTTGGTTCCACCTTATTACAGATGGAAAAAAAAATGATGAAACCAAAAAAAGTTTCATCATTGTTTTGGTTATGACATTTCACCAACACAAAAATTGGTTTCAATTTTTGTGTTGGTGAAGTTTGATGAAACCAAATTTGGTTTCATCATTTTTCTGAGGTTTCACAAAAAAAAAAAAACTAAATTCGACAATGATGATGTACCATTATATTTTGATGATGATTTTCGACGATGATGATCTGGAGGTGTTGGTGATGTTTGTAGAGGATAGAAGGAGGAAGAAGAGGTGTTGTTGGTTGTGGATCTGGACATGTAGTGGAGGAGGAGAAAAAATAACGAGGAGGAAGCGATGGGGAGGGAGGAGGTGTTGTTGGTGGTGGATCTGGACATAGAAAAAGAAGGAGGTACTGGTGGTGTTGGTGGAGGAGACGGAGGTGCTGTTAGTGGTAGATATGGGTGATAAAATTTATTATTGGTGAACATAAAACCAAAATAAAAAGAGAGAGGGTGTTGGTGAAGGAGACGAAGGTGTTGTTGTGGCGGAGGAGCTACTGTTGCTGCTGGTGATGGTGGCGGAGGAGGTACTGTTGCTGCTAGTGATGGTGGTGGGGAGGAGGAGAAGAAAAAGAAGAAGAAAAAGAAGAAATGAGAAAGAAGAGAAAGAAAGGGTAAGGATGTCATTTAAAAAAATGATAATAACTAAATTTAATCAATATTAAAGAAAATATGGTTTTTATTTCATTTTTAATTCAAATGGTTTTTGGTTATAAAATATAATATGGGAGGTATTTTTATATGGAAAGTTTGGTCACCTAAGTTTTTTATACCAAGTTATGGGGAATTAACTCAAAATTCACCTTTCCCAAAATTCGTAATGATTCCAAGTTTAACGCCGGAAGACTTCCACTGGATACCATTTTTGAGTTCTTCTAGATAAACACAAAAAAAAACCAAATCTTAATTTTGTATATTAACTATTCTAAGATACATCCCGCCTAAGGCTGTATCATACCGGATTTCGGTTCGTACCGGTCGAGAGCGATACACTGGTACGCCGGTATACCAGGGGAAATTTCGGTTTTAAATATCGACGAAATATCGGTCCATATATTTTATACCTATAATTTTATAAAAAAATATTAGTTCACATTTTATAAATATAAATATATTTTAACACCTTATAACAAACGTTTTTTCACAAAGTTTAGAAAGGAAAACTAGTACTCATCCAAAATACATAGATACATATATTTCATACAAAGTTCAAACTGGAAACACAAGAGAAACAAAAACAACTTCAAAGTTCATCGTCTAAAATGCTAATTAAACAAGGATATAACAATTCTAATCAAGATCATTAGATTATTATAGATATTATCATATGCATATACAATTCTAAAATACCATAAAGAGTAACAATTGAAAACCCTAAAACAAGGATAAATATTTATATTTTTTTGAATTTTGTTTTTGGATTTTTTTTTTAAATAAAATAAAATAAAATAAATCAGCCGTACCGATCCATACCGACCGATTTTTTCGGTTAAATATCGTTTACCGGTATATCGGATTTCGTTTCGCTTTTCGACCGAAGCCACTAAAATCGACGATATACCGGCTATATCCTACACAGATCCCGCAAAAAAAAAAATGGCAACACGTTTTTGCTCGGTTTGCTTGGATTCTTTGTTTCTCATTTTATATATTTCGAGTATGATTGTACCACCAAGTGTCAACTTTTCATGCTTGATTCAAAGCTCAACAACGATACATCAACAAATAAAAAGCGGTGTTTGCATGTTGTGCCCTGCCATACCGTGCTTGCACTATCTTGGAATGTAAAACTTTGAAGTCGGTGGAATAGTTACCACATGATACTACCCCTTTATTAGGATTGCCAAATACTCGAATGGATTTATTAGGAATTAATCTCTGAACTTCAGATTAGGATCTGCCTAAACAGCTCAAAATTGAGCCCGCATGTGTTGACATCAGTAGTGTCCGTGGGGCGTGGTAGTCATACAAACCACAATTCTTTTTTCATAATTTGTTGTTGGTGGTAGGTTTTCGATAGTGCTCGAAATAGTTGGTGAGTGATTGCAATTTCATATCACGATCCAATGGTGTAGGAAATGTTTTAGGGTTGTTGGGGGCAGCCCATCAGATCTCACGATATATTCAAGTAATTTTTTATTTTTTCTCTGAACTTTTTCGTTTCATATATAAAGAGGAAACTATAGAGAGTGATAACGAGCTCGTTATCTTCTTCTTCGTCTTTTTTTTTCCTCTCCGTTGATACACCATTTTTCTTCTGGATCTTAGTTGCAGAAGAAGAAGAATTAAATAGAAAGTGAAAATGAAGGTAATTGAGAAGATCCAAGAAGCTGCTTTAAATGGCAAAGTAGTTTTCTCATTCGAGTTTTTCCCACCAAAAACTGATGATGGAGTTGAGAATCTTTTCGAACGTATGGATCGTATGGTTTCTCATAATCCTTCCTTTTGTGATATTACATGGGGTGCTGGTGGTTCCACTGCTGAGCTCACTCTCGACATTGCCAATCGTATGCAAAACCAGGTGAGGCATTTTTCTTCTTCTTATATTTCTTTAATGTGTTTGTTTTGATTTTGATTGGATCTGATTCTGTTATTGTGAATTAATTATGTTATGTTATGAATTTGTTACTTGCAGATCTGTATTGAAACAATGATGCATTTAACATGTACAAATATGCCAGTGGAGAGCATTGATCAAGCTTTGAATTCAATTAAGGGTAATGGAATTCAGAATATTTTGGCTTTAAGAGGAGATCCTCCACATGGTCAAGATAAATTTGTTGCTGTTGAAGGTGGATTTGCTTGTGCTCTCGATCTGGTATGATTTTTTTCTTCCTCTGAATTGGTTACTTAGAATTACGAAGAAAATGTAATTTTTTTCAATTCGGTAAAATTGGTTTTTTCGTTTGTTATGCTTAGGTGAGGCATATTAAAAAGAATTATGGTGATTTTTTTGGAATTACTGTTGCTGGTTACCCAGGTCTGTTCAAAACTCTCTGAATTACAGTATGTTTCTTTGTAGGTTCTAATTTATCTGGAAATATGAACGGATAGGAGAAAATGTATTTGAATTTTCTGTAGAATTGTTTTAAAATTTATTTTGTGGGGATTTATTCTTATAGTTTTTTCATGCTTAAATGTCCGACTTTGCAGAGGCACATCCGGAAGTGATTGGAGAGGATGGCGTGGCATCTCCTGAAGCTTACCAGAAGGATCTTGCTTATTTGAAAGAAAAGGTATAATAAATATTCTTTTGGTGATGTGCTCCTTAGTCAGTGACATGTTCAACTTCGGATGCCGATAATGTTTTTCTTCCCGTGCTTCACTGAAGTTCTTTTGCCTTCTTTTGACATGCATATTTGGCTGGTTATATGTTAAATAATGGTGTTTCTTCTGTTCCTTTTACAGGTTGATGCTGGAGCAGAAGTCATTGTTACTCAACTCTTCTATGATACAGATAATTTCTTGAAATTTGTTAATGACTGTCGACAAATTGGAATTGCTTGTCCCATTGTACCGGGAATTATGCCAATCAATAACTACAAGGGTTTTGTGCGCATGACTGGCTTTTGTAAAACTAGGGTGCGTAAAAGTTCCTTTCCACCTTGGTAGCTTCGGGATGGTATTTTAAGTTTTTCTTAAAATGAGTTAATTCAATACCTTGAAAGTAAGATATGATGTATTTATCCAGATTTCATATTTTCTTCTAGCTTAATTTAAAATACGAATGAAAATTGAAACTTGAAGCAGCTTCTATGCAGATACTTATCATATTTTGCGACTGTAATACTTTGATGAACTACTTTCCTTACTTTTTTGTTATCTCTAGTTAATACTGCTTCAATTTATAACATCAGATAAGTTTGTAATTACTTTTAAGTCCAAGTAGAAGACTAGACCTGACTAGTAACATTTTGTCTTAGACGTTCACTTGAGCTTTTCATTGCTGTTGTGTACCTTGATATGCTCCTGACTGGCCTCCTTTTTACCCTTTCTGTTTATTGTTAAGAAATGAACTGTGTACTCGTAGATACTATCCAATGTTCTATATTACTTCTATTAAGTTGTAAATGTGTTTACTGCTACAGATACCAGCTGAGATTATGGCTGCTCTAGAACCTATTAAAGACAACGAAGAAGCAGTCAAAGCCTACGGAATCCACCTTGGTACAGAAATGTGCAAGAAAATCTTAGCCAGCGGTATCAAAACATTGCATCTTTACACACTAAACATGGACAAAACAGCATTGGCTATATTACAGGTTATTTCCTATATTCTAAGGTGGCTTTTCATATATGACTTATGTATCATAATTCGGTTAACCTTACTTCACGAATTTTCAATGATAGAATCTTGGTCTAATCGAAGAATCCAAGATCTCGAGGACACTGCCCTGGAAGCGCCCAACTAATGTCTTCCGTGTTAAAGAAGATGTCCGACCAATTTTCTGGTAACCGAAATCTTTGCAAATCTGATATTTAATCACATGCATTTTTTGGGTGTAGAAGTAGTCCAAGTTGATCAACCAATATAACGAATCTTATATTTCCTTAATGATTGACAGGGCTAATCGTCCAAAAAGCTATATATCAAGGACTAGAGGATGGGAGCAATACCCGCAAGGTCGATGGGGTGATTCTCGCAGCCCAGCTTATGGTGCGTTGACTGACCATCAGGTAAATGAGCTACTCATGTTACATTTCTCCATTTTAACTTTATAGTGGTCCCAACCTGTTTTGGGGTGATGATCCATGCTGTAAGTTGTTAAAGTTATTGGGTCACAATAACCCCTACATATTTGGATGCTTGTTTCAATGAGGCTAACCAACTAGCATGTCCATCCTACTTCATTAGTTTAGTTTATAGACCATCATGGTGAGTTGGATAGGAGAGCAGGGGAGGGGGCACAGAAGGTTGATCAACTGAATAATATATGCTTTATAATCACAAAGAGGAAGAAACACTAGATGTTACTGATGTGAATTATTAAAGGATAGAAGATAATGTTAGTTTACTTTCTGGAAAGAGATTCTGGATTAGTCACATTTACTGATTATCTATTCCATTACCTTACCGGATTCACATACCAAATTTAAATCTCATTTCTACATGTATTATAGTTTTTGCGACCACGTTCACGTGACAAGAAGCTTCAGGAGGAGTGGGCAGTGCCATTGACATCCGTTGAAGACATTAATGAGGTGAGCTATCGTAAAAGTTAGAACTCATGTCTATATCTATCTTCATCCTCAGTAGTGTTTTTTATCTTTAAATCTGGATGGAAATAAGTTAGTCACTTTTGCCTTGTTGATATATCAGAGATTTTCAAAACTATGCGTGGGGAAACTTAAAACCAGTCCTTGGTCAGAATTGGATGGACTACAGCCAGAGACAAAGATCATAGGTGAACAGTTGGGAGGCATTAATTCAAAAGGGTTCCTTACCATCAATAGCCAACCTGCAGTCAATGGTGTGAAATCTGATTCACCTGCTGTCGGTAAGAACTAAGTAGTATATTTGTGGTAATTAATTTTGATGTTTATATTTATCATAGAGGTCTTTGTGCAGTCCAAGTTTCTCATACTACCCGCACCATGTTTAGTTCTCTTTTTTCATGAAAGTTGATCAACTCCTTTTTTTAAAAGTCAATTCCTGTTGTTTTATCAAATGTGCCAGTCACATCTCTACTTGAAACCCACCTGTAGGAGTCACTAACTGAAGTGTGCTACATACTCATTTTTTTTCCTTTACATGTATAGTTCATTGTAGTAGAGACCTTGAAATGCTTCGAGATTATGGGTTTACTATTTGATTCATCCTGATGTACCAGCATGTGCATGGTGTGGTTGATTAAGTTAAGCAATTAGAGAATTGTGTTGGCTCTTCTTTCCTTTTTTTGATTTATGTAGGATCTGACTCTAGTTAAACTTTAACAAAAAAAATTCCTATACATACTCAAATTTTTTTCCTATACATGTACACTTCATTGTAGTATAGAAACCTTGAAATGCCTCGAGATTATGGGTTTACTATTTGATTCATCCTGATTTACCAGCATGTGGTTGATTAAGTTAAGCAATTAGAGAATTGTGTTGCCTCTTCTTTCCCTTATTTTATTTATGTAGGATCTGACTCGAGTTAAACTTAAACATTCTCTTGAACAATTTTTTTAGGGTGGGGTGGACCCGGTGGATATGTCTACCAGAAGGCCTACCTTGAGTTCTTCTGCTCCAAGGACAGGTTGAGCTCACTGATTGAAAAATGCAAGGCCTTCCCATCTCTCACCTACATCGCTGTGAACAAAGCTGGAGAAACCTTGTCTAATGTGTCCCCTACTGATGTGAACGCGGTGACATGGGGAGTCTTTCCAGCGAAGGAAATCATCCAACCAACTGTTGTTGACCCTACTAGCTTTGTCGTGTGGAAGGATGAGGCTTTTGAGATCTGGACAAGGGGATGGGCACGTACATACCCTGAAGGGGACTCTTCAAGGACTGTATTGGAGTCGGTAAGTACTATTCCTACTTGCATATCTTCTACCTGTTTAGGAATCTGATCAGATTGTCCCAGTTTTTTTTTCATTACGCCAAAATAAGCTAGCCTTGGAGGTTCAACTCCCATAATTATAAACTACAACAATACCTATGAATGTATGTGAACACATATTTTGAAAAGTTGTAGATTAGTAATCTCATATGTGTGTGAACACTAATATTTTGCTTTTATCAATTTTGCAGGTGCAAAGCAATTATTTCTTGGTCAGTTTGGTTGATAATGACTATATCAACGGAGATCTATTCGGCGTTTTCAAGGATCTGTGAAAACTACCAACCTTCATTCTCTTCCCCACTGTTTGATTTTAAGAGTAGGTATTGTGATTGTATGGGAAGTGTCATCTCAGTGCAAATTATCTGCACAATATCATATTATTTTGCAATTTAGTTTTCGTTTATATTTCCCTTCTCCTGATGTGAATCACATCTCGAGTGTCTGGAAAATGATGCTCTTCTCGTGTTTTCTTTTCTTTCTTTTTACAATTTGTATCAAATAATTAATTTATTATTTAGTAAATGGCAAAGGGAAACCGTCTATATTATAGACAGACAGTGCTTTATGGTTGGATGTGGATCAGAAAGATTTTTGTGTCATCAAATCTGTAGTTACCCAGTACTTCTCTTACTGCGAGTACTTTGGTACCTAGCCAGTTCAAATTTCAATCCAAACTTTTCTTTTCGCCGACAAAACAAAAAAATAATCAGAAAACAGAAAACAAGAAACCCCCAAAATCCCAGCAGCGCCTATAAATCTTAAGTATGTGCCTTGTCCACAGCTAAAATCTCCCTAAGAATGCCTCAACCACTATATTGATCAGATGAGAACGCCTCGAGCACTATTTTCCCGAGCTTTACCTGAAATTGAAGTTGGTTCTAATTTTTCCTGAATTATTTCTTCCCAGCCAGTTCGGAACACGTTCGACAGAGGCATTTCTCATTTATCCACCGTAACGGAAGGAGAGCGACGCTCTGGGTATTAGTTTGAATGATAGGGGACTTAAAAACTCTCTTGAATTCTCTGGGACTTAAAAACTCTCTTGAATTCTCCACCCTCTGCTTCCTTAAATTCATCCAAATGTTGTTGAAAATCCAAGAAATTGAAGGTTCCTACTCAATTACGATCGATACATGATGAACAGGTTTTTACTTTTTTCCATTACTCTCTCTAAAGTCTCTATGTCTATGCAATTTACACATTTACTTTGCTCAACTGTTACTTTTCTTATTTATAATTATGAATTTAAGTTTTGTTATTTGATTGATGTCTTGACATGAATTTGAATGAAATCATAAACATAGTAAACCTAGATGTTGACTACCGAAATGTTTTAAAACGACAAACAAGCAATTACTTCAAGACTTCAGGTGTAAATATCAATGGAAACGATAGACAAAAAAAAATCACTAAACTTGTAGAAGTATTATTTAACCGACACAGAGTGCAAATGAAAATTAGTTGGATGATACTTGAAGAAGATGCAAATACACATATAAGATACTTCGGTGGCTAGTGCAATTTTGAACTTGTAGTATGATTTTCTTTAAGGATTCACACGGCAAACGAATAGTGAAAGGGGAAAACAATTTGTTTATGGAGATGAAAGGGTAAAACCGTGTAGCTATTTGGGTTCAATTGTTGCTGAGATTCCACCACTATATTCAAAAGATTCACTGTCAGTGATTTCCTTTCTTGGTAGAGATTCATTGTAAGGATGGCGAGGGACTCCCTTTGAAGCTCCAAAATCTGTTGCAGATGATGCAGCCGAGTCTGTGGCCACTCCATCATTTTGTAAAATGCTTTCAATCTCTTTTACACAGTCACCCATTGTTGGACGGTCTGCCGCCGTTTCTTCAACACATCTCATTGCCAATTCCAGAAAACTTGTAAAACCTATAAGGTGACCAATATTTTTGATACTGGGATCCATTATCTCTGATAGGCCGTAGTGATGTGCGTCAGTCTTGTTCATTGCCATCTTTACTTCTCGAACAATGTACTTTCCCTTTTCTATTGGCTGTCTAGCAGTTATCAGCTCAAGCATTACTACACCAAAACTGTATACATCACTCTTTTCTGTTAACTGTTGAGTCATGTAATATTCAGGATCCAAATAACCCTGCAGCAGAAATACAAAATGAGACTAGAAAATTAGTTCTTGATTTTAGGATCTCAGTACATATATACAAAACGTACAGAAGTATGCTTGAGACAATTAGGATATATATTTAATCTTTTTGAAGCTACAGTCTCGTTTGCATATTTATTTAGAGATGCATGACTTTGAGTCTTATGATGCACGAAGATGTCGCAACCTGCTGCACAAAAGACATTAAATTAACAAAGGCTTGGTAGGTGTAGTAACACTCACCAATGTGCCTTTCACTTGAGTCGATACATGTCCCTTTCCAGTATCTTGTACCAACTTTGACAAGCCAAAATCTGCAACCTTGGCAGTTAAGTTTGCATCCAGAAGAATATTGGTAGTCTTGACATCTCTGTGAATTATGGGCGGATTAGCAAGCTCATGCAGATACGCCAGTCCTCTAGCGGAGCCCAGAGCAATCCGAAGTCTTCTCTTCCAATCCAAATAAATGCCGGACCTCGCTACGATTGATAATCACGCCATAATATTTAGTAGATTTCGAAAAGGGCAGGCAATCCCAACACACCTGGAAGAAAAGGAAAAACGACAAATTGAGGTTGACAAACTTACCTGACAAACTTTCTCTTAGTGTTCCGTTAGGCATAAACTCATAGACTAGCATCTGTTCTCCCTGCTCAAAACAAAATCCCACAAGGCCAACAAGGTTCTTGTGATGAACCCTTGAAAGCAACTCAATTTCAGTTTTGAACTCATGCGCCCCCTGCATCGATCCCTGCTGAGCTCTTTTGATTGCAATCTCTTGGCCAGTGAGTATTCCTCTATAAACCTGTAGCAAATAGAAATGCACTCAGTATTGATTGTTCAAAGATTTTAATAATTGTCACACATGAAACTCGATGAAATGGGATTTTCACCTTCCCGTATCCCCCCGATCCAATTTCATTGGTGTCCGAGAAGTTATTGGTACATTTTTTCAGTTCTTCGTACGAAAACCATCTGGCTCCTTTTAATATCGGGGCACCACCGCTGTCTTTACCACTTGGAGCCCAGGACGCTGTTAAGTAGACAAAATAGTCTGAATGAGTCAATAATCGAGAAGGTTCACCTTAAATAATATTTGGATTTCTTGAAATGATAATAGCAGGTTGTCAAACAGTTGGTGTTAGCTGTTACACATTACCGAATGGTTTACTTAATTCAATTGCTTGTTCCGCACGCTTCTTCTGCTGGATGGCATATATTGCCACTCCAGCAAGTGCAAGGAGCAGAATAAAACTGCCAACTGCTATTCCAACAATTACTCCAATGCCTAATTTAGTCCCTCCTGTACCTGAAACATTTTATTGGTTCCTTTTTTCAGTCAATCCTCTTTCAGGATAACATATATCTCTAATTCTGTTCACTGGTAAAGATGTTATTGGTACCTTGGTATTCATAAGGAACTGCTTTGAACAAGTATGGCCCAAACTCGTGAGGAGGCTTAAATGTTTGGTTGGTGAAATTAAACCCAAGCCTTGAAATCTCGGGTCTGCTAAAATACTTGCCATGAGATGGAAAGAGAGCCAAATCAACTAGAAGGTAGTCATCTGAATTGAAGTGTGGATTGTCGAGGGAAACACTTCCAGGTTGTAGTTCAAGTTTCGACCACAGATCACTTTCCAGTTTGCCGAACAAAGTGGTATTTGTCACATCACGAAAGGATGGTGCTCTGAAAATAAAATATCCTTGGAATGGAAAGACACAATCACAACTTGCAGGGCTGAACCTTTGATTAGAAGGACAGGGTTTACAATTTTTAGCCAGACTGGTGCTGTAGGGGGGTGTTTTCAACACTTGCTGAAGCTGACAGAAATTTGTATTTGCAAGACTACCATTGCATACCGGATTTCCTACAAGTCTGCATTAGATTAATTGGTAAGAATGAAATTGCTCAGGGAAAACAACACCTAAAAAGAACTTGCTTATATGGACCAAGTTGTAAATGCATATAACTGGCTACTAAGACAAACTCTCACATTAGAGGGTTTGTGTATCCGGGGCCTAGATTTACGGAGCTAATCTTGTTGTCCTGCAAATCAACAAGCTGTAATTGTTGGCTGATGCTGTCGCCCAAATCAAGAGTGCCATTCAGTAGATTCCCCTTCAGCTTCCTGTCAAAGGTATATGACAAAGGTTAATATTATTCCTTGGTCTGACAGAATAGATTCAACACCTAATATATCATCTTATTCATCAAGAACCCAAAACTCACACTTGTTGTAACTCCGGAAAGCTGAATAGTTTTGTTGGCAAAGAACCCTGGAGATTTCCATTTTCCATTACTCTGATCACCCACGGCCAGAAGATATGTTCATTAGATTGTTTAATCGTTTAAGGAAATTGACATAGATTTATATAATTCAACACTCTGTAGTGGATACTGAAAACTCACAGAGTGGTAAGAGAGTCAATTGTAGAAAACCACTTTGGAGGTTCTGATAAATCGAAAGCATTGTTACTCAAGTCCCTGAGATGCGTATATGCCACAGTGGAAGCTTGTCAGTTTACACGGCCAAAGGAATACCAATAAAATTAAAATGAAGTTGAGACAGTCATTCACAGATAATGCGAATTTCCATGTTCTGTTCTTACACATAGTTGAGTGAAGTCATTCCAGTTAGATCAGGGACTGTGCCAGTCAGATCATTGTTTGATAAATGCCTGAAAAGAAACAGCATTCAATGTAAATCACCAGCAAGTTACAAAACTAGTAACTGTGAACTAATAACACTATAAAATAAAGAAAAGAAAACTCACATTTCGCTAAGTTTTGTGAGACTATTAATCTTTGATGGTACTGGACCACTCAGTTTATTTCTATCAAGTCGACTGTTGCGGAAAAGATCTTTATATGTTAATTGATACAGTTGGGAAAAACAGGAAAGAGAAATGAGTTTAAACAACATGAGGTAATACCAAGCAGGAGTTGCAGGAAAGGTACTCACAGAACCTCAAGAGTTGAAACTTGTGTAATTGAGTCTGGGATGTTCCCAGTTATTTGGTTTCCGTCTAATAATCTACAGGCAAAGAAGCACTAGCTACTTAGCATAAGTGAGAATGAGAAGCTTATATAATACTGTAACGTGAGTATTGCTTACATGTGTATCAGAATCATACTGGAGTTGAAAAGCTGTTCAGAGATGGGACCGGATAGCTGGTTTTTGTTGAAATGACTGCAAATCCAGTGGTTGCTTGTAACGTCATGAGGAAGGAACTTTTGATTATTTTTTCTTCTAGGAAAGGGTTTAAGAAAATTAATACTCACAAGTGCTTTGCCTTGAGGAGAAGATCCAAGCCTGGTTGACTATCATTTGAGACCGGGAGAGAACCTCTGATCTGATTTTCTGACAGATCCAACCAGTAAAGTTCAGTGAGTTTACCCAAGCTAGGAGGTATATTCCCGCTGAAGTTGTTGGAATTCAATGCCCTGAGAAAAGGAAATTCCCAAATTGTTATTCATATCCGCGGGATATTAGCCCGTTGATAACATTAAGGAAGAACTGGATCATCTTTTCAAAGGTCTTACAAGAAGGTCAGTTGTGCTAGATTGCCTATATCATCTGGTACGCTTCCGGTGAAGCCACAGCCAGCTAGGATCCTGTAAGATGGCAATTTATTATAAAGAAATGGAATCAGTATAAGACTACTAGTTACCGAATCAGAAAAAGGAAATGAAAAATAGAGGAGAGTAGTAGCCAATATCCAGCTTTTCAAATCTTACAGAAGGTTGAGCTTTTGCAGATCTCCTACCCGTGCTGTGAGAGAACCGGTCAGGCCAGGGTTGAACGACAAGTCCCTGCAACAATCAGTATGAACCCGTTGGCGTAAGTAAGTTAGGATTCTTATCTGTCCTGCCTTTGAATGTTAATTTACATAATCTATTTTTCTTAACAGTAGAAACTAATATCTCAGGTTCTACAATCATCTCCATTGGGGCATTGCCCTTTGGCGTCTTTCTACTTCTTTTCTGAACTCCACTGGCTATTAAGAATTAAGAAGAAGAAAAAGAAAGGAAACTCAAACTCACAATGATCTCAATTCAGTGAGTCCTCCAATGTCACTACTCAATGTACCTTTAAGGTTCATGCCGGATAATCCCCTGAAGGATTATTAATAAGACAAATATAAGATAATTATTAAGTTATAGAATGAGGACTAAAAACACAAAATCAGATTATGGTGATACTATGACTGAAAAAAAAAGAAGTAATCTCACAGTGCAGTAACCCTTGAATTGGTGCAGCTAACACCATCCCACTGATTACCGCAAGGATCGTCTGAGTTCCAATTTGGAGGCGAGTTCTCCCAATTAACCTGTAAAGATTGGAGCACTGCAACTGCAGTCCAACACATTTTCAGTTTAGTTCTTTTTTCTATGTAAACTTTTTTTTTCTTTTCGTTTTTGAACCTTTAGAGTTGAAAGGTATTACCGCCTTCGCATGACTTGTGAACTAAATTTTTTTCGTATTTTGCAGAATGACATGCCCTAGCTATATCAAACGATGAAGCATTTTCTATTGGGGACTCGAGGAGATGCAAATGGTCAAAGTGAACTTATTTTTGAACTATTTAATCCTGGAAGCTTTATATCTTATACAGTTCTTTTGCCATTCAGATTAATTCCCTTACAACCTGATATTGAATTTACAAATTCAGTAGTCATAATTTCCAAATTCGATAATTTTATGCTTTAGGAATTATACAATGGGGAAGATTGAAAACGCTGCGAGAGAACTGTCAAAATAAGAGCCAACTTGCAAAAGCACACAATTGATTGTAAGAGCACAAAGAAGAGCTTTGGCCTGAAACTCTCAAGTTGGTATTCCAGCTTACTTTTGAATACACTACCCAAGACATACTCATCGGGTAAAATTGTTTATGTATTCAATTTCGTTTCTCTAATGTTAAACTAAGGAAATATAATTGATACTCCATTATATAGGCAACAACAATAAATTCTGTTCAGAGCTACTATATACAGGATCACTGATAGCTCTTAATCTTCTTTCGGTTCCTAGTGTGTGTTATTATCTAGGTATATTGTTACTTAGGACACCATGCTAACTCTCAAAAACTATTCAAAGCAAAACATCTCAGATCTCAATGAAACTAATAGTTGCCTGAGCTAATTGATATATGTTGAACAGCTTCATGTCTGAAACTGGAATTTGTTACTGCAGCTATTAAATCATGAGTTGCTGCTGTTACTAATGTGTGAGATGATTCCAACAATAGTAGCTATCTCTTATGCAGGAACATATATTTGAATGTAGAAGGACCTCGTAATTGACGATTTCAACATATATGAAAGAAAACAAATATGTGAAAAAACAGAAAAGGCATTAACGTTTAATAGGTGAGTCTACTTTACCATCTGTGCCGTCTGTAAATGAATTAACTAGAAGTACTGGTGTAGAACAGAATAACAGGAAGATCAGCAGCCGAATTGCCGCCATTTATTGACGAAGTAATAGAACAAAGATTCCGATACGCCGGCCAAGGTACGCAACTCAAAAGTCAACCCACCATTACCACAGCTAACAGAACTAGCTCTTGATAAACCCTTTTAATGATCTCTGAAATAATTGAACCAGTAATAACTTGGTCTTGCTATCTCCTTCAATACTACTCTCAGCAATGAAAACCAATCAAAATCAGAGTCTCTCTCTCTGTCTCTCTGAACCACTGTCTAGTGGTTGAATATATTTAAGTGTGAAAGATAAAGAAATTCATGAAATTATGATCATGTTTATAATCATCATCATGTCATAGTTGGGTGGTATATTGGGCAGCTGGTAAGAAAAATCAGTTATTCTCACTTATTTTCCCGTGTCTTTGAAGGCAAACTTATTTTGTATGGATCTTCGAATATTTCATCATTTCTTCTCCCTTTTCCCTCTTGTAATAATTTAAAACTGATTGAGATGTGCTACCATGTCTTTCTATCCCCACTACTAGAATTGCTCGCACTAACACGACGACTTCCTTGATACATAGAGTACATGAGAAGGTGCGGGCGACTTTTTCTTTTTTTTTTTGGTTTTTGATCGGTCGTCTTTGGAGAACTCGACTTTTGCAATTGAATTTTTGTTTTTCTTTCTGTTTCTATGTGTATAAAGTATTGAAAAACTTGAACAACTACAACTCTCAAAAGACTCGGTCGATTTCTTGTGTTCTTATAATACAACAAGTTGCTAGTATTTTTCATGTATTTATTTGTTCTGGTTGTCAAATTTATTAATGATCAGCACAGCTGGGCAATGGAATTGGGACCCCAACATTCTCTTTATTTCTCTCTTAAAAATACCAATTTTGCGCGTGTTGCTCATTCAGTCTAGTTTGTCACGCCTAACTAGACTGACTAACCCTTCTGTCGATAGAATACTAATCCAAGAATAATCGGCCTTCTAATTAACAATAAAGCTTTTTGTAGCTTAATTAAAATTAATCAAGAACTTAACGATTAATGACAGCTTAAATATAATTAGTTAATATAGGGATAATTGTAAAATTGCCCCAAAAATGCATGACTCGTCGGCAAAATGTCCCGTAAAAAAAGTTATGAAAAAATGCTATATCGTTACATTTTCCTTCCATCTGTCATTAAATTGTCAAACTATGCACACTTGACCTTATACATGTGTGGGTCTTAAGACGAGATTACCCTTACTTTTGAATTTCGTCACGTCTCCTAAGGTTTTAGATTTGGACGGCTAAAGGGTAATCTCGTCTTAAGGTCCACACATGTATAAGGTCAAGTATGCACAGTTTGACCATTTAACGACACATGGATAAAAAATATAACGATATGACATTTTTCCATAACTTTTTTTTTACGCAATATTTTCTCGACGGGACATACATTTTTAGAGTATTTTCCCTGTTGTCCCTTAATAATACCTTCTTAGTTTTCTCCCTCCCCTTTACTAAGTCGAGCTCTAACTATTCATTCATTATTGTCTCATCATTGTTTTTGTCTTAAAACATTCAAAATTCTTCCTAATTCGAGTTCGAGCAAAAAGTTGAAAACTTGGAATCCCTGGAGGATGCAGGAGGATATTCCAAAACTTTTATACATGATGTTTAACTTGACTACTAGTACTAAAAATAAAATTAATTAACATTGGTATGGTATTATGATATTAGTTTTGTTTCTTAATCTTGGTTCCTAATCGTACAAGATAAGATATGGAGACATTGACAACTTATAAGTTGCAAGTAACCAGCCTAGCCTGGTATAACAAATCACTCTTCATTGAATGTTGCAGATAAATATGTATGTGGATAGTTCTTCGATTTGTCATCAATAATGAGGAGGAAGTTCCTCAACCACGAAGGCGTCTAATCCTTTTGTCAAATTTACACCACAGAAAAACATAATTAAAATATTCATGTGAGAATTATTCCGGTTGGAAAAATAAATATAGATGAGATGGTTAGGCAAGTATCATTTCCCCGTTTAAATCCAACAACTAATCCAGTGGTAAATAAATGCAATTTAATTTATTTGATCATATTGCCTCATCCAAACGTCTGCATCTAACTAGCTTGGCATGTGAACATGTGGAGACGAGTTGGTTGGCAGCAAGGGAAGTTTGCTGGTTGGTCCAAAACATCCAGATTCATTTAATCTATGGTCCATCCAGAAAAAATATTTAACCGGAGGTCCAAAAATATTTTGGTCTTGTAAAAAGACCTGATTGCTCTTCTTATTGTACGTGCGGATATTAGAGAAACATTTCTCTCTCTGTTTCTTCCATTAAAACGAAAAAAACTAAAGGAAAATACAAAAAAACAGATCCGTATATCAAAAATTCAACAACGAAGACGAAATCGAATGCCAAAAATTCATCAACAAAAACAAATCTGAAAATACCAAAAATTCATCAACGAAAAACGAAATCAAAATCAAAATCATCAACAAAAACATATCTTTTTTCATATCATGCTCCTTCACCAAAATTGAAGAAATCAATTAGTAGAAGAAGAAAATAGTATTCCTGCACCATCAACAAAAGAGAAGAAGAAAAGAAGTGGTAGAGGGGTCGCTTGCTTTGGGTTTGGCGCATTTCATGTAACAGGCGAACAAAAGAAAAAGAAGATTTCCATTAGTCACCAAAAACAGTACATATTGATCATTTAGTACATATTGGTATGTACTGAAGGAAAATAGGTATTGGAGGAAAAAATATATGATCTCACAATACATATTGATATGTACTGAAGGAAAATATATATCGAAGGAAAAAAATGTATGATCGCACAATACATATTGATTCAACAGTTAATAATGATATGTACTGAAGGAAATATGTATCGAAGGAAAAAAATATATGATCCCATAATACATATTGATCCAACAGTACATATTGATATGTACTGAAGGAAAATATGTACCGAAGGAAATAGAGTAGATGATCCAACAATACATATTGATTCAACTTTATATATTGATATGTATTGAAGGAAAAAGTATATGATCCCACATTACATATTTTCCTTCGTACATATTGATATACACCGAAGGAAAGTATGTACCAAAGAAAAAAGAGTACACTCCCACAGTACATATTGAAAATAACAACCTTTAATAAAAAAAAATGAAAATAGCGCTAACCTGAAACAAAAAAGAGGAGTAATCATCACTTTAATCGACTAAATCATATCGTTTGAATAGACAACCTTCATCTTCCAACATTGAATATCAAATCAAGAGTAAGAAGATTAAAAAGTTTAAACAAAACCAAAAAATTGATGAATTTGTATCTCCTTCTTCTTCTCTATATTCTGTATATTCTCGAATCTTTTTCTTCTTCACCAAAATCATCTTCTTCTCCTTCTTACAGATCTGAAATTGAAAACTAGGTCTAAGAAAATCAAAAGTTGTTTGCTTCCGAGTAAGTGTATATGAATATGAATATTACGTCTCGCTGAATACAAATATAGAATCAATTTGAAGACCTAAAACACATATACAGATCGATCAAAGATCTAAGAAGATAATTCACTGTTTCTCTCTCTGTTTAGAACGAAGGTTGTAGACAAAAGGATAATTTTGGTATTTAGAGAAACATATTATTAAGACCCACACGTGCTTGATGTTGGGAATAAGTTTTTTTGGTCCAAAAACATGTTTTTGGACCACCAGTTAAGCTATCTCTAATGGATGAATTAATCATTAAACGGGTCACCATATATGGTTAATCAGTAATTCCTAGTGGCAACAATCAACAGTCAAACACACCCGACGTAGCTTGTGTCAGCGCATCCAAGTCCATGACTTAGTCTATGTTGGATAAGCATATCTTTCGAGTCTTAAATGCGTTTTTATATTTTCCGATTCTTAAGAATTCTGCTTTATCTTTTAAGTAGAAAAGAATCTCACTGAGATATCTTGCGTTGGTTAGTAGTATATATTAGATATAACAATATCCAACTGAGATATGTTAGTTTTGTATCCATTATATACTGAGAGCTTTCTCTCCTTTAATGTTAAGCTGAAAAACACTCAAAATATCTTATTGAGTTGGTATCAACCAGAAGATCCAACCCCACGCTCACCATGTCTGCCAATACCCAAACTCTACAACAACTTCATATCAACCACATCGTCAACATTAAGTTGAATGAAAACAACTACCTATTATGGAAAATACAGTTTCAGCCACTTTTGAATGGCTATAACCTATCTGGATATGTAGATGGTACATTACAAAAACTACCAAAACTTCTACCTAACCACAAGACATCAATCCAGCATATACAAAATTTGTAGAGCAAGATCAAATACTTATGGGATGGCTTCTATCTTCATTAACTAAAAGTGTGATGACAAGAGTTGTTGGCTAACAACTTCAAAACAAGTCTGGGATGCTCTTGAAAGTCGATTTTCCCCAAATACAAAAGCATACCAGATGCATCTTAAGAAAGAGCTACATAATCTTCACAAAGGTAATAATAATATGCAAGATTATATTTCTAAAGCCAAGTCAATGTTTGATGCACTTGCAACATCTGGGATTACTTATTTTATGATGACATGATGTCTTCAGTTATGAATGGTTTGGATCAGTCTTATGATCATATAGTAACAAATTTAAGCACAACTACTGATATGCACATTAACACTTTTTGTGCTCACCTTCTTACCTTTGATATGAGGCTACAACAACAATTAGCTCTTCTTCAACAACCTTTGGCCAATGTAGTTGTTAACACAAGCAGGGATTCTTCGCAAATACCATATTAAAAAAGGATCTCATTCAACAACAATCAAACAAGGCAGTTTTGACCTTCCTATAATCAAAAAGACAAAGATTAGCAAGATCCAGGCCCTTGCCAAATCTTTGGTAAAGCAGGCCACATAGCTAGAAGATGTTGGTTTCGTTATACAGAGGATAGGCCAGCACAAAGACCTAATAATCCAATAACATACTTAGCACTGCCAGGAGGAGCAGCAGATGCAAACTGGGTCACAAACACTGGTGCAACCCATCATCTTACAACAAATCTCAATAACTTGAATATAAAACATAAATATGATGGCTCAGAAACAGTTCAAGTAGGCGATGTTAATACCTTACTTTTTGAAAACATTGGTAATGCATCCTTCACTCATAACAATAGATGCTTTGCACTATATAGTGTCCTTCACGTTCCTATAATTAAAACAAATCTTCTTTCTGTCTCCAATTTTTGTAAGGACAACAAAGTATATTTTGTGTTTAACTCAGACTATTTTCTTGTGAAGGATCAACTCACAGGGGACATCTTGTTGAGAGGCCAGAATAAAAATGGACTCTACATTCTTGATGAAGTTCGAGAGATTAATACATCATCACCCACAACCTATGTATCAGCAACAATACCCCTTTGGCATCAAAGATTAGGCCATCCCATGCTAAGGACAGTATCAAGAATCATCAAAAACCATTCTTTACCAGTTTCAAATAATGTTTTCAAGTTTTTTTATTCTTGTCATTTAAGCAAAAGTAACAAGCTTTCTTTTCCTTCTAGTAGTACAATAATTGATAAACCTTTGGGTTTAGTTGTTGTTGATCTTTGGGTTTCTCCTTATTTATCAAGAAATGGTTTTTATTATTATCTTCTTTTACTAGATGTAGATTCCCGTTACACATGGATTTATCCTCTAGTTAACAAGTCAGATGCATTTCCTGTCTTTGTTCATTTTAAAAATCAAATTGAAAACCTCACTGATCATAAGATTAAAATCTTTCAGTCAGATAATGGTGGAGAGTTTCGTAAGTTCACTTCCTTTTTGAATGAAACTAGTACAATGCATAAATTCTCTTCCACTCATACCTCAACTTAAAATGGATTGACAGAGCGTCGAATTCAACACATCACTAATTCAGGTTTAGCTATTCTGTTTCATGTATCCATGCCCACTTTATATTGGTATGAAGCCTTTACCACAACTTGTTTTTTAATCAATCGTTGCCCAGCTTCCCAAAAAGAAATAAAATCTCTACTTAAGTTGTTGTTTAACAAGAAGCCAGATTTATTGTTTCTCAAAGTATTTGGGTGTTTATGTTACCCAAGTTTAAGGACTTACAACAATAAACTTCAACCCAGGTCTTTTCCATGTGTTTTCATAGGGTACAACGGTGTTCATAAGGGTTATTTGTGCCTCCATCTTCCAACAAAACGTTTGTAAATCTCTCGACATGTCAAGTTTGTATAAGATTCATTTTCTTTCAGTGCAAACTCCATAGTTGGAACTGTGCAACACCTACCTAAGGTAAGCCCCACTACCAAGATCTTTTCTTCACCAGTTTTCATTTCACCATAACTTTCATCTGTGCAGCAACACTCTACATCTGACTTAACTTCTATTCAACAAGTTGAACCATTTTCTCTAGAGCATGAGTCTCCAGCCAACACAAATGCCAACTCTCCACCTCCTCAACAAGTAATCCCACAGGTTGGCAATGCCGCTGCAGTTGTTCCTTTACAACCTCAACAACCTCAACAACCTCAACATCCAATGGTAACCAGGGCAAAATTGGGAATCATAAAACATGTTAAAAAATTGTGTTAAACATCCACAAAACACCCATTAGTTCTCACTGATGTCATGGCTCCTACATACTACATTCAAGATTGCAAAGATCCTATGTGGTGTCCCTCCATGGATGAAGAGTACAATGCACACATCAAGAATGATACTTGGACTCTAGTTCCCTTTGAACAAGGTATGAACAAGCTTGGCTCTAAATGGGTTTTTTAGAGTTAAACAAAAGGCAAATGGTAGTATTGATCGTTACAAGTCAAGACTTGTAGCAAAGGGATTTCACCAACAAGAAGGTGTATATTTCGGTGAAACATTTAGCCCAGTAGTTAAGCCATGTACTATACAACTAGTTTTATCCATTACTACAATGAATGACTGTCCTCTGCGTCAACTAGATATCCAAAATGCTTTCTTGCATGGATTTCTTGAATAAGAGGTTTATATGAAGCATCTTGCAGGGTACATGGATCCAAATTATCCAAATCATGTTTGCAAATTGAACAAGGCCTTATATGGCCTAAAGCAAGCACCTGAAGTTTGGTTCTCACGTCTCAGTGCCTACCTAGTTAACTATGGCTTTACAGGTTCAATTGCTGGTAGTTCTCTTTTTGTCAAGCATTCTTCTTCAAGCATCCTATATGTCTTGATATATGTCGATGACATCATAATCACAGGTTCAGACTCCAACCATATACAACAACTCATTTCTGATCTGGGAAGAGTGTTTGATGTTAAGGATATGGGTGACCTGACCTACTTCTTAGGTATAAAGGTGCACATGAAGGGGAAGCAACAAATACTCAGCCAACAAAAATCATTACGCCGAATTCTCCTTTTTCGACGGACCAAAACCGTCAATGATAAAGATTATCGACAAAGTCCACCCGTCGGACGGTCTGTCGTAATTTGAGGTGTCGAAAACCTCAAATGATAGTGACCTACTGTCAATAATTATCGATAATAAAAAACGAACTTTACTTTTCAATAATTATTGACGAGGATTACTTATCAATTAATTAAAATTTTGACAGACAATGTTTTTATTAATAATTACAATTATATAGATAATGTTTTGTTATCACTAAAATTGTAAATAAAAGTAAAACGAATAACTAAAAACACTTTTAACTTCAAAATAAATTCTCGTATATTGTAAAAGAGTTCAATCTCATAGGAAATTTTGATAACATCCAAAAAAACATAAAAAAACATAAAAAAAACAGCGTTCATAGCCGATAAGGCTTAACGCTTGGTTTCGGCCAATTGATCGCATGCCTTATCATAACATCACCAAGCTTTCCATCTTCATCAAATAATTCAGTATCTTTGTCAAATATTTCTTCAATAATTACACTATATGCATGTTCCACCGGTACAACAACAATATTGTAACTACCCAAAACAATGGTTTTCCCTTTAAAGTTTTTGATGAAGCATGAGCTTGGCAAATTGGACTCAACCGGCACCTACATGCATCAATACCAAACATCAATCACAGTAAACAAGCTTATCATTACTGCAGTAATGACACCAACATAGACAGTACTGGAGAGTCAATTGATATAGATATAATGTATTTATCAATTAGAACACCTGACAGTTAATTCACTGATATAAAGGTAATGTATCATATGCATTCGTTTACCTACCAGAACTTGTTCACATAAGGGCATTCACAGAAATTAGACAAGACCAATACATACGACAGAACAACAAAAATTCAGTAAAGTTTTCTCTGAAGACAATAGTAATTAAATTTCTTTACTTTACTTTCTTTCTCCTCCTATAAATGCCCACTGCCGTAATTGATTCCATATATCTTTATGCACCTAAAAGATTGATTTCTTTAAAAGTACTCAGCAATTTAACACAATTCTGAATATAAATTGTTTTGTAAGACTTTACATATATCTTACCTGATTAGATGATGATGATGACGTACATTTTTCCACAAGTATCCCAACTTATGTTTTGAGTAACTGGATATTAGACTGCATACTCTTGTTCTCTTGTTGTACTTTGCAAAGGCTTTATCTACTTAGTGCTGAAGCACGTATCTGAGTCTTTGTAACACCTCCTCCCATTCCTCTTACATAACCTTTTCGATCACGTCCACATATCTAAGAAAGAGACATGAAAAGTAAGGTTACACCAGCGGAGAAAATTGAATTTTACAAAAGATGTTTTATTAATAACCTGTGCGGCAACATCGATATCATTATGACCATTTGGATCAGCATCCACAAGTTCTTTAATTTTTCTCTATAAGATCAAAAGTCATTTAAATTAACTACATACACTAGGAATTAATATTCTAATAGTCTGACAAAGGAATTTTAGTCTAATCATATAAAAACAGAATCGAAAGAACTTGAGTAGTCTTACGATTTTAATATCTGAGGCGAAGGTGGATTCAGGATCACTTATGGTCTTGGTTACATGGGTTTTCGTAAATACGATACATCTGTTAATTTCACCAGTAGTACTTTCTTTTTTCTACAATTAAAAACAAAACTCAGTTAGTTACAAGTTCATATAATGCAATGAAGACCTGATTTCATACAATGCAAGAGAACATATCAAATATATGATGCCCTCATATCTCATAGCTATAATAGATCATTCATAGTATTATCAAAGAATTTTTATAACAGGTGTATTATCACCAACCAGATAGGGAGGGAGAAGAAATAGAGATGTAGGAGAACAAAAGGGAGGGGAGAGAAGAGGGGAGGCAAACACTTAATGGTTACCAATTCCCTACCAGCTCAATTTCTTACCAAGTCATGTATTGTACGAGAAATTCCTTTACTGCTACATGATTGTAGTAGTTCAACAGCTTCTCTAGCTTTTTTACCAGCTACACGGCATGTCCTATCCTCATCTGTATTGCAGAAATACACAAAACTTTCACAATCTTCTCTTTTTGCAATCAAACATTCTGACATATTTCTTTTCCTATCAGCTATAGTATCATATTTATCCAACTCAAGTCGAAGATGATGTTTCCAATTTATCCAATAAATATTAGCCTTTTTCAATACATTATGCTTATAAATTTCAGCTACCTCATACATTATGCTAATAAATTTGAGCTACCTCATACTTAGACTTTGTCAATGCATTATGTAAAGCTGAAATCTATTTACCTGGTGGCCTATAAGTGCTTCCGTAGCTATTAGCGGTATGGTCTTCGTTGTTAGACTCGCTGCGAGAGTCATTTTCTTGTCTGGAGCTTTCATTTTCTTCAACTTCATGTTCACCGATACTAGATTGACATATTTTTCCTGACATCATCAAACTAAGTAACCAAAATGTGTCAAATGATGCAGAGAATAACTACTAAACCAAAAGAAAATCACAGACCATCAAAATGTATGACAAATAAAATATTAAAATAGAAATATTATTAAAATTCTTATAACTACTAAACCATCAAAATGTACTATAAAAAAACTCAACCATGAACATTAGACAACTAATTTTCTTCACTCTGAGAATGTAGACAACGAGGCTTCATCGGCAGCTCCAGAGAAAACAAAAGGATTTCGATAAGCATCGAAATGATGATGTAGTTTTTTTGGAACCTCCAATACAATATGCCAAGTATCCCTTGTTTCGTCTTTGCAATAGAAAACCTGAGATGCTTGGGAAACATGGATAAATAGCTCGTCTTCTACATTTGTATTTATTTGGAACCTTGCAAAATTGACACAAACTACATTGGTTTCTGGATCCACCTTACACCCATTAACCTTGTCTTTCGTGCGCACCAATCACAGAAAAATATTGTGATCTTAAAATCATTGTAGTAATTCAACTCAAGTATTTGCTTGACAATACCATAATAAGTCCCATTGTCAGCTTTCAAATTTGTATCACTGGCTCTTGATATGAAAGTGCGTACTGCTTTCATTGATACCCCACTATTTTTGTGTGGTTAAACTCACTTCTGAATAGGTTGTACTAAACACATATCCATTTACCTCATAAGACTTATATGAAATAACATTAATATCTGGACCATTTTCAAGCCTTTTAAGGATATTCATGTTTTCTTTCTCAAGTTGTTGTGTTAGCCAAAGAATACACTCCATGAATTTATTTGTTTGTTGCCTTCCGTGTTTCCCTGTAGACTTGTTCTAATCCTGAACGTAAGCATCATATTTCCTACAAACAAAATATTGTATCAAACTTGGTGTAACCTATATAAACATAAAATTTCACGTTTAGTCGTTATTGGGCCAACAAAATACAGTATAAAGAACTAAAGACTGTTCAGATCAAGAGTGTAACATACACTCGGTGTAAATTCATGTTTAGTCGTTGAGGTAAACATTACATTCATATTTCTAACTAAGTCAGACTAATAAGAATATAAAAGGTGCTCCCTAGAAATAACAAACCCACTTGTAAGAAAACATTACATTCAGATTATAGTAAAAGGTGCATATCCTCACATCGTAAAAATTGCACCTACTCAGTGGCGGAATTGTTTGTGAATTTGTGACTATATGAGGGGTCAACATTTTCTGGCCAAATCCTGGCTTAAGGTCCACAGAATGCACACCTTGACACTATAAACCACGACCATTACGAGTTTAGTAGGATATAAACTCCACAACTTAAATCATACCAATATGGAAGGTTCTGTAAATATTGGAATAAACAACTACAACCCATCTCATATTTCCTGGCAAGAACCAATATGAAGTTATGGAACACTATCAATAAGTTAATGACTATGGTACATCCTTATGTTATGCCGATCAGTTTGTTGCACAGTTTACAAGTCATCTCATATTTCCACCTATTTATACCGTAGTTGGGACAACAATCTCTCTCTGCGTTTTCTCTCCAATAGAGTATGCAATCATTGGGACAAGCATGGATAATTTCATAACTCATTCGAAATGGTTTAATCACATCTTTTGCCTTTTGACAATTTTCTGGCAAAGTGCACCTATCTGGCAAAACCTTCTTCATAAATTGTAGAAGTTCAGTGACAAGAGCTTCAGAACACTGATGCCTAGCTTTCATGCTCAGCAATTCTACTATTGAAGAAAGATTGGTATGCTGACCATCACAGTTGGGATATAAAGGTTGCATTGCATCCTCCACCTTCTTGTTGTAGCTACTATTTACTAGGGTTTTATCTAGAACATGAGCATCGTTTTGCTAATCAAACTCATTCAGCATTTCGTCGAGATTATTAGGATGGAAATATCCATTTGTTTCGTTGAACGAGTCCATCATTCTCGGAAATGATGATTCTGAATGATCACCAGTCGATGAACTAAGAACCTGTATGTTGGAACTAGTCCTAGGAAGACGTTTTCCATGATTAACCCAAAATCTGTATGACTTGTCCACTTCATTCAAAAACAAGTGCTCAAAAAATTCATTCAAGCTGAACTTCGAGTAGTTACGACATGTTTTGCATGGACAGAAACATTGATTCTCACCTAAGTTACGAGAAAATCATGTTGTGAACATTTAAACTTAACAGCACAACAGGGTTTCCACCAAATTACAGATTCACTTAATCTTAAAGCAAAAGCATACTTTTTCAATACAGTTCAATAAAATTTACTTCAATGGTCTAAGTAATGGAAATTCATGGTAACAAATTCATATATATAAATATCATAAATCATTTGAGCATATAAAATGATAACACAGTAAACTAAAATGTTAAAGATCACATAATTTTGAAATCAAACAAGCAAAATCAAATAAATCAAACCATCAAAAAAATTAGTTTGCATCCCATATTCCCTCCACCAAGATATAACAAACAAAAGAAAGCTGCTTATTGTGAAGGCATCTTGACTGCGACAAATATAAAATAAAAAGTTAATTCTGATATGCTGGTTAATGATATTCGTTATGGATGTGAAATTGGTAATATAACTAGAGATACCAGGAACCCATGTCTTTGTTTCTATAATTGTTAATGGTAGGATTGGGACTGATATATGGGCATAACAAAGCTAGAACTAAGTCTCTTCTAAGAAGCAGTAGCAAAATTAACAAACAACGACCAACCTTTCAGTCAAACTAATGAACCTTAAACCAGTACTGATTAAAAAGTTCGTATACAGTATTTAGAAGTTTTGCACTCGAGAAGAAATAAACTACCTTATCTACAACTATTAACCAAAGAGCTTCAAGTCTGCGAACCAAAATATTAACTCGGTAAATAATGGTAAATAATAATTAAATTAAACCAACTTCATCATACGAACAAGTTACACGCTAAAGACCAAGCAATAATGGTTAACTTTAGTTACAATCGGGATGGACTGTAGATAACAACTGAAAATGAATACTCAAAATTGGTCACTCACTGAATTTGGTTTAAAGGTCTAACCAAAGATATATACGAGTCTTCGTTACTAAGATATATTTCCTCCGTTTGAAGAAAAGAGTTACTATCACTTTTTCATTTTAGCCTAAAAAACTCTTTTCTTGAAACGGAGGAAATATATCTTAGTAACGAAGACTCGTATATATCTTTGGTTAGACCTTTTCCTGAAACGGAAGTAGTACTATATAAATTTCATAATCTAAGCTCGAACGACCACAAATTAGTTTGAAATACTGATCTCAAAACAACAACAAAATGTACTGACCTAAAATTTAGAAACAATATCACCCTAACATAATGTGAGGGAAGAAGATTGAAATGAAGCAGATGATTGAAATAACAGAGGAGAGAAATAAATTTCTTTATGAATATGAGAAATGATTACAGAGGAGAGAAATAACTAGCTAGGGTTTCTTTTTCTTTTTTCTGTCAAATTTTCTAGAGAGTAGATGAAAGAAAGGAAAGAAATATTTTTCCTCATTTACTGATGGGTTTACGAATATGCCTGTTAAAAATGAAGCCCAGTAATGGCCCGATTACATTATATGAAATCGATAGCCTTGGCCCATCAAAAATGAATTGACAAGCTTTTCCCGTTGAGTTTATCATAGGTCCCCTGTCGAATTTTTCATGTTTAGCGTAGTGAATATATTGCTGATTTGCTGGTAAGAACCAAGTTGGATGGTATTAAGCCAGTAACAACACCTCTTGCATCTCAACTCAGACTCTCAAAACAAGGTACATAGAAGTTTGAAGGTGTCACTCTTCACCCCAACATTGTTGGAGCCCTTCAATACCTTTAACTCGGCCTGACCAAGGTTGTTACGTATCAGATTTCAGTTCGTACCGGTCGAGGGCGATACACTGGTACGCCGGTATATCGGGAAAATTACGGTTTAAATATCCGTGAAATATCGGTCCATATATTTTATACCTATAATTTTATGAAAAAATACTAGTTCACATTTTATAATTATAAATATATTTTAACACGTTATAACAAACGTTTTTTCACAAAGTTTAGAAAGAAAAACTAGTAATCATCTAAAATATATAGATCCATAGATTTCATACAAAGTTCAAACTGGAAACATAAGAAAAACAAGAACAACTTCAAAGTTCATCGTCTAAAATGCTAATTAAACAAGGATATTACAATTCTAATCGAAATCATTAGATTAATTATAGATATTATCATATCCATATATAATTCTAAAATATCATAAAAAATTTGAGTAATAATTGAAACCCTAAAACAATGACTTTTTTTTAAATAAAATTTTAATTTTTTTTTAAATTTTGAATTTTCAAAAAAAAAAAAATCGTCCATATCGGCCGATATTTCGGTCAAATATCGTTGGCCGAAATTAACTACATAGGGCCTGACATATCCGTGGCAGTCAACAAGGCTTGCCAGTTTATGCATGAGCCTTATGTTGGACATCGGGAGATGGTAAAGATAATCTTACGTTACTTGAAGCATATAGTCAAACACTCAACAAATTCCTATATTCAAGCTTACTGTGATGCAGATTGGGATGGAAATGTAGATGACAGCCGCTCAACTAGTGGCTATTGTGTATATTTTGGAGGTAACTTAATGTCCTGGAGTGCTAGAAAGCAGAAGACTGCCTCACGTTCAAGCACTGAATCTGAGTATAGAGGCATTGCTATAACTACATCTGAGGTTATTTGGATCCAGTCCTTATTGAAGATCTTGGCTTGAATACATCTACGCCTAGAATCTAGTGTGACAATTTAGGGGCTACATATTTAACTACAAATCCAGTGTTTCATGCAAGAACAAAACACATTGAAATTGATTATCATTTCGTAATGGAGAAAGTCGGAAACAAAGAACTTGAGGTTCAGCTCATATCCTCCAAAGATCAGATTGCTGATATCTTTACTTAAGGCTTATCAGCTCCAAGATATCAGTTCCTTAGAGACAAGTTGAATGTCCAAAAACTCTCATTCAACTTGAGGGGAAGTGTGAGCGCATCCAAGTCCACGACTTAGTCTATGCTGGATAAGCCTATCTTTCAAGTCTTAACTGCGTTTTTATATTTTCCGATTCTTAAGAATTATGCTTTATCTTCTGGGTGCAAAAGAATTTCACTGAGATATCTTGCCTTGGTTAGTAGTATCTATTAGTTGTAACAATATCTCACCGAAATATCTTAGTCTTGTATTCATTATATATTTTTCCTTGGTCAGTAGTATCTATTAGTTGTAACAATATCTCACCGAAATATCTTAGTCTTGTATTCATTATATATTGAGAGCTTTCTTTCCTTTAATGTTAAGCTGAAAAACATTCAAAATATCTTCTTAAATGCTTGGAAAGCTTTACTAGAGCCCAGAGACATACAAAATAACTATTGTAGATCTCACACATAGCAACTACAATACCATTAAGATTTCGATGATGCCACGCCTAATATATCTTAACCAGAAAATTGATAGTGATGCATAGAGATTACCATAGCATGGCCATGACGCAGATATAATTTTAGGCAGGGATGGACCTATGAGAAAAGCCCAGGTTAGCCCTCTTTGCCTATGTCCACTAATTTTTTTGATTTCTTTCAGGTGATTTTTAACATCAGCCTGTGTCAAAATTAAAGCAATTTTTGAATCCGTCCCTGATTTTAAAGGCCAAAAGTTACATGATGTTTATGTTGCAAATGTAAAATAAGCTGCTCCATCTACAATAGGCTTGCAAAGCTAGCACTATTTACAATCTTAGCCGAGTGCGAACTGATAAGTGATAATCATAGTCGGATTTAAAACTCATCAATATTTTAATTCCTAAGACTATTAAATAAAAAGTCAGCTCACCAACTAGAGCTACATAAAGTTTAGTACAAAGTGTCAATTTTACAAAGTGTCAATTTTCTCTGTAAAGGTCAAAAATGTATCCTGTTGATTACTTATTTTTATTTAAAAACAATGACATCCATCCTGGTCCAAAACACTGAATACCTAGGAAAGGGAAATGTAAAAGAAATGGTCCATAAATTTTTCTGGAAAGAAAGATGGATCAGCTTTCCTACTCACCAACTCTTATATATAAGAACTATCAGTTGTTAAGTCCGAACTCCAAGTGTGTGGATATATACTGTATATATGATCATCATCTCCGGGATATCTAATCCTTGATGCTAGTATGTTTACAGTATATCACATTAGTTAGGTATGTTGTACTGTGCCAGATTAATAGATATATCGGCACAACACAACGTGTTGTATGGATAAACCCGTGGAACAACATAGCATGTCATGCTAAGAAGCACGTCTTTATATGCATACAACACTACATAACACGGTATAATACATTATATTTTATGTATTTTTGTAAAAGAGTCTTTATTTTAGTCCATTTTTGACATTTTATTTCGTTATGTTGACTTATTTATATAATATTAATATACGTAATATCTAAATATCTGAAAAATATTTTTTTAGAAAATATAAAATAAACGTGCCGACACGATACAACACGATTATTTTTCTGGCACAGAACAATACATCACGTTGTCTAACACGACACATCACAATACGCTTAAATCTCTAACACAGCACAATGTATCACACAACACATTAAACACGTAACTTTGTGGACTATATGGTGCTGGCCAGCAGGTTTTACCCCTCTAGTGAAATACACACGACGTAGCTCGGAAAGCTTTACTAGACATACCAGAAAAAACTCTTACAAATCTCTCGTGTAGCTTACTAGACATTCCATAAAAAAAAAACTCATACATATCTCCCATGCAGCAACCCCAATACCATTAAGGTTTAGATTGAGCATTGCAAAATGCCACGTCTGATATTTTTCAACCAGAAAATTGATGATATAGGAAGGGCCGTCTTACACGTTTAGGAAGCTCAAGGCAAACTAAAATTTGGAGCTTTTTGATGGGTTACCGAATTAGGATAAAAATTAGAATTTTAGATCATAGGAAAATAAATTTATATATTTAATATGATAATTTAGACTAAGCTATGTGGTTGAAGGTGTTAAAGAAAACTTCAACCTCTTTGGTCAAATTTGGAATTCTAAACTGATAATTTAACATAAAATAGCCCTAAAATTAATTATTGTTTTTTAAAACTAAAAATTCAGTAACACTTTAGTCACAAATTTAAGTGTTACAGTTTTCTGTAACATAAATACGTATAACAGAATACTTTATTGATACTTATAAAATATCATAAATTTTCTATTATTTAAAAAAAAAAATTTGGCCCCCAATAATTTGGGACTCTAGGCCACCGCCTATACGGCCTTGTCTAGGCTAGTCACTCCCTTCACATCCGCAAATAAAATGCACGAAGTGATGTTATTTTCTAAGTATTCGAAAATATCCAACAACATGGCAATGCATATATGACTTTATGAGCCAAAAGTAACATTAGACTTACGGTACAAATACACACGTGATAGGTAGCTTTTGCAATATACCATCAAGGCTAGCTTGTAGTATATACATATAAAACACTATTAAACTGGAAAACCGTATTAAAATCCAGTTAAATGAAAACCGTATTAAAATCCATATAAAACACTATTAAACTGGTATCCAATTCACATTGATGTATAGTTTGATTTCTACAAATAATTATGAAAAAAAATATCAGCTCCACCAACTAGAACCCAAGTCAATATTAAAAATATCAACTCCTTTTAAAGGGTCAAAAAAACGATTCCTGCTTGTTTCTTTTTGTTTTTATTTAAGAAAATAACACCCATTGTGGTCCAAAAACACTAAATACTTGAAAAGGGATATAAAACAGCACCAACTCTAACATACATGAACTAGTTGTTGAGTCGAATCTCCAAATGTGTGCATATGCATACTGTAAGGGAATTATAGGGTCATCTCTGAAATATTCAATCATGGATCCCACTAATAAAGATCATTGACAGCACACTAAAGAATTTATGGACTAACCTTTTCTCAAGAGTTATTACATTAAATCGACCATGAGATGTTCTTTATCCTTAGTATTAACTTCTGATAAATAAGTAGGACATACATTCTTCAATTTTCTCTCTTTCTGTCTGATGCTCGCGATGCCTAAACGGCTAACCAATGCCATAGAAGACAACTTGCAAGGCCAGACCCATTGTTTTATACACAACCACTTCCATTAAAATGGCTCAAATATGCAATTGATGCAACTTTCTTAAAAGCAACCACCATGGGAGTCCCTTCTCACTTTACATGGGTTTTAAATAGGGAAATGCCACTATGGGTTTTAGTTTTGCTATTCATAAAGGAAATAACATATTGAAAATTTTCTCCCGTTGAAACAATGTTCGAAAGATCGAATAGATTTTGAGAGTACCTCCCAAAGAGGACCAAAAAACAGAGTTCGCTACGCCAAGAACGCTAAATCAGTCACATTCTTGTACCTTCCACCATATAGCTCATTATTCCTTCCCTTATAAGCCTCCCACGTGATTGTGAACGGAACTGTAGCCTAGACTTTGTCTCATCTTCCTTGCAAATAACTTACCTTCCATGGTTCCAATTGCACCTTAATGGCGATTCCAGGTTCCCATGTAACACCAAATGTTAGTTAAAATGAAACAGATCCATAATAGGTACGCAGATTCATGATGAAGTAGTATATTGGGCATCATTTCAGCTCCCTCGTCACACAAGAGGCACATATTAAATTTTAGGTATATTCTTCTGTGCCGCAGTACTGTGCAGGTGCGGATGGAGTTGTAAAAAGAAGTTCGCATGCCAAAGTTCCATAGCAGTCTATAGAAAATTGCATTTTCCTTGATCCTGAACTGTTGGAAAATCTTTGTTACCAATTTCAACAATAATATAACTTATGTATTACTTCTGCCAACTCGTTACAACTTTGTACATTGGTATGTATTATTTCTGCCATCTCGTTACAACTTTGTAACATTGATCTTTGTACATTACTAGAATTCCCTTAATACTTGGTTATCAAAACAAAAACAAGAAGAGGAAAAAAAAATAAAAGAAAAAGAACAATCTATAATTCTTAACTAAACTTACTTGGGTATATTGAGGTGAGTAACTTCTTTACTTAAGACATTTAATGCCTACCTTAGATGCTGATACAGGTAATGGCATATGTCTCCATATTCAACAGTACCTTTGATGTTCTTCAACATCACTTAGATGAACATCAAAAATGAACGCGAATTGATGTAGCATAACTCTTTTTTACAAATTCACAAAGTTAGTACCAAAGTGCAAAAGGATTTTCTATTCTATTTTCTATGGTTTTCTCCATGTTTGTGAGTATTCTTTATCCTTATCTAAATTCCTTTTCCATGTGTATATGTATATCCATCCTTCTCAAGAGGATGATTATTTATAGATATTGAAACAATATTACGACTGTTGGGAACAATCACTAAAACAGTTTTAAAACGATGTGACTATTCCCAAACAACCATAGTTTTGAAACTATTCACCTGTTTGAAACAAGGACGGTTCTGAAACGACGTGATTGTTTGAAAACAACGGTTTGAAACCATGTGACAGTTTGGAACATTTGTTTCACCTTATGTTTCAACTTACACAATTTTCATTCAATTGGACATGGGCTTGGGTGGCCATCTCATGTCCAATTTACTACAATCCCCCACATGAATGTCACATAGAAAAGCTTTATGCATACTTTAGAGAGTTTGTGCGCGGAACATCACTGCATCAGGAAAGATAGCTATTAGCCTTGAATCTTCCTTAGCAAATACCTACCAGGATTACTGCCGACTAGTGAACATGATCTTGAAATATTCAACCTTATGATGCAATCCGGTGCAATAAATATCACACAACTTATATCCTTCCATATTCGGTTCTCGGTTGTGTTCTTTCCGTCCCTGAACGATATTGGAATTTTATGAGTGCTTTAGAGTAACTTAGCCTTATAGTTCTCGTAGAAGCGTCCCCACTTCCCACTCACATAGGTAATCTCCTATTGAAAGTATTCTATCATACTTTAATTAGTTAAACTAATCTATATAAATCATTAAAAGAAAATTTGTATCCTCATCATCCGTGAGAGGCAACACTGACATCCTAGGAATGGGGAAAGAGAAAGATCTCCTTTAGAGTTTTTTGGCGAGTAAATCACAACTTAGTTGTCTCTTTTGAACCTTGACTTTGGGATCTCTAAACGCTAGGTTGGGTTTCCGCTACAATTTACCCTTTAATTAGGTTGTAAGCCCAATTCCCCTCGATGAAGCAATTATAAGCTCTATACAATTTGTATCCATTATATACTTGATATATATCTCAAATATTATTTCTTTTTGATGCACGCATTTGAGAACAATTGTTTTATGGTGCTACATTGTCGATGAATGTTGATACATATCATAGTATCCCAAACTATGTGTTCTTCCAAATAACTGTTTGATCGGAAAAATATTTATTTTTGAAATGTGTATACTCTGTCCCCACGAGTATATGATCAAGAAAATTTCAAAGTAATTCTATTTCATCTCTGACTTTGTGTCCAAAGTTTCAAAGTCCATAGTTGATCTCGCTACCAACCTTCATTTGACGATTTCCTTGCTACCGCATTTCTTCTACAACAAACACATAGTTTTTCGTTTATTTGAATCAATCGTAATATATCTTTCAATAACTTCTTGATATGCCGCATACAATAATTTCCAAAGTTACACTATTTGATATCTTATGATTCTAACTGGTATTTACAAATTATCTAATTTGTCACGCGTCAATCAATCGACGCTCCTCTAACATATAAACCAATATTTATTTATATAACATCCATAATATATGGATTTTCTTACTATGTGATAATATATCATTTATTCTTTCCCCCACATTTCATGACTATTACCAATTTTCATGAAATCACAAATCCATACACTTATGTATTCAAGTGTCATGTCTATCAATCACTTCAATCTTGATTCATGATAGATATCGTTAGAGGGGTTTCAAAGAAACCATACAATTGATACATTATCAAGGAAATAAATCAAAATTATAGTAAGCAACCATTTTAATGCGTTTGTTGTTTTTTAAGACAGACACGCACAATGACTTTGGGATCACTGTATCTCCCACATAGTAATTGTAAATAAATAATTTCAAAATGGAAATTCGAAATAAGTTCCTGATCTACAAGTTTTGTTTTAAAATCAAAAGAGCAAGAGAAAAATTGGGAAATCACTCTGAACTATGGCTGATTTTCTTGCTCTTCAGAATTTCACAGACACAAACTCGACTTTCTAAAATTTCTAAAAAGTACTTCTACTAATTCAATTCTGAAATTTTGTGTAGAATATATTCAACGTGTATCCTATACGTGGTTAAAAGGATTAACCCAAAATCCTTTTCAATTGGGAGATACACCCATTTCTCTATAATGGGTACATAACTCAACTTTTCGGTAAATGTTTATTTCCATCCATCCACCACCTTGTTCATATTAACATGTATGAATACCAGACACTTAAATTAGTTCCCTTGTGGTGGTGGAACATCAAGTTCAAATTTTTTCTTTGCCCGAACAAAATTTGAGCACAACCTTTACTTTGTACGAAACTTGAATGGTAATGTTCTCCACCATTGACGTTCTCTAATGTCAAATAGAACATGCATACATCGTAGAATATAAGTCGAAGTTCTCTTGGACCAAAGAGAAAGAGATCTGGGCTAGTTGGCAGAACAGGAGCTGGTAATAATAAAGAAAAAACTTTGTCAGCTGGGCTGCACACCAATCAAGTAAGCCTTCCATTGCTTTCAATAAAGCACTAAATTAAGTAACTAAGATTAGTAACATATTAAATGTCTTAAGATTGTTGAAAAATCTTCGCTACCAATTTCGAAAATAATATAACATGTATTATTTCGGCCAATTCGTTACAAGTTTCTAACATTGGTCTTCGTACATATATTACAACTCCCGTAGTACTAGGTTACCAAACCCGAAACAAGAAAAGAAGAAGAAGAAAAGGAGAAGAACAACCTATAATTCTTAATCAAACTTACTTAATTGGGTGTATTGAGGCGAATAATCTCTTTACTTAAGATATTCAATGCCCTGCCCTAGAAGCTGATACAAGTAATGGCATATGTCTTTAGCATTCAACAATACCTTTGATGTTCTTCAACATCACTTCGATGAACATAAAAAATGAACGCAAATTGATGTAGCACAACTCTCTTTTACATACTCACAAAGTTAGTACCAAAGTGCAAAAGGATTTTCTATTATCTTCTCTAGCTTTTTCTATAGCTTTTTCCATATTTATGTGTATTCGCTATCCATCTCTATATTCTTTTTCCTTGTGTATGTGTATATCCATCCTTATCAAGAGGATGGCTATTTATAGATGTTGAAACAATATTATGACTGTTGGGAACATTCAGTAAATCAGTTTTGAAACGACATAACTATTACCAAACAGTCATAGTTTTAAACTATGTAACTGTTCGAAACAAGAACGGTTCTGAAAAGATATGATTATTTGAAAATGACAGTTTGGAACCATGCGACAGTTCTGAATATTTCTTTCCCCTTATTTGTCAACTTACACAATTTTCATTCAATTGAACATGGGCTTGGGTGGCTATCCCAGACCCAATTTCCTACATGAATCATAGCTTCATATAGTGCCTTCGTGCAGACCTACCATCTAGATGTCTTCTTCTTCCTGCTGGAAACAAACACTTCTAAAATCCATTCGTCAACTTCAATAGGTCTGTCAAGACTCCTATTGTTAAAGTTCGGAGAGTTTCTATTCATGATGGTAATTTTCTTGAGTCTCCTACTGAATTTAGAAGATTAATGGGTTTATTGCAATATCTTACGATGACAAGACCTAATATTTCTTTTTTTTTGTCAGCTATGGCATCTACAAATACTCATTTTCTTCTTGTGAAAAGAATTATCAGGTTTTTGAACTTGTGGAATTGTATTGCACAGTGGTTCCTTAGGTTCTTGTGATAAGTTTTTGTTTATTACATGACTATTATCTTTGACAATAAGGCCACTCAAGACCTTTGAAGAGCGAGTTATACAGATTTAAGGGATTTAGAATATGTGGATAGATTTATCGATTTAGTCAACGTTAATAAACTTTGTTATGTGTGGTGATCAATAAAGGAATCAAGTTGTTTTGCAGATATTATATTGAATATTTCTAAGATTGAAGGCTTTGATACAGAGATCTTGGTTTGATATCTGCAAGACTTGATTAACTGAGACAACAAGGAGTTTACTTTTTTAAACAAAACAACCTTGTTGATCAACAAGTAATTTGTTGCGGTTAACATAAACCTTGTCAAAACAAGTAGTTTACTTTCGTAAATGTAATTTTTGTAGAATCAAGATTGTTTACTTTGTAAATAATATCTTAATCAATAATTTCAAGGAGTTTATTCTCTGATCCTAACTTATGGATCTAAGTGTTTCGGATTTAAATATAAGAACTTTGAATTGGATATAACTTTTCTATTTGTGATTTGACCAAGTTGGAATCATGCAATATCCTTGACTGTGATTGACGTCCTAAAGGAAATCTTAGTCATTCTGTTGGAAACCAGGTAGCGATAGTATTCACAACGAACTATGGAGGCCAGAATGGTTATAGGCGCAAGGATACTGAGGAAACAAAGTAACTAGGGGTTAGATTATTCTGTCTCAACTACATTAGACCTAATTTGCATAGTAGGAAAGAGTATAGTGGATTGATTATGAGAGTATCAAAACTAGAATAGGTCCCAAGGATTTTCTGTTAATCAGTTTTTCTCATTAACACAATTTTGTATGTTGCATGATTGCTTTATTTTTTACATTATAATTGTCTTATTATTATTAAAGTAATTACATTTTTATGTTAAACATACCTTGTTTGATTCCATAATCTATTCCTTGTTTAACATAGATTATATCCAAGATCACATAATATTTTTAATCTTGACGATCTTAAAAAATAATATATTAGATATGTCTTAATAGGTTAAACGAAAAAAAAAATGGTGGTGGACTCGGTATCTTCGTCTTTTGAGAGAAAATAACTTAAATAATAAAATGTAAGTTTGAGATTATTACGATCGCATAGTAGAATTTGAACGGCCCAAGAGTCTTTGTATCCAAAAAGCACATTTCTAACATCGGAGGATAACCCATAAGCTACGCCATTTTGATTTTAACTTAACTTCAAGTAACTAGTAGAAATGTGTTCATCTCTGAGTTTCTTTACCTTTACAACTTTTCCATGTTCATTTTCCACAACTTCTTCATTTTCTTATGCAGATAGAATTTCTCCTTCTTCCAAATTTTTTTTATTAATTTGTTCTTCTTCATAATATAATTGTTTTCACGGTATAATTGTTTAATAATGACTGACTAATGGTGCTTTTGAACAGTTGTCATGGTCAATATTTCAACACCATGACAATTATGAGTAAATTTTAGGAAGAAATTTACTCTTTTTCCAGTGTAAAGTCGTCATGGTCTAAGTTTAAACCATGATGATTCGTACCAAAAATACTAAAATTTTACACTTTTCGTAGTCATGGAAAGGGGATGATGACCATGATGACGTTTGATGTCGTTCACCAAAAATAGAGAACACCATCAAAAGTCGTTATGGTCCTCATCCAACGACAGTTGTACCTGTTGATAGTGTTCTTCAGAACTGATGAAGAACATCAAAAGTCATCATGGTAATTGCAAATTCGCCATGACGACTCAAATACTGAAACTCACATTTTTGATTTTTTAACTTATTATATCTATCAAGTAACAAAATAAAGGAAATAATAGAGTTCAGATCATCGTTTAATTTTTCATTCTTATCGTTTCGTCGGGTTCAATGATTTCTGGTTGTAGTTGTTAGTTTTCAACGAATTTATATTTTTGCTTATATTTTTTTGGTAAATCTTCCAATGTTAATTAAGATCATAATCATTATTTAGTATGTTTGTTTGTTTCTAACGACCCATGTTTGGAAGATTAATCGACAATAAAATGTAGCAAACCGACGATGAATTCATTTGAAATTTATGGAAGGATAATGAGAGCAATCGACATGGTAGGAGTTCTTGATTTTTATGTCTGGAAATACTTAGGCTTAGTTTGGTATTGTTTTTTTCTTCTTTTAAAAAGCATTTTAAATATATATAGATATAGATGTATAAAGTAATATTTTTTTCATTTTAGTGTTTGGTAAAGTTTTTATAAAGTGTTTTTCACGCAAAACACTTCCCAAATTCGCAACTTTTAAAAGATAAGGAGAATGAGCTTTTCAAATCTCCATAAGCAAAAGTTATGGTCAACCCTAATCTTCGTATCTCATTTTTCTTTACATTCACTATTTTCTTTTATAAATGACATAAATTACCCATAAATCCATCAATTTTCTACTTTATTCTTAAAAATTGTTCTTTTTTACTTTCAAGTTATATTTTACATACCATTTCAATGAATTTTTTTGATTTATCAATAAAAGAAATAACAGCAAATATTAAATAATTATTTAATTTTAGTTTGATTTTTTGTTTGAAAATTATATCTATATTAAAAAGTAGTTAGTAAAAAAAATATTTTTTAAATAACAATAATAATAGTTATTAGTAAATTTAATATTATAAAAAATTTAATAATTTTTAAATTCAATAAAATAGAATAAAACTATTTTTAGAGATATGTTTGTTTTTGTTATTTGCAGCCGCAACAATTAATTAAACTTGATACTTTACCAAACACAATTTTATCACTTTTTAAAAACAACTTTAACTTTTAGTTTATATTTTAACAAACTTTCAACTGTTTTTTCTATACAACACAATACACCAACACACAATAAAAAAAAGTTTTTATAAAACTTACAACAATACCAAACTAAGCTTTAGAATTAATATTAGAAAAGGGTCGTGGGGTAATTTAACACCCACTAGTAAAATTGGAATACTATTAGTAGTACCCAATTAACTGGCAAAAGATTAATAGAGCACTGAAGATGGAGGCTTGGGAATACGGAATATGGAGTTTGTTAATAAGTCTATGGTGATGGAATTGGTGTGGATATTCTTAACAAACTCGGTGGAAATGTGAGATAAACTTTTTTCAACAAAATATTTGAAGAATATCTCTTTCTGGGATTGTGTTCCTAAACCGGGTATATTGAATGTATGGAAGAGCATATTATCTGTCAGGGAATTATGGTACATAATTATCGTTGGTTTGTAGGGACATGCGAATCTATATTTATATGGGATGACCCATGGATTCCTAGTATTTTGGATTCAGGTCACCTAGATCGACTATTTAAGATAACCAACTCTCAACTGTATTTGATCTTATCATTCAAGAAGAGAAAATGTGGGATATGGATTTGTTGAATCAATTATTTTCTCCAGAAGAGGTGAAAGCCATAACAAGCATCTATATTTTTCATGAAGAAGTAAGTGATAAACTAGTTTGGTTAACGACCGCTTCAGGAAATTCTTGTACAAAACCGGGTTATAAGTGGAATTTGTGCCTGTGGAAACTATCGAGTAATCGGAAATGAAAAAGAAGACCCGAAATTTTATGAAAAATACGGAGTTGAGTTTGTTGATTCTCGGATACGAAGATATCAAATGGGATATGTCAAACTGGCATGCCCAGTAACTCATGTGTGGTACTTGAAACGTCTTCAAACTTCTTGCAGAAATATCCCAACTACTTCTTCTACTTTATTCCTTCGAAAATATTCTGGAAAACAATTAAAGTTCTACCTAGAATTCAGGTTTTCATCTGGAAACTAATTCATAATGGTTTGGTAGTGTATCATAATTTGAGCAAGTATATTAAGTTTATTAATTTATATAATGAGTGAGTTGGGTAAGACGCAACAAAAGAACTACAATTTTGGCCAATTCATTATTGGAATTTTAGCAGTTCTTTAACCAACAATCGTTCGATGTGGACATCCCTATTGAACAGTTCTGGTTTTTGGGAGAAATTACAAGTTTATAATCATTCGATATGGATTTGCGCATCAAACGATCATGAGTGAAAATGCCAAACTTTTGTAAGTGTTACAGAGTCGGTTAATGTATACGTTCATATCAAACGATTCTAGGGATAAAATGAAAAAAGTTTGTCAGGGTTACAGAATCAGTGGATGTATGAGTTCATATAGAACGATTCTTGAGCCTTTAAAAAAACAAATTTTTTGTTAGGTTTTTAGGCTACAATTGTTCAGTGTGGACATACATACCGAACGATTCTAGACAAGGGAAATACCAATTTTTCTGGTTGTTTTTTAAGATTTAATCGTTCAATATGGACCTATGTATCGACTGATTTTAGTAAAAAAAAATTTCAACTTTTTTGATGTGCCAAAATCGTTATATGTGCTTATATTATAGACCGATAATAGTAAGCCTAGTTTTTAACATTTTTGATAATCCAAAATCATTCGATGTCGACGAATATACCGAACGATTGTGACAGACTATTTCACCCGTTGAGTTTCTCGAATGAAACTAGTTGTTGGGTCTTCCTCTATATAAGAAGGATCCTTATCCCAGACCCAATATGCCCCAAACTTACACCTTTTACTCACTCCCATTTTATACACTACTCAAAAGAGAATCGCATGGGAGACAGAAGAAGATTTGGAGCTCGTCTAGTCGTTCATTCTCGTCTTCCATGAACGTTCATACGAAATTTATTCGATGTTTTGGAAGAAAATTAAAGAATTCGTCTATGGGTGCACCGGGAATACAAAACATCGCAAATGGAAAACAATTCAAGTTCTACCTAGAATTCAGGTTTTCATCTGGAAACTAATTCATAATGGTTTGGCAGTGTATCAAAATTGGAGCACGTATAACAACCAAGTGGTTAATCTTTGTGCCTTCTGCAATATGGAAGAAGAAAGTGTATTGCATCTCTTGTTTAACTGTCCGTTTTCTAGAAATGTTTTTCAAGAAAGCCCAATCCAGATTACTTTTTCAGAATCACAGGATTCAAGATAAATTATTCAGTCTTGGTTGAACCATTAGATAAGGGTGTGATGTTCAATCTAGGATCTTGTATTATCGGGAATATATGAAAGGCAAGAAATGTATTGGTTTTCAACAACACAAGATGCACAGTAGATCGTTGTATCTATAATTCTTTACATGATTTCAATTTCTTTGATATTCATCTAGCAGTAAATTACTCAACTCCAAATAATATATCCAATAATGATTTAATAGTTAATTGTGACCTCCTTCTCTATTTGTGAAGATCAATGTTGATGCAGCTTTTGCAAATGGGAGAGGTGCGGCAGGAGCAGTGGCTCCGGATTTTTTTGGCTTTTATGTGGGTAGTGGTTGTATATGCTTTAAGTCATCCTCTCCAGCAGTGGTGGAAGCTAAAGCCTATCATTTTGTTATTCAACTAGCTAAATGACTTTATATTTCAAAAATAATTGTGAAAGGGGATGTTACAACTATTCCAATGGCTATTACAAGGAATATTCAAGATATTCCTTGGTGTATGTTCTCTACAGTTATATTTATTCGAGATCGTATCAAGGATTTTAGTGAAGCTATATTCATTGTTGTCCCAAGATGCGCAAATTCTATTGATCATGACTTATGTCAATTTGCAATCTCTAATTATGTAAACAGATGGTGGGCTCATAATGAGGCTCCAAATTATATAGCTTATCTCCTTAAGTTTAATGATGACGTTTAAAAAATAAAACATTTGTTTCCTAGCTAATTTGAGGCCTACCCAATTTTGTTTCCATCCATATGAATAAATAAAGGTGTCTAAAATAAGGTAAAACTACTAAACTACCTTCTTTTTAAACCTACTATTACAACCTAAAAGTAAAATCAAAGACTAAAACTAATTACCCTAATCTATTATTCCTTTCAACATCATAAGAACCAGTTCTTCTTCTTCTTCTCTTCTCCTCTCTTCTCTTTCTTTTTTTCCATTTCAAACTAAAACATCGTCGATAATCGACGATTCAAAAAAACGATTAATCGTTTGATTTTTCTATTAACGAAAATGACAACACGAATAAAGCATCCCGATGAAGTAGCTCTACTTGTTAGAAAAATAAATTATTTCATAAAGTGGAGTGAAGATGAGTGTAATAGTGGTCGAAATGATCTTCGTGGTGATGATCTTTTTCCTGTAAAGACAGAAAATAAACATGAAGTACTTGTTGATGATCAGGAGCTATGTAGCAAAAGTCGTTAAGCGGGTGCCGAGTGGTGCATGGGGACTTGAGGGACTACTTGGGGATTATCCCGGAGTAGGAGGATATATATAAATGCACATAAAAAATATATATGTTATTTGCAATTAATTTATTTAGGTAAAAATATAATGATAAGGTCCTAATCATTGTTTTAAGACATTTCTCGTTATTTTAACTAAGCCCTGGAGTCATATTCATACCTTATCTTTTGAAGCCTTATTTTTGAAAAGGAAAAAAAGAGCCAAGATTTAAAGGTTTCTTCATAAAATTCTCTTTTTTCTTACTGTTTTACTATTTGTTTTAGCAAAAAGTATATTTTCTTACTGTTTTTACTTTTTTAGTCTAAGGTGGCGCCCAGGCCTAGGCCGCCTAATGATAAAGGTGCTAAAATCCCATCCTATGCGCTTTTTCACCTAATGGCAAAACGCCTGAAAATTTTAGGCGTCTGCCTGGTGTCGCTCCTTTTATACACAAGATTTGAGAGGCAACTACCAGTTTGAAGGGATATGATATTCGATATAGAATAACCATAGGGGAAACGGTGAAGAAGGAAGTCCCATCTGAGGAAAAATTACTTTTCGATATCATTGGTCTTCCATATGAAAATTTGTTTAAATATCCTCTGTTTTCTTTGAATCCTGCAGATCCACTCACATTTAAGTGTTGATTTAAATCCTCATTCCAGAAATCCCCCTACCTTGATGAAAGAAGTCAATTCTTATTTATTCTTACTTAGATTTCCTCGAACCTTCTTAAGAAACTTTGTAAAGATATATGCATCAGAGATGTGTATCATGCTTGGTCTCTGTAGTGATCTACACTACAAATGATCTTCAGAACAACTCAATATCCAAAAAAGAACAATAGAACAAGGTTTTGAGATTAATAATCGATAACAGTTTTCTCAACAACAAGGAAATATAAAGGATAGTTTTGATATGGCACTCGTGCCACTCACACAGCGGATACTAATCCAGGATTAGTAACGGCTAATTCAACAAACTAACGACTATTAAACTGTAATTTAAATTAACTATTACTGGTACATCCAGTAACTAGGTGCCCCTTTAAGCTGAAGCTAGCCCAAAACAGCCGGGATATGACAAATGCCCATCCATCTAAAGATCCTTGTCCTCAAGGATCAGATTTTTAAATTAATTTGCCATGATCTGCCTATCTTCCTATGTAGCTTCCTTGGTAGTCATTCCTTCACATTGAACTAACACTTGCTCAACTTCTTGTTGATTATTCTTAATCCTTCTGGTATCAAGAACCTTAAGTGGAACAATCTTCAAGTTCTCTTCCGAAATTGTTGCAGGCAGTTGTGACTGAGGAACTGCTCCTTTTTTATAGCTTAGGTTTGAGTTGATAGACATGGAAAGTGGAGTGAATCTTAGAAACTACTAGCAATAACAGCTTATAAGCTACAGCTCCCACCTTAGCTATAAATGGGTAGGGCCCATAAAACTTAACAGCCAGCTTCAAATTTCTTCTTAGTTGAAACCTTATATAAACCAAGTCCCCTACTTCAAAGGATCTTTCAGGTCTCTTGTTGCCAGCTTGTTGCTTGATTCTGTGTTAAGACAATTCTAGTGTTTCCTTGAGCCATTGACTTACCAACTGCCTTTGCTGCATGTAGTCTTCAGCTACAACATGAATTCCAGCTTGAGATGAAAGAATTCCAAATTGTGATGGTGCAAACCCATAGAGAGACTCAAATGGAGTCATCTTTAAGCTAGTGTGGTAGTTGGTATTATACCACCACTCATCTAATGACAACCAAGTTACCCACTTAAAAGGCTTGAAGCTAGTCATGCACCTCAAGTAAGTTTCTAAACATGCATTGACTCTCTATGTTTTCCCATCAGTCTGAGGATGGTAGGCAGCGCTCATGTGGAGGAATGTACCCAATTTAGCAAATAACGCTTGCCAGAAGTTACTCAGGAACACACTATCTCTATCAGACACTATGGATTTAGGAAGACCATGAAGCTTAAAGATATTATCAATGAATACCTTAGCCACTGATGAAGTTGTGTAAGGATGACTAAGAGCCATAAAGTGACTATACTTGGTAAATCTGTCTACTACCACCAGAATCACTGTTTGTCCTTCATATGTTGGCAGGCCTGTGATGAAGTCCATGCTGATGTGCTCTCATGCTGAATCTGGAACCGGTAGGGTTGCAATAATCCAGCTGGAGAAGTGTTTATTCCTTTGCTCTGCTGACAGATATCACAATCTTGTACAAACTGCATAATTTATTGCTTCATACCAATCCAATAAAAGTAGAGTTTGGCCCTTGGATAGCTGCCTTGAGACCCTGAATGTCCTCATATGGCAGAAACATGAATTGCAATGTTTATCTTATGTCTGAGATCCCTATTGGTTCCAACATAACTTCTATTTGTGAATCTTAATATGCCCAATTGGTAGGTATAGTGTTCAACTGCATTTTCTTGTACCACCAATTTACAAATGACTTCCTTGGCCCATTGATCCTCTTGGTAGCTCTGTTGTACCTCCTCCATCCATGTTGGTTGCACCTGAGTATGGCATGGCAAGTATAGTCAACTCTATGGGTCACTCTAGATAGAGAATCTGCTACCTTGTTATCTGTCCCTTTTTTATACCTCAACTCATAAGTGTACCCCAATAGCTTGGCAAGCTATTTTTGTTGCAAGGTTGTGTGAATATTTTGTTTTAGAGAATATTTAATGCTCTGGTGATCTGTGTAGATTATGAATTAGTTTCCCATCAGATATGATCTCCATTTGGTTACTACCATGACCACAACCATCATCTCTTTTTATCATATATTGACATTGACAGAAATCTAGCTCCAGTTCCCTTGCTGAAATAAGCAATGTGTCTTTTTTCTTGCATCAATACAGCTCCCACTCTAGTGTCACAAGCATCAGTGTCCAAATCAAATGGCTTAGAGAAGTCAGGTAGAATAAGAACTGGTGTAGTAGTAATAGCTTCCTTTATTTTCTCAAAGGTTGTTTGAGCATCTTCATTCGAACGAAAGTTATTTTTCTTTGGTAAATCAGTCAAGGGCTTACAAATAAAGGCATAATTCCTTATAAACTTTCTTTAGTATCCAGTAAGACCAAGGAACCCCCTCAAATCCCTTAATGTTATTGGAGTAGGCAATTTCTTCATGCAAGCAATCTTCTCAGGATATGCAACTACTCCTTCTCCAATGATGATGTGACCCCGGTATTCTATTTGTGACTGCCCAAATGAGCATTTGCTCAGCTTGGAAAATGGAGAGTGTCCTTGAGAATGGACAATATGGTGGAACGATGTTATAGGTGGGTAGTCATGTCTGGACTATATACCAATATATCATCAAAAAAGACTAAGATAAATTTTCTCAAGAATGGTTGAAACACATCATTCATCAAGGCTTGAAAAATGGCTAGTGCATTAGTTAGGCCAAATGGCCTTACTATGAACTCATAATGTCCTTGGTGGGGTTTGAAGGCTATTTTATGTGTATCTGGTGGAGTTACCCTGATTTGGTGATATCCTTCCCTCAAATCAATTTTAGAAAATACTCTAACACCTTTAAGCTCATCTAACAATTCATCAATGACTGGAATAGGGTACTTGTCCTTGATGGTGATCTCATTTATCTTCCTATAGTCAACACAAAATCTCCAAGTCTCATCTTTCTTATTGACTAGTAAAATTGGTGAAAAGAAGGGACTGTGACTTATCATGATTACTCCAGAGGCTAGTATTTCTTGTACCAGTTTTTCCACTATTTTCTTTTCAATATAAGGAATTCTGTAACGCATTTGGTTAGGTAGTGTAGAGAGAGGTTGGAGTGGAATGTGATGGTCATGGTTTCTGAAAGGTGGGAGAGTAGTAGGTTCTTTGAATATGGCAGTAAATGACTCAATAAGGAGCTTGAGGGTTTCAGGTATGGTAGTATCTGAGCTAGTAGCACTGATGGAGTATAAATGCACTATGAGCCTAGGTTTAGCCTTATTCAAATACGTATTTCATTCACTTCCAATCATAAGTGAAATGGTGGCATGGTCAGTCATTCATGTGAGCTCAATGCTTTTACCTCCCTTCATAAAAGAACTAGATAGTCTTGAAAATACAAATTGTACTGGACTTATAGTCTTCATCCAATCAACCCCTAATACCATATCATACCCTCCAAGAGCAAGTAACCTAACATCAAATTCAAATGTGTGTCCCTGCATACTTCATAAGAAACTAGGACACTTGGAATCATTATCCAATTTGTTCCCATCATCCACAACCACTTGGAATATAGCAGTAGCTTCAATGAGGCAACCACCCACTTTAGCTACTTCAGGGTCTAGGAAGCTATGTGTACTACTACTATCTATTAGGATAATGAGTGATCTTTTGTTCTTAGATTTACCCTAAATCCTAATGGTGTTGTGCGAGATATTACCTTAGAGAGCATTTAAAGATATCTCCACTTCCCCCTCTATAATTTTTTGTATCAGTGGTGAATTGCTTGGAGAATCGTCCTCAGACTGTACCAACTCCTCTTCATATGCAGCTAACATGTAGATCTGTGGTTTGATACATTTGTGGCCAGGCTTGAAAAGCTCATCACAATTGTAGCACAACCCTTTTTCTTTTCTAGCCCTCATTTCAACATATGAAAACCTCTTGACTAGTAACATTCTGGGGCTTGTGATACTGTTGTTCCTTGGTTAAAGTGAACTTGATTTTGAAGAAGTTACCATAAACCTATTGTTATTTGGTATATGTAGTGGTGGTCATCTAGCTACAGCCTTGATTCTCTTAGTTGTGGTCTCCAGCGGAGCCTCTTGCATTCTATCTAAGTGTATGGCTTGTCTCAACCCTGTTGGGAAAACATTTGCACTTCTATCCTTAATTCCTCTTTCAACTGACTGATAAAGCTCAAAGTGAAATATTCTTCAGAGAAGTGTTTATTCTTAGCCACCATTAAATCCTTTAGTTCCACAAATACCTTTTGATACTCTAACACCTTACTAGTTTGACTTAACTTATTAAACTCTCCTACAATGTCATCATGACCCAACTCTTGGAATCTTGCAGAAATGTCTAAAATAAATTCTTCCCGCACTATAAACTTCCTTCCTTCTTGATAGTCTTGAAACCAGGTATCAGTCTTATCTTGTAGATACAGAGATGCCATGTGTACCTTTTGTTCATCATCCATAGGATGCAGCTGGAAAAATTTCTTACACTTTCTGATCCAAGATTTCGGGTTATTTCCATCAAACCTGGGAAAGTCTACCTTGGGTTTATGGTGTAAACTGATTTGAAAATGATGAGTTATTAGTACCTCACATTCCTCCAGTGTTAGATCTGAGATGCGAGTTTGAACCTGAAGGTGGTTGAACATATTCATCGTCTTGTCCTTTTTTCTTCAAGATCTTCTCTACCTCTTGAGCAATCATACCTGGTAGTTTCCTAATGAGATCAGCAATAAAATCTTTTATCTCTTTGTTTGACTCATCCATGAAGCCATTAACCTTCCTATGAAGGTCATCAAACTCCTTTTGATTCACCATTATAGCAGGTCACTCAAGAAAGAGTGATCTGATACCACTTGTAGTGATCTACGAATGATCTCAAGAACAACTCAACATCCGCACAAGAACAATAGGACAAGGTTTTGAGATTAATAATCGATAACAGTTCTCTCAACAACAAAAAAATATAAATGATAGGGTTGATATGACACTCGTGCCACTCACACATCGGATACTAATCAGGATTAGTAACGGGTAATTTAACTAACTAACGATTATTAACTGTAATTTAAATTAACTGTTACAGGTACATATAGTAACTAGGTACCCCTTAAGCTGAAGCTAGCCTAAAACAACCGGGACATGACAGTCTCACTTATCTAATTGCATCATCCACTTAATGCTACGTTAAAACCTGTCACACATGATCTGACGTAAGAACCAAACTTGTAGTATTTTTTTTTTAACTGTATTCTTATCAAGTTTGATTTTCTGAAAATATTCTCAATGGACAACAACTTGGATGGTTATTGCAGAAGTGCGGCTTATGTTCATCAATCAGGATCACTTGAGCAAAATGGTGTTCAAAGCACCCTTTTAAATGAAATCGATGTCACAACTGATGAGCAATTCACTTCAATAACTTCTGACCCAAGATTTCAGACGGTTCCGAAACACTAATTGAAGGTCTCATTCGGACTGGCGAGTTCTGGATTCGTTTTTTGAATTTTCAATATAGACTAAGAGGGTGTTTGTTTTTGTTGGATAATAAACTTTTTGTAAATGTACAAGTCATAATCACTAGAAAATGAAAAACAACCTGCTGGTCCATGTATTAAACATGTAGGGAGAGGTCAGGTCAAGATAATTTAAAATCTGGATATATTAACTCAGCTGAGATAAGAATGCGATGCTCTATTAAAGTCCAATATGAAGTTTCTTTAATAATTGGTATACCTTGATTCTTGTTATTATACTGACACTTGATATAGTTCTCTAGTGGGCAGACTCGGGACCGAATGAGTCTCCTGATATTAGTGACGGCGGTGACGAAAATGTGTTGGAAGCTCCGTCAGAGACCAAAATGCATGTGGTTGACTGCACCAATCCTCGGTTTGGAGATCCTTTTGCCAGAAAAGCAGCTTTCGCGGTACAATTTTTTGAACTCGAAATCGATGTATATTATAATAAGTGACGTATAATATACATTTCCCAGTAGTGATCCTAGAAAGAGGTCCTGGTTAGTTGATAGTTATTAACACATTTCACAGTAGTGATCCTAGAAATAGGTCAAATCAAGTCTTGGTTTATTTAATACAATATATTTTGAATTTGAACAACTTTACTTTATCTTGCCATATATTCGTATATTTTGAATTGAAGGCTGATATAGGGGCTCCAATATCAATAGAGGGGCTCTAATAATAAGACGAAATAGAGACACTATGAAGTAAAACTCAAAAACCCATTATCCATAATATTTTCACAATACCCAAATCACCCCTGATTAGTAATCTTAATTACATTAATTAGTTAAGATTAAATTAAGCTAATCATGATTAATTAAACATAATCTTTGACTTACTCGAGTTGAATTCAATTTTGTTTTTTTGAATTTGTGTTTTGTGGGAAGAAAAACTAGATGAAATTTAAGAAAATTTTGTCGTTTTTTTTTTAACCCTAGATTTTGATTCAATCAACCATAATAGCATTTAGATACCTCTAGATTAAACTCTTTATCTTTTTATGGCTCAAATTAGATGAAATCACGATTTGAAAGTTTGATTTTTTGTGATTCAGAGAAAGTTACGGTTGGGTTTCATGTCGAACCCAACCGTAACACCAAGAACATCCAGACTTACGGTTGGGTCTTGTTGAAAACCCAACCGTAACTGGAAGAAAATGAAGAACACCATTTCAACACAAAGTTACAGTTGGGTTTTGCCTTAAAACCCAACCGTAACTCAGCATTGGTTTTTGAGGTCAAATTTGAGTGTTACAATCAAAATTTTGAAATTATTCAATCATTTTAACTAGATTAAAGGTAAATTGGGTCATTCAAACAAAGAAAAACCGAAAAACATTAAAATTAGACAATCCAATTTTGAGTTCACAGTAGAATTTACGGTTGGGTTTTGGCTTATAACCCAACCGTAACTAATTCTGTAAGCTTTAGTGCATGTTTCATCATATAGTTAAGGGTGGGTTTTGCATTGAAACCCAACCGTAACTAATCTTTAAACCCCAATTGTAAAATTAGATAAATACATTTTGAGATTTTTTTTCATTTATATCTTGTATAGAATTGAAGACGGAGCTAACCCAAAAAAAAATGAGGTCAATCGGACATCGTATGAAGGAGTTATGATCAAAACGGTGACATTTTTATTTGTATCCAAGAAGAATTACGGTTGGGTTTATTGGCCCAAAATGCTCAGAGTTACGGTTGGGTTTATTGGCCCAACCCAACCGTAATTCTTCCTGGATACAAATAAAAATGTCACCGTTTTGATCATAACTCCTTCATACGATGTCCGATTGACCTCATTTTTTTTGGGTTAGCTCCTTCTTTCAATTATCTACAAGATAGAAATGAAAAAAATCTCAAAATATATTTATCTAAATTTACAATTGGGGTTTAAAGATTAGTTACGGTTGGGTTTGGTTGAAAGCCTAACTGTAAATTTTAATTGAATCTTCATCTCCTACATTTGAAGTTACGGTTGGGTTTGTTTAATAACCCAACCGTAATATGAAGAACAAATTAGTTACGGTTGGGTTTGGTTGAAAACCCAACCGTAAATCTGGGCAAAAATGGTGTTCTTCAGTGTTCTTGGTGTTACGGTTGGGTTCGACATGAAACCCAACCGTAAGTTTCTCTGAAAAACAAAAAATCAATCTTTCAAATCGTGATATCATCAAATTAGTTAGTGTAATTTAGTTTTATCCGGATTGTCATCACTACTACTTTCTACACATTAATTAGTATTCTGCATCACGAAATTGGGAGTTTAATCGGCGATAAAATTTTGATTCGATGGAGAAATTTGATTAAAATGGAGAAGGAGAAGATATGGAGGAGATTGAAAGATTCTAAATAAAGGACACATTTGTCTTTTTTTATTGGATAAAGGGTAAAATGGACATTTAACTTTACCCCTAGGACATCCCTTAACAGAAAATTGGGTCACCTCGCCTCATAGAGGAGCCCCTCTATTGATATTGGAGCCCCTATATCTCCCTTCTTTGAATTTGAACATGATGGTGTGCGTAGTACTCACTTTTCACTTTATGTGATGTTGTATTATTGATAAACCCTAACAGAATAATTTATCGGGCAAAGAATGAGTGTGCTTCAGCTATCATCAAAGTTTGTCTCTTGTATCGTAGGAACCTCCACTTAGAATACAACGGTTTGCGCATTCTCACAGAGAATTTTTAGTTGTCTCGGCTATCATTGTTTATTTACTTTGTTGCAAGCAATGACTAGTACTGTGACGATCATTTTTGGGGTCAATCACAATCAAAAAATTTACGTTTAAAATGACTATACATCGAGTGTAATTGATGCAGGAAAATTATAATACAGGAAATCATCACTCAAATATAAATGAGATCAACTTAATATATAACGTGGTTCAGTTAATAAGCCTACGTCCACAGGAAGATATAGTTCATTATTTATCAACACTTATTTTGTACACATGGTAATATAATGAATTAAAGAAATTTAGTTCAATAGAATTCTTTACCTAGTCTTAGCTTTTTTTCTTTTCTTGAATTTCCTTTAGAGTTTTTTCTCTCTATCTCTGTTATCCCCCTCTTTCTATTTTGGGGTTGGTATTTATAGCAAAATATGATGGGTCCCTTTTCCTCACTCCTTCCAGTTTGATCTTATCTTGACTTCGGCGCATCTCTTCTTATTCCATTCGTAATGCTTCTTACTAATTCCGCTTGCTCATACACAACTCTTCTTTGGATTGAGTGTTTATTGGTCCTTCGTCTTTATTATGTGGAGGTTGGCATGTGTGACATGTGGAATTTGACGTGGAGCATATCTATTCTTGCTCGATTGAAATTTGTAGTGCGCACGTGATAGGGCGCAGATGATTGTGGAGCGCAAAAGATATCAGAGCGCGGGTGATTATGGAGTGCAAGAGATAGCTGAGCGCGGATGATGGTGGAGCGCAAGAGATATCAGAGCGTGGATGATGGTGGAGCGCAAGAGATAGCTGAGCGCAGGTGATTGTTTTGGCTATTGATAATACTTTTTCTTGTGCACTTTCCACGTGTCTTATATGCATTAATTTTGGCTGACTTTTCTTCTCCCTGTGTCAGTTGATGTGTGACAAATGTTTTATAGTTGTCTTCCTTTATTACTTATTTTGTTTTTGTACTTCTTGTTGTAACATAATATGATACTTCCTTCTTATGATTGAACACGTGAAACTGATGAATTTATGTCCTTACAATTTGCCCCCTTTTTGTTTTTTGGATTTCTCTCCCACGTGCCTAGAATTCGAAAAAGGCAAAAAGTAATGATGACCGTTGAGTTTTGTGCCCCTAATAAATTTGAATTTCGACGGTTTCATATGCTTTCAAGAGGATATGTCGTTTGGATTCACGCCTTTTGAATTCCTTTTTGCAGTCGTGTCAGTTCACTGGTTCAATATTTAAGAGAAAATTTTGTCATTTTTCTCATTACTTTTTAATTTCCAAGTTTGTAGCTGATTGCATTTTTAATCTTCTTCTGTCTTCTTCTTCTTAAAGTCTTTATTCCTTAAACTTTTTCGAGATTCCTCGTTTGATCAAGGTTTTTACTTCCCAAGATCAAATCTTCACTGATTAACTTCATCCTTTTTTACTGGTGAGACTTAGACTTCTTCTGTAAAAAAAATTGCATGCTGATTTTTCTGTTAAGTTTTGCATTTATATATTGTTCATCATTGTAATCTTGTTTCTTCTTGGTCTGTAGATTAATCATGTCTGGTAAAGATAGTAGTCGGGCCCCTAAACATGCTTCCTGATAGATACATTTTAGTGTCTAATTTGCGCCTTAGTTTCTATTAAGTTAGTATTCGATTTTGCAATTATTACGTGTTTTTATGCTTTTGTAGGTACATTAGAAGAATAAAGATTTGTGGAAAAATTGGCTCAAAAAGTGATAAAGGCACCCAAGGACAAGTGTTATTGGCACCCCAAGAATGGATAAGGGACACCCTAGAATCATGCCGAGTCAACTCAGTCAACATAGTGGGTCAACCCAGTGAGTCAACCCGGCCCGAGTCACCGATCCAGCTCATCGGCAGCAACACGGGAAGCTTCTGTGAACTCAAAAACACGTGAAATTTGGTGTGTCTTGCTTCCAAAGTGTCCCACAAGCTAGAAGAAACTCACACAAGACTAAACACATCGATTTCGAGTGATTTATGCCGGAAAAAGAGGTTCCCGGAGTGAATGTGGACGGGAAAAAGGATTCCATGTTTGATTCGGATTTGGGAAGATTCTGGAGAGTTTTGAGAGTTCTATTAGGTTTAGAACTCTCCCTAGGGTTTGTAGACCCTATATATATGAAGAGAAGCCGAAGAAATCAAGGGGAGAATCTTAGAGATCGATTCCTTCAATTTCCGGTCACTTCCAGTCATCGCCGGTCACTGCTGCTGCACCGGCCGGCGTGTTCTTCACCCAGCCATCACCGAAGAAGAAGACTAAGCAACATATATATTTGTTGCTGATTCAAACTGCTCTGTTGCCTTAGCTTTCAAACCTTTGTTGCTTAGAATACTTTCTGTTACAGCTGAACCCTCTCTTGCAACACTTATATAAGTATCTGTTCAGCTGTTGCACTATTCTTTAACCTTGTAATCAACTTTTTGAGCAATGAAAAGATCTTTTGAGCAAGTTTTCTTCACCATGAGCTAAGTTTATTTACCGGGATGATGGAGGAGGTTTTTCTCTCAATTTTTTGTGGTAAGTCTATTTTTAATTAATTAATTATAATTCTTTACTTGTTAAAATTGCATAGTTTCGAAATAGAAAAACGGTTTTCATTCAGTAGTGGTGTTTTTGTTTGATGGGTCATGCTGGGTTGACAACCTCTGATGTCCCATGCTTATGATTTACCTCTACTTGTTTGCATAAAACCTATTTTGGCAATATTTGAGCTTAATTTATTTAAAAGAATTACCCGATTAATCACATAAATTGTTAGAAATAACTGATTCCTGATTCCTGGTTTTCCCCATATTTTCTAAAAATCATCTCTAGTTTATTTTCCTGATTTTTATTTAATTAGATTAAGTCCAATATTTTCTAAAATCATTACCTTCACAAGTTCGAGAATCGAACCTCTTTTTACCACTACATAAAATTACATCAATTTTTGGCGCCGCCGACGCGGACTTGTTTTTAAGGTTTAGGGTTTTAGATTTATTTTTAGGTTTTTATTTTTTTTTTAATTTTATTATTTTACTTTGTTCTATTTTACGTTTGTTTTGGTATTTTTCCTTTTTACTACAGGTTCGATTTTGGATCGAAAAGAGATTACGCCCAAGTTTTGGAGTTAAAGCTAAAGACTTGGAATTAAAAAAGGGAAAAGATTAAAGAACGAAAAAGAAGATCGAAGATTTTATTTATTATTTTTTTTTAATTAGATTTTTAGTTTATTCTAATTAGTTTTAATTAGTTTAAAAAATTGTATTAGGGTTTTTATTAATTCTGTAATTTTTATTTTATTTTTGGACACTTTTGGACATTATTTTTGGGACATTTTGGACATTTTATTTTTAAACCCTACGGAAGGGTAATTTTAAATATCAAACTGTGTGCAGGGACGGACGACAATTACGATATTGTCTCGGCCCCTCGGGTTCGCACACTATTAAAAAGGATATTAGTGGCCCGAGTCGACTTCAACGGTTCGTCGCCCGTCTAGTACGGGAGGTAAATTTCGACCAACCCACGAATCTCCTGTCAGTAGGTTTTCTGGACGCCTTTGTATGCATATATGTTGAGGACTGAATACGGAACTTAATTTCTGCATAGTAAAGGGCAAGGCCTGGCCATACAAGATAAGGTTTCGGATTTCATCACCGTCTCCTTCTTGCCCGCCTTAGGAAAACGAAACCTACACGAACCTAAGCCTAAAATCTTGACTAGAAAGAGACCGATAAGGTAACGAGCTTATAGGAAAATCGGTTGGAAGGACTGTATTGGTTACCTTATTAGCCTAACTCAAAAAGCAGGAAGATTAGATTAAAGTTGATTAGAGCCGCCCTGTAACCCAGGGAAGCGTTGCCAAAGAGACAGGGGTATCAAAGCTCCATTGAGCTTCTCCTGTTTCTCTTCAACTTGATTTAACTCGGAT
>JAJJMC010003936.1:8067946-8086934 GCA_023531435.1 Papaver californicum
AAATATGTAGCACAATCAGGATTAGAGACTTGAATGACGAGTCTATTAAACTTAGACTATTTCCCTTTTCACTAAGAGATAGAGCCAAGTCATGGTGGTATAGCTTGGCCCCTCAGTCGATTGAGACCTATGCCCAACTTACTTCATCTTTTATTCAGAAATTCTTCCCTAAGAACAGAATATCCTCAATTAGGCAGAAAATTTTCACGTTTTCTCAGCAAGAAGGAGAGTCTCTGTATGTTTATGTAGAAAGGTTCAACGACTTAGTGTCCCAATGCCCAGACCACGGTTTAGATGAGTTAAGTCTAGTTCAGATTCTCTATGAGGGTTTGGATTATGCGACTGTAACCTTGGTTGAGTCCTTGTCAATCGGAGAAGTCGACAGTAAGACTCCTGCTGAGGCGATGCAATTTCTGAGTGACATCGCCGAGAAAACCCATCAGTGGGAGAGCAATAGAAATCCCAACCCATTAGAATCCTTATCTAGAAGGCTAGAACTGGTCGAAATGAATCAAACTAGTAGTTTAGAGCCCCAACCCAATCCAAGAGGCGTCAATGAAATGGCGACGGGTGAGAAATCATCAAGTCACGTGAATGCAGTCACGACCCTCAGGAATGGTAAATTGGTGGACAACGGGGTAACTGGGCCTGATAGTGGACATACTGTAGTTCACCCTGACCCAATAGCCGAAGAGACTGATAAAGTATCTGATGAGCCTGAGGAAACCCCTCGGGCCATCGATTTTATGCCTAGAGCCCCTTATCCAAGGTTGTTAGCACCTACTAGGAAGGACCCCATCTTAGAAACTGTCAACATGATAGAGACCCTAGTTCAGGAGACATTACCAAACACTTTGATAGAAGACCCATTAGAGAAATGTCAAGCCCACTTTGGATTATATTTTCATGAGTTGGACTTTAAGCATGACCCACCAGATACCCTGATAAGTAGTAAGTTAGGCCCATCAGAAGAGGAATCCAAACCGTCTAGTGAGATGGAGCTTAGGCCCAACCCATTAGAAGATCCATTAGAAAAATGCCTAACCAACTACAGATTTAATGGCAATAATGATAGGGTTATTGATGAGGTGCGTACTTTGTTAGGCTTTGCACCACCGGATTGTAATTTAGAAGAAGCAGTTGACTATTTTCGAGAATCTGACGATCCGGAAATGAGGGAAATTGTTATTAGTCTATCTAGAGACACTGAAAACTCTAAGTTTGGAGGTGACTATCATTCTCCATGTGCTATACCATTAACTCTTAAGAAGGTCCCTATCTTGGGACCTGACATAGGCACCGCTGCAATTTTACGAGATCATCCTCCAGCTAGATTTACCGATCCTCAGTTGCCAGAAACCCATCCTCTGGTCGATGTGGTTTACCTAGATAGGGATCAAGGTGTACTTAGATCGTTTATCCTCTTAGCTTGCTGCAGTTTACTTCTACCGTGGGGCACACTATTTGATTCAGATGACCCACATTTGTTCCGATTATTGCTATATGATTTAAGGGGGTGACTAATTCTTTTCTAGTCTGGCTGAAGACTTTAAACTTAGCACTTCTTGGGAGGTAACCCACGCTCAGGCATTCAGGTACTATCTTTCTGACTCCCTTACTTTTACACTTTTGGTATTGTTCTATACTTAGAAACATTGAGGACACTTAAGTTTGGGGGTATTGGGAGACTTTTTAAGGTTTAATAAGATTTGGAATTTAGAAGCATGTGAACAATTCAGGGTGACACTAACCACTCTAGGTAGATAGAAACTTAGTCATTTTGCTATAAGGATTCATGTGCCCAGCTAGATGGTCTATTCATAAAGGAAACAGAGTTCAGGTGTTAGAAATAACATGATAGTTGTCACCACCATATCACGTTCTGTTTTATTATTTGCAATTTCGTGTTTCTCTGAGAGTATTGGTGGGTCCTAGCATCGACGTGTTAATTAGCGCTGGAATGACATTTAGTGTGTTGAGATCATGCCCCACATGAATAATATGTTAGTGTTTTAGAGTTATGTGTGTGGTCCCCCTGTCTCCGTCGCCTAAGCAAGCGTGGAATGCAGGATCCATGGGAACACACATGTATTATGTGTCAGAAAAGAAAAAAAAAAATCGAAAAAAAGTTATAAAAAAATTGAGAAAAAATAGTATTTGGTATTTTAAAGTTATCCCTGTCTCCGTCGCCTAAGCAAGCGTGGAACGCAGGATCCATGGGAATTTGTAAATATTTTAGTTAGTAGTAACCGTTGAAAATAAATGGGGAGTATCTCGACACACTAGGTTTCATCTTGGTACTGACCTTCAGACAGATATGGGACACATCGTTCGCCTCAGTCAACATTTGCGATCTTCTACAGTCTACGTTCATCTTCTAAGTCTTTTCATGTGATGGGTGGTTAAATAACTGTCTGAGTAGAACTCTGTTGTCTTAGATATGAATTTTAGTATGCTTGAGTTAACACTCGTGTACAGTAATTGGATTCATAAAGGGTAATGGTTCCTATAGTCGAATAATTGTGTAGCCAACTAACTAGCTTGTTTAGTGTCTATCCTTAATCGTTCACGTGTTGCTAAGATCTAGATTCAGGTTTTGTGGGTAAACCTCTTGTAAACCCTCACGAGACAAAACTCGTCCACTAGGGACACCTAGGGGTTTAACGGCTTACTGCATATGCTAAATGTAGTCGCGATTCCTGCGAAAGTGAGTTAGGATTTTTTACTTTATTTTTAGAGTAGTTTGCTCGAGGACTAGCAAAATAGTAAGTTTGGGGGTATTTGATAGACACATTTTAGTGTCTAATTTGCGCCTTAGTTTCTATTAAGTTAGTATTCGATTTTGTAATTATTTAACTAAATAAAACTCTTTTGCTTTCATGAATCAAATTGATAACAACTTTTTTTATTTAAGCTAAAAACTATAAAAAGTGATGCATCCAATGTTAAAACATGCTATAAAAAGCAAAGATGCAAGCAAAGCAGAGAACTATGGGATTAAAATATGGTTAAAGAAGGATTACCCAGTGAATGATGAAGACAACTACCTGTTGATACCAATGTGCTTGACCAAAGGTGGTGTTGGACACTATTGGATGTTAATTACACTGGAAAGAGGGATATGGCAAGTTTATAACTCAGCTTATTATAATCCAGGGTATAATGCATAGTATGGTTGCATGATAAAACCAGTCACTACAATGCTGAATGAAATGGGGTACATAGACCATTACATGTTAAGAAATAAGTACATCATTCTATAACAACATACTCCCATTTCAAGGCACGGTCTACCCTGATTGTGCGCCACAAACCTGCCTTTATTTGAAGAAATTATTGAAGCGCTCTAACTGTGAAGGATTAATTGAAATTCCCGACTTAATTGAGAAAATGCAAAAAAAAAATCAAGATGGCAGTGTGTATCTTATCGCAAAATGGTGGATGGAAGCTAGAAGAAGAGCAGCAGCAAGAGCACCACCAGCAGCAACAAGACAAACAAGTTAGTTTAACTGACTTTGTTGAAGAAATACTTCTCTTGACTGACTCGGTTGAAGATATAGTCTAATATAGGTTTGAATAATGCGAATGTAGGTCTTTTAATGGTCTTTAACATTAAAAAAAAAATAGTTTTATCAATGGTCATAAACATTTTAGTGTGGTTTTTAGAAAACATCTGAATGTAGGATTGTTATTGGTCTTAAAACATCTTAATGTTGGTCTAAAAGAAGTTACATATTTTTACTTGTTACTACTTTCTAGCATGTTGAATGAGTTAAAATAATGCAGGTATATATACCTGATGGAGATGACTTAAAATACAGATGAAACCATGCAAAATAAAATAAAATTGAGTGTCAACAACCAAAGTTGATACCAGAAATTGGAGATTCTCTACTCTTGCCTTTGAGAACAGGTTAGATTTCCTTTCATATGTTAAAAGCGGTATGAATGTGAAACATTTAGGAAAATTTCATGGACATACTTCAAAAGACTGGTTCCACGATCTGATATGATAGTCAATCCACGATCTTCAGAGAAAATCCCCTTCAAATTGTTTAAGAACCAACGCCAACTCTCACCATTTACAGAAGGAACAACTCCAAATGCAACTGGATTGATCTCTACGAAAAAAGAAAAATACTAAAATAAAAATAAGATATTGAAAAAAAAACATGTTGCCTACAAGTTATGGTGTCAAAAATCCAAGTTGACACCAGAAACTAGAAACCAGTAACAAGCTGGTTCCAGATTATGGTGTCAACAACCCACCAACATCTAGTGTCAACAATTCAAGTTGACACCAAAAATTAGAAATAGGAACAAGTTGGTTCCGTATTATGGTATCAACAACTAAGTTGACACTAATAATCTAGTGTCAACAATTCAAGTTTACACCAAAAAATTGGAATCCAGAAACATGTTGGTTCCATATTATGGTATCAACAACCAAAGTTGACACAAAAACTAGAATCCCAAAAGCATGTTAGTTCCACAAAAACATAGAGCAAGAATCAATAATACATTGCTTAATTTTTCCGACAACAATATTATTGAAGAGTAAAAGATTAAAGATTCATAACTTGATTATCAGTTTTGCCGCAAACAACCATAAGGCCCCCCTTGAACTAGCAGCGGAGCTAGGATTTTTGCTTGGGTGGGGCACTGTGAATTTTTTACCTACCTCAACTAGTTTTATTATTGTTTTTGTAAACAATTCATATAATGGTTTGCATCATAGACAATAAAAAAAAAATCTATAAAAATAAATAATTTTGTTACATTTAATAAATCAATTGTTTATAGTTTGCACAAAAAATATGAAGATTTGTAAGATAAAGGAAAATACTGATGATTTGTTAACAGAAAATAAATGAGGGTGCTACTAATAATCACTTTAACTTACATTGATAAAGAAAGAATCTGACTGGAAAATATAATACAAACTCACTAACAATTTTATTATACATCTAATAGAACATAGAAATTCAAAACATATATCATCGAGTCATAACTATAAAAATCAATTGAATAAACAAAAATAATGTGATCATAACTTCAATGAACTAATTCATTAATTATCAATAAAATATAGTAAGTACTTAGTATCCAACAAGTAGGAGTGTAAGTGATCCTTTTTTAGAAAAAATTGAAAATCAACGACTTAGCCTTTTTTCACTCACATGTTCCCTTAATCTAAGGATTATAATATTTTTTATTTTTCGATTAACACTAATTACGGTTTAGTGGAAATTTGGATGGGTCCAGGAACCCGCCTACCCCTTTAATAGCTTCGCCTCCTCCTTGAACTTCCTGGTGAGAAAAGGAGCATCAATGATTAGCATAGGATGACAATAAGTATTAAAACATATGATAGAAGCTTCAAAAGCCAGAAAAAAAAAACTTTTGAATTGTCGCGTTTCATTATCATATTTAAAGTAAACAACACTTCCAGGATTGTGATGTTAATAGCCTTGGAATACCACATAAAATATAAATAAGACTTGATAACATCACCCTAAAGACATTGTCTTCCGAAATCTAAACCATGATATGCTTGACAATAAGTAAGCTTAACTTTGTATTCTCCATGAAATAACTTTTTGATACAACAACAGTCTTCTTCATGTTTGATACTATTAGATCATCTATTACAATATTCTTCATGAAAGAGTTCCTCATTCGAAGATTTGTATGATATGAACAAGCCAAACCATACGAGTGCTCTGGATTATATGCCTTACACTGAAAAACATTATCGGTTCTAGGAATGATAAACGAATGAAAACTATAAAAAAAAAAATGTGTTTCCTTAAACATGCACTCAACGCTATATTGCTTTCGATCACTCTTAACTAGTTTCCATTTGTATCCACTATGTATTGTGTATTTCATCATAACATCACAAAATTATTCAACACCTAACTCAAATACCTTCCCTACACCACTTAGGGTGTTAGGCCGAGCATCAGATTTTCTTGGTGTCCTTTTGGTCATAGATGAATTAACAGTCAAGTGTTCTACAACAGATACCTCATTGTTTGAAATACAACTTGACGACGAAGAAGAACAAGCAACATAAGAAAAAGTACCATTAATACATATAATTAACTGGGTACCAAACTTCAACACATCAAGTCCCCTCGAGTTGTAATAGTGAATAAAATATTTTTAGTTAAAATCAGAATAAATGACATGCAACGTTCCATCCACATTCTAAGAAAACTGAATGAGCTCTTCTGGAAGATAAGTCCAAGTATCTTTGACAACATTTTTCATCTCACTAATAGTAGTTGGTGACGAAACAGGATAGGATACTCTTAGGTTGTAAAACAAAAACTATGCAACCATCATTGTTTGCCTGCAAAAATACAAAAGACGGTCAAAAAATAAAAACTACAAAAGTAGAGTGCATAGCTGGAAATATAACCATGCAAAAAAACAGATCAACAACCAAAGTTGACACCAAATTTGGAATGCAGAGACATGTTGTTTCCAAATTATGGTGTCAAAGTTGAGATCAAAAATTGAAATCTAGAAACATTTTGTTCCAAATTATGGTGTCAATAAGCAAAGTTGACACCAAAAATGGAATCCAAAAACAGATATGGTGTCAACACCAAAATTTGGAACAAAATGTTTCTAGATTTCAATTTTTGGAATCCAAAACTGAAATCCAAAAATATACTGTTTCCAGATAATGGTGTCAATAATCGAAGCTGATACAAGAAAATGGTGTCAATAACAAAAGTTGACCACAAAAAAATGAAATCCAAAACATATTGGTTGCATATTATAGTGTCAACAACCAAAGTTGACACCAAAAACTGAAATCCAGAAGCATGTTGGTTGCATATTATGGTCTCAAGAAGCACAATTAAACTGAATAACTACAAAATCAAAGAGTAACAACCTAAACTAAGTGATAATACCATACAAGGTGAGAGATATATTCATTGGTGGAATATGAAAAACAAAAACCAAAGCTACAAAATCGAAGTTGTCACAACATTATGGAGACAACATAAACTGAATAATCTGAAGCTACAAACAATAACATTATTACTCTGCATTCTTCTACATATATCTACGTTCATCACTCATCATACAAGGTGTAATGCCGATTCAAAGACAAAATTAAAACAAAATCAAACATCATAACATAATTAACCACAAAAAAATGATACATCAATTAAATGTAAACTAAAAATAAAATGATGTAAGCTAAATTAAGAAAATTATCTAACCTAATTTTGAATGCCAAAAATCTGAAACCAAAACATTAAGCTACACAAATGTAGCAACTGTATTTTATCAAAAACAAACTAAATCAGAAAACAAACAATACAAAACATCATTCCTATATATCCATAACACTGACTTTGTAGAAACAAAATATCATCAAAAAAATGATTCGTGAACTAAACTAATCAAACACATTCAGATACATACAGAAAGACACACCAAAAATCAAAAAACAAATTACAAACAAAAATGAAACTGAATCGTACATGTTTCAGAGATGAGTATATAATCTCGAGCTAAATTACATCAAAATACACAAAGAAATCTAGTAGAATCAACACTGCAAATCTAAATAAAACAAACAAATGTGAACCGTACCTATTTCAAAGAAATCTAGTAGAATAAATAGAGAAATGTGAATGGTACTTGTTTCAAACAAAACTAGTAGAATAAAAATACTCGTTGAACCTATCAACTCGTAATTACATATTCAAATCTAAAAAAAGTTCCAAAAACCACTACAAATCTCGAACCGATAAAAATAAAGATGAAGAACAAAACAATGATTTTCTCTTTGTTAACAATTCGTTTGAAGAATTTGATGAAGATTTCATCGGAAAATCTCGACTTCAAAAAAAAAATCAGGATCAACTATCATCAATTTTCTTTCTCTCTCTCATTCTCTCAGTTTTCTTCCTTTTTTTTTTTATCAAAATACAGAAACTAATAATAATTGATTTTTTTTAAAAAAAACATTTATAAAAGAGTGTAAAATGAAATTGAATTTAGTTTGGGTTTTCCTTCTAGAAAATGGGGGTATATATGTAATGGTGTAGATGTTGGGTTTTTGTTAGGGTAATATAGTAAAGTATCACAGCTGTGCTCAGACACCAAATGAAGAATTGAGTTAAACACAAAACATAGCTTCTAGCTAAATTTATCCTTGTCCACGTCGATCCTTGCTTAAGGAAGCAACCAATGGCATAAAAATCCTTCATCTAACATCCAATGCACAAGCAAATGGCCCAGAGACCTAAAAAAGGCGTTTTTTACACCAAGCTCGTCAGGCGCAATTTTGCATTTCCATGTACAAAGTCGTGAGATGGGAAAATTGGTAATGAATCAAGAGATGAGTTACATACCAAACTCTTCATATGGATTTCCTCTACAACATACTAAAAAATCATATTAATCGGACAAACAAGCTATGATATGATAAAAACATTCAACTAAGTCACAACTGAAAAACTCCTGAATTCTTCCTGACTTTTGTATGTTTTGACTTTTTGAGGCCTTGAGTGACCTCAAAACTCAAAATCTTCCCCAACGGAAGATAGATGGTTGTCTGGGCATGAAAAAGTTAGGTTAGATCATCAAAAACGGACTTCGTATGAAGAGTTTACAGCGTTTTCAGTAAAAACCCTAAATCTTAATTTTCTAACGAAGAAATTTTATAAGAATTCTCTTGTCCGTCCAAATCTAAGGGGCTGATGCCCTCTACCTTGTCCGTCTTAGGAGAGATAAATATTTTCCTATTTAGTACAAAGCTTATGCATCTTAGTCTCAAGACTAAGCATGTGCGTCTCAAATAACCAAAAAATAATTTCAAACCCTAATTGGAAAAGGATACGTTTAACTCTTTCGCCCTCAACGTGTGAGCCTTGGTACAAAAAGTAGAAAACGTCGACGTCCTACTTCTAGCCAAAACTTGGCGTCATACTTTTTCGCCCTCAACATGTGAGCCTTAGTACAAAGAGTAAAAAATATGAACACCTAACTCTTATTCAAATTAGGCGTTTTGACTATTTTACCTTGAACTCGTGCTCCCTAGATAAAAGAAGCAAGATTGAGCGTCTTTGCTCCAAAAGCAAAACTCAAGAGTCAACACCTCTCTTTTTTGAACAAAATGTTTTGACCCTTTTACCCTAAACTTGTGCTTCTTAGGTAAAAGAGGAGATCTTGTGCGTCTTTGCTCCAGAAACAAACTCGTACGACAATGCCTCTCTTGTCTGAACAATGTGTTATACTCTTTCACCCTCAATGTGTGAGTCTTAGTACAAAGAGTAAAAAAACACATATGTCTTGCCTCTTCGACCAAACTAAGACGCAACTTACTCTTTTTCCCTGAACTTGTGCTTCTTAGGTAAAAGAAGAAAACTCGTGCTTCTTAGCTCATTGGAAAGCTCATGTGTTTTTGTTTCAATTCGCAAAACTCGTGTAGCTTAGATAATCCTTTCAACTAGGAGACGTTAGCTTCTAATACTTGCTTATTAGGGTTTGTTTCACACATATAAATTTCAAAATCCTTATTTATTTATCAAAGGCCATGCTAGGTCTCATTCATATGTCTGGCCTCTCACACATATACTTTTATGTATGGCCTCTCACACATATATTTTTGTATGTGGCCTCATGTAAATTTTTTCATGCTCAGCAACACACACTTATTTTTATAAAATAAACATGTCAATGCAAAATTGAGTAGGTTGAACATATTGCTCCTTATACACAAATAAATACATCTTTATTTTATTTTAGTCTGCTAGACTCATCAAGCTAGTTAAGCAAGATAGGTATTTAGTCAAATGACTAAGTAAGTCTCATTCCACTTATTAATATTAGTAGTACTCAATACTACAAAATTCACATGAGACATCAAATGTCATAAATGGGGAGATACTCATTAGGGTTTTGGTCTGGTGGTCTACATCATGTGGTGCAGCAGTGCACCCACTAAAGAGAAACTATGGAAAGTTCGATCAGCAGTTTAGTAACTGACTATTTACCCTTAATTGAAGTGGAGAGAAGTTGTCAACACCTTCTTCACTATTGGGATTTTAACTATGCCACAAATGCACAACTATCGATAAGATAGTATATAAATACTGATTCGTCCACATAGATTTTTAAAATTGTAAAACCAATTTTTGATTAATTAAAGTTCTAACACAATTGATTGGAATAGTGATTGATTTCTAAAATTCAAAAAAATGCTTAAAAAAAATGGTTTTTGTACTTAATAAAAGAAAATCTAGGAATCAAGAATCCACCACAATTATGTATACTAGGTTATTATAATCTCTCATAATAATAATCTTCAATAAATTACACAAGATGATTTAGGTCAGTTTCTACGTCTTGGAAAATATAACTTCTTAAACCACTTTTATTTTCAAAATATTAATAATTTTCTCTACTTAAATGTTGGTCTCAAATTAGAAAATAAGCAATGAATCAAGTATGAGGACATGTAAAGATCAATTATTATCATTACACACGAAAATATTAGGACAAATATGAAGATTAATATGAGAAAAAGATTAAATATCTAGTATACATAAATGAGTTTCATCCATAATCCTAGAAAAGAGATTTAGTTACTCATGGTATGAAGAACACAAGAAAATTGAATAAACATATAGATTTATTGATGAAAAAAAACTTACAATTTTCTTTGTTTCTTTAATGATTAAATGTCACACCAAAAAAAATTAGAAGAAGAACTGACCACAAAGGCAGCAGAGAAAGCTGCTCGTTGGTGCAGTAAAGAAGGACTAACGATTTCCATATGAGCTTTAGACTGTCGCTTTCACTGTAGCAAAAATTTTTGCTAGAGCTTTTAAAAACTGTTGCGAAAGCCTTGAATACGAAAGCTATAACAACACTAACAATGACAGATATACTCTTTGTAACACTTTTTTCTTCTTCTTCCTCGGACCACTCTGGAAAAAAAATCTTATTTTTCTTTTCACTCCGGCGACTTTGTACCCCATGTTGCTCGACCCAACCCTCTCTATTTATACTAGAACAACTCATTTCCTCCCATATCTTCACGTAATAACTCCAAAATCTTCTTTTACATGGAAAATATCTCTCGGCCATCTTTTTTTCTTTCTCTCCCTGACTTTTTTTTCCAACCAGAGTAAGAAAATATTGTTTTGTTTCCAACTCGTGTTGATTATGTTTCCTTTTTTTTTCTTAACGAGAATAGTTTTCGTGGGAAAATATTTCACGAGATTTGATTTGATTTCTTATTAATTCTCCCTCGATTTTTATTTTTTTTGATTTTGTAGTCTCCCAATCGCATATAAACTCTCCTACATAAGGCAAGAGATATATTTGTCTTAAAACTCACGATTATCTCCAATAAATAGTTGAGTCGGATTCGAACAGTTGGGAGCAAAGAAAACTTTCCCACCAATTTCCAATTTCAAACTTAAAAAGGTGGGTGCCTTTATCCACTCGATGGGTCTTTTATCCATTCAGGGGGTGCCATTAACACTTTTGATGTAGTATTTTTATCATTTTTAATCCATCTTTTCCACCATTGTAAATTCACGTAAATTCCTACAAAAGAACATTATTAGTACAAAAATTGAGTAATAACAATATAAATGTGAGACTAATTAAGACACAAAAATGTGTCTATCATCTACCTTCTCCACTTCACAACTACTCAACCATCGACACTTTTTCTTAGAGAGGAGGTCAGGTGAACGGTTACAATAGCGATGACTATAAAATAGATTTCTCAAATCTATTGAAAACAACAAGTCTGGATTAGACAACAAGAATTCGCTCTCTGAGACAGTCTAACATATAAAAATTCAAGTTGAACTATTCAATCATTCAACCTTCTCACACAGAATTGTTCATATCTATTCACACCAATTAGATCCTACAGAGTCTGATACTCTGACCTTAATTTTTTTTCTCGCTTCCCTCCCTAAGACCAATCCTTCTCCTTCTCCTTTGTGACTGAAGCAAGACTGGAATGGCCATGGCTTGGTTTAGGCCAGGATTGTATAGATTGATCTCTCGAATCTAAACAAAGTACTTCAACAGTACAAATGTTTAAGAATTAGACGAACATTCACTTGCTCATCCCACTTTTCTTAATTTACCCTCTGAATTTGTTTCCTCCACAAACAAATGGATAAGGGTATTTGTGAAGGCCCGTGAAGAATGGGGATATTTATTCAATTTCCACTAAAAAGAGATATTCCTCTTCTTTTATACACTGATAGTGAGTATATAAATGAGTATTTGTCTACCTTTTCGATCATTAATTGATTACATTACGATATCGACCTATAAATACAATCAAGTAACTACTAATCCATCTCCAAAGAATAGTGTTGTTAACATTACTAGAGGTTTAGGTTTTTAATTCCATCTAAGTTCATATATATGTACGAGGAAACATAGAGGATGACTATATTAAATGACTTCTGCACCTACTAAGAGTACTCTGCTTAGTTAGTAATTCGGCGACCGGTAATAATTTGGGTCGGTAAAAATATGTGTATTATCCGGTTAGATAAAATAAAAATTCGGTCAACAATCCGATTAATCATGCACAATTCGGTAAAAATGTGGAAATGTGTTAATGCATGTATAATTCTTCTTAGCTATATGAGTTCGGCGTTAATAATTCGGTACACTTAAACCATAATAAAAGACTTTTTAACATTATCTTAAGTTAATTTTAGAATTTAATTGGTATAAATACATTATATGTACAATATAAACAAGAACCATATGGGATTTAATTTTGGTTAAGGGGATATATTACTTAATGAATAAATATCCATATTGCCCTTATCCTAATATAAATAAAAAAAATTACCTCTTTTATTGTTATTTTCACCACCGCTTCCTTTTCTTCTCTTCTTCCATAGGTTCTTCGTTTTATCGTCATTTCATCGATGATTCTTAAAATTTCTTCGACGATTAATTCCTTGTATAAAAATGACTAAAATGAAACAATGTTTTAGGTTTTAACTTAATAATTAGGGCAAAAATGGGGGTTTTGTATTGCAGCCGGCAGTAGTTAGATTATGAATGCAATACCGACTTTTGCAGCCGACATTGGTTGTATTATGAAGGCAATGCCGGCATTTAAGAAAGAATTTAACTTTTGAAATTCCGTCATGTCTTAATACATAACCGACATTGCTTGGAGTGAAGCCGTAATGCCGGTTGTTGAGAAAAATCTCTGCCAAAATTTTTGGCACAACCTGCATTAATTGCTTTATATTCAAGGCAATGTCGGCTGTACAATCGACATTGACAAAAAAAAAGATAAAAAAAGAATCTCTCATATCATTCAAGTTCATTCAAATCTCCTAAAATTTTCTTCTTCTTCTAAAACTAATATTTAAAAAGATTAAAAAAAATCAAAATTTAAATGTAATCTTAACAAAACTTGGGATACTCAAGAATATTTTAGCCATTGTAAAATTTATTTGGATAAGGGGTTCTTCAAATTATTTTATAATATTATTTTTTTGAGTATCCTCCAATTTATGGGAGTATTCTCCGACTGAAATAACTAAACTAAACCAGAACAATTATTAAAATAAATAAATTAAGTACGATGACAAAGATTATTTTTTCGTGCATGTTTTTTTTGCTTGATTATAATTTTGTAAAACTATTTTAGAAATTTTTATTTTGCATCAAATGGAAAGAAGAATTTTTTTCCCATGACATGATGAAAGTAAGTCCCCTCACCTTCTTGTACACGGCACCTCCTATATACACTATCTAAAACCTCACATCAAAAAAGAACTTTCCAAATATTTGTTGAAGCTTTCCTTCCATTGAAAAGGATGTTCAGGTTCCCTATATCTCTTTGCATTTTGGACTCCAATCCAGATAACACTCCTCCGTAGAAACAATTGAACGAGTCCTTTAGATCTCATCAATAGCCAAGTTGAGGCCGAGAGATAAAAACTCTCTATTGTATATTCAACTATCAATTGACTTAATCTCCTACGAACAATATATAACCAAGCCAGTAATTATCATACTGACGTCAATTTTTCCCATCATCTACTTAGTGAAAAGTTGGTCCTCAGCCCAACCGCTTGAAATCTTTCTTCTGGGGATCATCAAGGAATGAATCAAAACGGAAAGTCCCCAAATCTCACATTCAAAAGATAAAAAGACTATTCAAAACGTAGGGACACAGACATTGAGAAAGCGCCAAGGAAACAAGAGAAGAAGAGAAAAGTTGTTGTAAGAAGACTTTATAAGAAGACTTGGTTTGACCATTGACTAATCATGCATTGCCTACATAGCCGGCCCAAAATCGCGGCTTCCACTGTCAACTCTTCTTTCTCTCTCTAATATTAACAAAGAGAATTCCCACCTTCCATCCTCGGTCTGATTAATTCTCTGTTTGCTCCTCTGAAGATATCTGAAAGGATTATACTCTGAATCCTGAGTTTGATTCCAAGATAAGAAGATGAATGATTTGTTAGCAGGATCTTTTGCTAGATTTCGATCAGATGATGTTGAACAAGGTGGTGGTGGTGGTGGTGGAAATATACAGATGGGTGGAGGAACAGTGGTAGGTGTAAACCTAGACAAATTCTTTGAAGATGTTGAAAGTGTTAAAGATGAATTAAAAGAAGTAGAAAGAATACATCAAAAACTTTCAGATGCAAATGAAGAAAGCAAAACAAGTCATAATGCTAAATCAATCAAAGAAATAAGATCTCGTATGGATTCAGATATCTCATTAGCTTTAAGAAAAGCTAAAGTCATCAAAGTTCGATTAGAAGCATTAGATCGAGCAAACGCATCAAATCGAAGCTTTCCAGGTTGCGGACCAGGTAGTTCATCAGATCGAACAAGAACATCAGTTCTTAATGGACTCCGCAAAAAACTCAAAGATTCAATGGATAATTTCAATTCTCTTCGTGAAAAGATCTCATCAGAGTATAAAGACACAGTCAAGAGAAGATATTACACAGTTACTGGAGAAAATCCAGATGATTCAATTGTTGAAAACTTAATTTCGACTGGGGAAAGTGAATCATTTTTACAGAAAGCGATTCAAGAACAAGGAAGAGGAAGAGTTTTAGATACTATAAGTGAAATTCAAGAAAGACATGATGCTGTTAAGGAAGTTGAAAAGGGATTACATGATTTGCATCAAGTGTTTTTAGATATGGCTGTATTAGTTGAAGCACAAGGTGGGCAATTAGATGATATTGAAAGTCATGTTGCTAGAGCTAGTTCATTCGTTAGAGGTGGAAACGAGCAATTGGTAACTGCTAAGAAACATCAAACAAGTACTAGGAAATGGACTTGTTATGCTATCATACTGCTTCTTGTTGTGGTTTTAGTTATTACTCTTCCAATTGTTCTTAAAAGCAGCGGAGGCGGTGGAGGAGGCGGCGGCAGCAACACCGCCCCCAGTGATCCTGTTACTCCTCCTGCTTCATAGATTTATACCCCAGCAATAAGTGAAGAAATATAATTTGGTGAAATTTTTTGTAATTTTTCTGGTTTTTATTTTTTATTTTTTACTTTCTTTCTGGTTCCGTCTTATTTTACTGTAATATGAAAATTCTATTTGTTTACTAAATCTATTAATTTTATTATTTGTATTAATTTTTGGGTATAATTGTTGTAAATAGATATTATTTCCGTTTCAGGAAAAGAGTTATTATCATTTTTTTAAATTGGTTTATTTCTAGGTTAAAATAAAAAAGTGATATTAACATTTTTTCAGAAACGGAGGGAGTAGCATATCAGAATTATGTGATCATCCTTGTTGTACAACAACATGGCAAAATCAATAACTAAATTGTAGCTTCCTGAAATCAAAGAAATAACTAAATAAGTGCCTGAAGTGGCAGCTAACATAGATGGAGCGTGAAATCAGTTAGCAGTAGCGTCTTGTGATATTTTTGACGTCAATTGTTAGAATGCGCGTTACAATGTCCATTTCTAAGAAGAAGAATAAAAAGACTTGTAAAATTTTAAAATTAGAAAATTGTACTTTTTTTGTTTCAGCAGCAAAAGTGATAATAACACTTTTGCTGAAACGGAGGTAGTATTACTTAAGTGAATGTCTCCACTCTTCCACTACTTCACCCTAAGAAGAGAGGCAAAGTAGTATACGAACAAAGAAAAAATCACATGATATTTGATAAATTAGAAAATGATACTTTTTCTGTTTCAGCAGCAAAAGTGATAATAACACTTTTGCTAAAACGGAGGTAGTATTACTTAAGTGAATGTCTCCACTCTTCCACTATTTCACCCTGAGAAGAGAGGCAAAGTAGTATACGAACAAAGAAAAATCACATGATATTTGATAAAGTCACGTCTATAGTATCAATAAAAAAGATGGCCCTTGCAAAAAAACTAATATTTTCGAGTTCTTAACGTGTTGTGCTTTGAATTTAACCTTGTGTATTCTTTTCTTTCCCAAGTCGGAGGCAAACACCATGTCAAATATTGTGTTCTTTTAATTAAAAATAGAAAAATGGAGAGTGGTTTGCTCGTTCCAAACCATATTCACGAATTGATGGGCACAAGTAAAGATATTATATTCCATTCCTGCATAAAAATATTAAACAGAATCTGCATAATTCAGAAACTTGAGCCAACTAAGTCAACATACACAAACTACAAGTTAAACAAGCCTTTCCTATAAAAAGTCAGAAAATTTGCGTCTGCGTGAATAGTTCTTCAGCCCTTTCAGAAACTCAAGCTGGAGAAACTTTCTCCTTAATTTGTGTTTCTTTTCCTGAAAAGGAAGACGGTTGGACTACTTTTTTTTTTTTTTTTTTTTGAAGCAGGTTGGAATACCTAATCACCACTTAATTCATGTCTCATTTATTAAAAACAAAAAGAAGAAGAAAATGAATATAGTATAGTGGACGGCTCAGCCCAAAGCTTGGCTCTAGTGGCCTTTTTTTCTTCTTTTTTACTAACATATATATATGCTGAGATTACATCTTTAGTAACTGACATATTTTCACCATGTTAACCCTTCTTGACAAACCAGATTATAGTTTCTTAGTGTTTAATTATTTAGGTTGCATTCAGGTGGTACTCCTTGAGGGAATCGCTTATAATCAGTGCAGTAGTTATAAATCATGTAATTTCTTTGTACCCATTTCAGTTTCCGTAGATACCCATTGCTGAGGGCTTGATGATTCCACCATCTTCCTTTCACCGAGGGCAATGGACACGACGACTTTCCAGCCGAATACGCACACGCATCTGTTTTAAATGCTCGATATGAAGCGACGAATGGGGCTCGACTCCAGTCAGTCTTAACAATTCCACCCTTTGTAGCCCAATTGTCAGCACACCAAAGACTTGAATAAAGACGCATGGGTTGGGATTTTGGGTAGGGAACTCCTAAATGCTGAGCATTTCTGAAAACCCTGATGGGTGTTCCATCTACTGAGAAGATTATCTGATGTTCACTCCAGAGAATCGAGTAAGTATGAAAGTCTAGTCTAGGATCAAACCAAAGATAGAATTGCTGTTCTCTTTCACCCTTCCCTTGTGTATAAATATTTGTATGGAGAATATAAGGCTCTCCACTGACATTCCCAAGAAACTCAAAATCTATCTCATCATGTGTACTCCCTGATGAAGACAAGTAGTAAGCCGTGACTGTACCGGCTGAATTACCCGGCACAACTTTGATTTGCATATCTATTTTGCCAAATAAATATTCATTTTTTGTTTGGAATCCTGCACCAGATATTTGATCAAGGGAAAGTTGTAAAAGACGTCCATTTTCAATGATTTTAGCACGATCTCCACCCCAAGAGAGATCGATTTCGGTATTAAATTGAGCTGAGACTAGAAGTAAACAAGGGAAGAAAAACAAGGAAAAGAGAATCAAGGCTCTGTAACTCAACATTTTGGTGTCAATACAAATTCAAGAAATAAAATAGAAGGTGAAAGTAGTAGTATTCTGGGAATCTGGGGGCTTAGGAATAACTATAGCAGGCTAATGTTATGCATTTATAGCTAGAAAGATTCATGCACGTAAAAGAAGATCGGCAAATTGGTTAGCTTGGGATATGCATTTGCAAGAGCGGAATCTGGTGGTGGTGACTGGTGGATTTGCAGCTGGCATTTTGCATGAAACCGAAAGAGATTTTTAGATTTTTGTAAAGATGATGATCGACGGGTGGCTTCTTTTCTCAAAGATTCATTATAGTAGTATCTTTAATTTTCTGTTTTCCCTGGATCAGATTTAAGCCGAGTGTACTTTCCACTTGTTTTACAAGCTTTGAAATGCAACGTATACAGTACATGTAAAGCTACTATGCATGCTTAATGCTTTCTGACCCTGCTTGTATTTCAATTTAAGCAACTATGGTTGTCATAAAAATTTATTTAGGTTAAGAACAAACATAAGATATCCAAGAACAAAATCTCCTACTAGACAATCCAGAACAAAAAGATGTTCATTCAAGTTTCTCAAATGTATAATATTAAGAAACAAAAATCAATTCTCTTCACAGAATATATAGGAGGTTAGGTTATACATTGTACAGGCAGTAACCACAAAGGGAAATTACACAAGAAAACACTATATGATACATGGATGAATGAACACCGGCAGTGATTCATATGAATATATCTCTTCCCAAAAATATAAAATAAAAAGATGGCTAAACAACGGCAAAAAGAAAGAATAATTTACCTAATTGATGAAACAAATACCATTTACTAACGAGAACAAAGACTGTAAAATTCCTACTTGCTCGTTGTTCAATTTACAAGGGATGACCATACTAAGACTCATGTTGCCATTTTCTGTAGGTGGTCAATACAACCCATGCCACCTGTAATCTCTGAATTACCAAGTCAAAACATCATCTGGAACTAGTGCAACCGAAACAGAAGGCTCTTCTCAGAAGTTCAAAACTTAGATTTCTCAAACAAATCAGAAGTTGACTTTTAATTCATTCCC
>JAJJMC010003936.1:8086944-8097224 GCA_023531435.1 Papaver californicum
GCGAGTGTGTCGGCTTGTAGAGGAGAATGTAAATGGCAAATTAATTAGGAAATACCAAACTAGAAATACAAGGTAATATTCCTTTTTCATATATTAATATGGAAAAGACAGCTAAAATATTTGTGCTCATATAAAGTACCTGCATCCATGTATCATCTACATGACGCTCTGGTGATGCCTCTGGTGACGTAACTGCTGGTGGTAAAGGATGAATGAGTTTTGGAACCACCACAAGGTCTCTTCCCAGAACTAGGATAGCTCCTGCATTATTTGCAGTACCTGTAGCAAGCAATAACCCAGAAAATATAAAAGAATAAGATCACTTTAGAGTTTAATCCGCAAGGAATGGATACTGGAAGTAACATACCACAATAATTGGTAGCCGAGAAAAGAGTTATCAAATGCCCCTGAGCGAAACGTTCAAAACCATCCATTACACACTCATGTGCGCGCACAATCAACTGGAGGTCATTGTTATTGCAAAACTCCATAACCCGATCAGGCTATAAAGCATAAATGACATGAATCAATTTTAAACTAGGGAAAACAAAAATGACATGCAGAAGTAGAAGAATAAAAATCATGAATAGTACTGTATTATTTAAATGTTCAGCAGAAGTTCACTTTTCCATTGGAAGGATTCAGTCAATATTTGCAATCAGCAACCCATTCTTTAAAGCAAGTGAGAAACATACTGCCGATTCCAATATTTTAACCGAACATCTGAGATAAGTAAAGCATACACTCAAGGTGCTCACCCCAAAAGTAACCAAACCAGGACCTCTGGCATTTGGCCGCAGCCCTTCAACACTATCATTCTCTGTAGGGTCGGACCTATAAATAGAATATCAAATTAAATGAGTGTAAAGGACAAATCTAATAAGAAGTGGTTGCTTATACTAGGGGGAAAATGTTCAGGAGTGAGAAATGTACCAACCATAATAAATCCATAAGAACTACTGAACCCGCTTCCATTGTAATAGGACGTTGAAGGCTCTCTATTTGTTCTATGTGATTAATTGACCTCCCGATGCCACCGTGCATGCAAATGATTTTCTTTTCAATTAGGGCAGCCAGAGGAAGCCAATTAAACAACCGGTTTACGCGATGCCAAGCCCATATTCCGTCCCGCTCACCCTATCATCAAAATGATTGAGTTGATAAAATTGAAAAATAAATACAAATAGCTATATACTTGTCTATCAAAATCACATACCATTCGCTCTATGCACTCAATCCGGAAGCCAAATAAAGCATTGATGTCTGCAGCTTCATGGTTGCCCCGAATTAGATGTACATTTTGTTGATACTCGACCTGCAATGCAAATGCCCATGCAGATTAGTGACAACAAATAATGAAAAATAAAGATGAAGAAAGATAGATGACCAAATGAACAGTTAGTGTCAGCACAAGTGTTCTAAGTTTTATAACGGGAATACTGCTCCCAGGTGGTACCTTCAAAGCAAGCAGAAGAGTGATAGTTTCTAAACTGTGTTGGCCCCGATCAACATAATCACCCAAGAAGAGATAGTCAATATATCTGCAGACCATTAACAGAAAATAGCACAGGTGAATAAATACTCAATCTGGTTGCAATGGGGGTCCTATATCATTCCTCAACGTCAAAATATTTGCCAAAATCATCCAACATTCAAACATTGTAACACTATTTAAATCAGGTGTTATGTAGCATGCAGAAAATTAAGGAAAGCATGGGCTTACGATATGTCTCCAGCAGTTGATGGAGATCCATACTCATCAAACAGGCGCATGAGATCCCCAAACTGACCATGCAAATCACCAAATATCTTCACAGGAGCTTTGATTTTTAAAACACTTGGTTCAGTAGAAAATATTCGTTCGGCACAATCACAAAGCTCGGCAATTTCATTGCAATCTAAGAAAAACTGCCTGCGGACAGGAGGCTTCCAACCACGAGGCTTCAAAAGATGTGCTATTACCTGAGAGGTATAAAGTTTAAGAAAGATAGTGAAACTACTAGCATACCATCACATAATTATTACCCTTATGTAAGAGACTTGGTCATTTGATGGGTAATATGAAATCATCTTTATATTAAGATGTGAAGACTTGTTCAAATACAATTAGAATCAAATATACCTCTACATTCAAATGGAATATAAATAAATTTTACCTTCTTAGCCACACTATTGATAGACATTTGTCTATCCAATAGCTTCCTAGCCGCTGTGGCGCTCTCAGGAGTTCCATAGCTAACCCTCCTGCCTTCATTTTCAAATTGATCAATCGAAAGCTGCCTGACCATACCACCTAGAGCTCCCCCAGTCTCTGCAGCTACAACCACCTGTAAATATGTAATGGGAAAAAACGGCAGAGTTAAACTAGTATACAAAATAACAGGTTTTTATGTCAGAAACCCTGCCAGACATAACATGCAAATATCAAACATAGGTACGAAATATTCTACTTACAGCTCTGTGGTGTAGCCGAACGCCGGGAGCAGGGATGATATTTGACATAGGAGAATCCTGCATTTTAATAGTAGACATTTGTTTTCCGCTTGGGGTAGCTTCTGCTCCACGATCACCCCTATCTGGCAACTGCTCAACTTCTCCATTAACTTGTCGGGCTTTAGCTGCGGCTAGGGCAGCACTAATAGCCTCGGCCTCTGCTGCTGAGGCTTCTACCAAGTACTCAACGCCTTTCGGACTCCTGCAAAAGCACAATCCACTCTAAGAACCCCCATCAAGAAACTACTAGAAACAAAGGCAACATGTCAGAAATTAGCATATTAATGGATGTCTATAAGTTCACCTTGGAAGCAAGGCATTGTCAGTGCTTATATCAGTGTACATATCTCCATTCACAGGAGGAGCTACAGGACTTCCCAACACAACAGCGCCACCATCTGGACTTGCTTCTGCTTGCCTCGATCTTTCGTCAAGAAATCCATATCTTCCGGTTAATCTCCCTGCCTGTACATTAGATGCCGCAGCTGCTGCAGCTGCATGTGAAGCTGCACTTGTTGTTTCAGCAGCAGCCTGGTCTTCAGCAGCGAGAAGGTCATCCAGCAACACCCCTATACATAAAAACAGTAAATTTGACAGCTGATTTCAATTGAAGAGATCAACCAAACAAAACTCACTAGTAGATATGCAAAGTGTGGATACATAATATGATACAAAAGCTCAAAAACAACATCTAAATCCTGGGTTAATTACTAGCTGTGCTCGACAATATTGTGATATTGTCTTTATAGCCAAAAGTTTTTGTTTTCTTGAATGGCATAACCAATTAAGCACAACAATGGGACCTGCTCGGATAATAGATGGGTGTGCAGAGAATAAGCCATGATCAAGAAAAGGTACTCTACTGAGAAAAATAAGATATTGTTTCAGAGTAGTGTCTATTAATGGGGCAAAGTATAGACTGGCAATTTTGTCAAACCGAAAAATGGCTAGCTAGTTTAAACTGAACATGTGATCAAGAAACCAGATACCGTGAATTGTCATTAACACCAGGTTTCTAGTGATCCTCATTAGACTGCCTAAAAAGGCTGCAGTATGACAGGTGATCCTCATGAAACCAATGCATGAAAATCACAACTAGTTGACCCAAACACATCAAAATAGAATGCACCCTTAATAGAAGGTGAAATAACCAGGTGTATATCTTACCACCACGAAGTCCCCCATAAATGAAAACAAGGTCTCCAATAGCAGCAGCTGCATGCCTACAACGTCTCGTCAACTCAACAGCAGCATCTCCACCAGCTGCATCAGCACTATATCTGCCGGTCCTGGGGGTTGTTACAACGGCTTTTGTGTCACACCAGACTCCAGCCGCAGTATCCAGCACTGAAGAGGGAAAAAAAGAGATAACATCCAAAACACTCTTAGTAACTGTTGGGGGACTAATAAGGATTCTAAAAAGAGGACGACAAAAACTCCTGAAAAGCAACAAGTATCTCAACCAAATCCAGTAAAAGTTATTCAATCATTATTTGTAAGAGGAGCTAAAACTAAGAAATCTCATTTACATTACAAAAAGTTATCCAATCATTTTTTACATAGTTGAGATTTTCAGATTTCCTCTTTTAAAAAGTCACAATTAACATCTACAAGGATCTATCTGCACCACCAATTAAATGTATTCGGAGACAATTATAAGCTGCGTTTCTCTAGCTACATCTTTGTATTCCTAAGCAGACACAGAGATTAAGACATCAGCAATAAATCTCAAGTGCTTTTGACCAATTCAAACTTAACAATGACTCATAGATCGGTCACTCACTGCAGTAGAGGGTTTATTAGGGTGTCGTACACAGTATTCTTCACCAAGGCTCCAGGATACTCATTACTATGCAGCACCAATTTATTTCTTATTTCTGTTTCCATCGCCTTTACCCCTCTATAATATCCATCCTAAATTGTCTTGTTGTCAAGATAGGTGCTCCCTTTTACTCTTTGTATAATCATTTTCAATTTTAATTTTATATCATACTAGTTGATCTCCAAAGATGAGTTTTTCCAATCTGAGCGACTTCGCAATTGTTTGTTTTGTCATTTTATTTAGACTTGCAATATACATATCAAGCTTCAACTAATCGAAGATTTCTTGGATCTGGAGGGTGTGACTTTACATGGTAAGTTCTTTACTTTTCTTAAACATACTTTAATATTGATATATTTTATATCTTCATTATGCGTTTATTTTTTTTCATTAGGAGTGCTGAGAAAGAGTTTGTAAGATGAAGTGAGTTGCATAAAAGCTCAGAAGGAAAATAATTTGAGCTTTGAACTATTACCAAAGAAAACTGAATACTGCATGCCCTAATCTCTCCATTTAAACATGATGAGAAAACGATGGTAATATGTACCAGGTTGGCTACTAAGAAACTATAAGATTGGTAACTACAATAAAGGAGTGAAGACAGATAACTAACAATATTATACTTTTAGAAATCGGAAAGCATAAATCTCATAATGCTTTGCGATGTTAAAGGTTTAACATTAACCACCCACATCTTCATACTCCATATATATTAAATTAGCACACAATCTGGGAGTGAAAACCAAGCATACCTGCAACACTTGATGAGTCTTCAACCATGCGGCCACCACCAAGTGCACCTCCGGACACATGAAGCCGTGCATTAACAAAAACCTAGAAAAATGAGCAAGCACTAAATAATTTAAAAAGATAGAATAAAAATATATCTGATAAAAACAATGTATAAGCACTCAGAATGACAAGGTAAAGTAAGAGGAAGTAACTGCTGCATGTTGGTATCGAGGAGATGGCGAGATACCAGGAGCAATTGCCCATTCCCAACGCCCATCTCTGTGTTTTGCAAGACCATATGCACTTGCTAATGGCTGCAAAGGACAAGTTATAAATTTTAAGAGACAATTACCAGAAAAGAAAAATGACTATATAGAATTTTTCCTTCTTCCTTTTCTACTCTGATAAGTATGCATTGACTTAGTATTTTAGCTCACCACACTGTTCGCATCTCTCCCTCCGCAAAGCAAAAGAAGACCATCAGAACGTGCACTGGCAGTTGCATACCTACATGAAACACCAAGCAACAATCAGATTGAAATAGATATACTTTTCCTGCTACATGCTTGGCATAACCACGGGACAAAGAGTGTACTCTAAAAATTTGCCGAGCCAGTACGAAATCTAATCAGTGAAACAACCATCTCATCAGAATCATAAATGATTCTCACACTTTTCTTTCATAGTAGCACCACTCTCAACCTAAAGAATAACATCTGAAGTTCACCACACAGAATTATCATTCCAAGACCCATACAGATAGTAAATTGCATATATCATGGAAACAGGTATATGATTCCTCCTTGGGGAACATCTATAGAATATAACAGATGTAGTTCCCGTAACTTCACAGACAGATGAAAATACTAATTGTTTTAGTCTTTGACAAACAGTTGGCATTGTGAAATTGATGCATCTTGGTCCTATACTTTACAAGCTCACTAACAATGAAGAAAAACTATGTCTGGTACTGTATCCAACTAACTCAAATATTTGACCATCTGGAGTAGAATTATACATAAGGTAAGAAAAGGTAGATTGGGAATCAACAGTTGCACCACCTAACCCGGCATTTCTTAATGTAGAATGTAAGAGATGTTCCTTCTTCTTTTATCTCTTTTTTGCTGATTTGTTATGTACGAATCGGGTAAGAAAGTTACAAACATTTACAAAGGACAAAGTAGGCAACTCACATGCATGGAGGAGGACCTTCCCCTTCAGGTTCCAACTTACGCCATTCGTAAGGCTTAGCAGCTGTGTCCAGTGCCCAAACATCAGCTAAAGGCCTTCTCCCTATAAAACAGAGCAATGTTACCAGTATAATCTCAAACAAACCCCAAGTGGCAACAACCAATTGCAATGGACATTGTAAACAAAGAGGTCTTCAACTGTGAAGACTGTTGCCTTACCATCATTTCCACCAATTGTCAGAAGAAATCTTTGCCCAACAAGAGCCATGACATGTCCATAACGTGGACCCGGACCAGGACCTTGAACAATGACCCTATCAAAAGTATAAGGGGCACGTAAAACTTGTTTAGACCAAGAAAGACCATCAAAAGAAGTACCCATGAATCCATATTGTCATGTCTAACCTGTGCCATCGTGGTCGTTGTTGTGTAAGGTCGAGTACGTGAAGATCCTCTGCAGACGAACCTGCTGGACCAATTCCACCCTGGTAAAATAAATCCATTATGTCAATTGGCATGAATAAAACATTAATTTAAGCAGCTCACTAGTTCAGCTTTTTGTGCCAACCTGAATAACCACCATAGTACCCACAGCAGTTGCCACATGTGCTGCCCTTGGTGACGGTTGTTCTCCCAATGGGACAAGCCTACAAAGAATTACATAGAAAGCAAAGGACAGAGAGGAAAACTACAATTAGTATCTCAAACAAATCAAGTAAAGACAAAATCCTAAGACCAATAAAGAACAAAAATTGCAAAGCTCACTGCTTACCTAGACCATTTATTGGACAACACATCGTAACAGTGAACATCAGCAGTTGCACCAGCTAGTCCTGCAATCAACATTTCCAAGTATAGAAAACAACTTTCAGCGTTGTTCATGCAGTAGGCAAATCAAATTTCAATTCCAACATTTGATCTTTTCTCGTCAATGTAGCTTACCCTTCCATGCTTTTCTATTGAATCTCATAGCAATATCATTTATAAAGGAAGTCTGGATAGAATACAACCTTGTTCTTACATAAATTCCATACAATGAAAAACTTAAATTTTTCAAAAAACTCAAATACTAAAATTAGGGTTTTTATCACATTTTCCTCTAACTCAGAACCCAAATGAAATAATCTAACTCTGGAAAAAGGAAAGGGATTAGAGAACATACGAATGCCAGCAGCAGGAGAAGGTGGACCAGAAGCAGCAGAATTGCCTTCAAGAGCAGTAGCACCACCAAATAGAATAAGACGAGGACCAATATAACCAGGTGTACCTTCCTCACCAACGGCTGAAACTGCTGTTAAAGTATGACCACACCTGGAACCTGGTCTATCTTCTTTCTTATCCATTAAAGCATTAACCACTATATAGGATGGAGCTGGTCTTGGTCCAACCACAGAAGACGAAGAAGAAGATTGTTGTTGTGGTTGTTGTGTTTCTGCCATTGTTGGTGTTGTTGCACCAGATGGCATTTGCTCATCATTACCACCAGTAAGCACTTCACCACCATATTTATCAATAGAAGAAGATGGTATTGCTGTTGAAGATGGTGAATTAGGGTCTTGATTTTGAATCGGATTCCGATTGATTTCTGATGATGTTGAATCGTCAACCTCCATTGATTTAGAAACTTGTTTGAATTTCAAGATCAGTAATAATGATTTGATTCTTCTTCTTCTTCCAATCGATTCGAATCATTTTTCATCATCACCATTATTATTATAAATATTCATCACGAGATCATTGAAATTAACAAATGCAATCAACCCCTTTTGCTCTTGGATCAAAGATGAATTACTGATAAAATAAATAAACAACTGGTATAATAAATAATTGAGATGCAATAAACGAAAAGAACACAAAAAGAGATTAATTTAGGTTTTGGTTCTTCTAAATCTATAGCTGCTCTAATTTTATTCTCCTTTGTTTTTGTTGTGCTGTTTTTAGTTCCCTCGAAGAGTTCGAGAAATAAAACGGGGGAGAAGATCTCAATGGCTGGCCTGGAGACAAAACCCAAATTTAAGAACCCAAACTCCGTTCTCCGTTTCCTTTTGTATTTCTGAACCGGGAGTACTATTTTTGTTTAGGTAGGGTGCGATAAAAAGCTTATTGAACAAAACGCGACGATGGCATTGCTGTGATTGTTGAAAAGAAATTAATCTTTGGTGTGGTGTGAAATTTCAATTCAACCATCAATGGACGGTAAAATTGAAAGCCGTCACTTGGTAAATTATATTGGTTATGTGATAAATCAGATTTAGATGAATTAGAATGGGTCAGTTGAGTAAGAAATAAAAGCAAATAATATGATGATTTTATTTGAAAGTCATGGCAAAAAATAACACCAATATTATCTTTATCATAAAGATAATGTTAATTTAAACATGCCAAAAGAGTTTACTCAATCTAAATAGTAACAATTGTACTAATTCTTGAATTGATACACCCACGACGTATATTTTGATTCATAATAGTCCATACTTTTTTGTTTTCTTAATGATTTTTTATTCAACTTGTATTTTATTAGATGCAGCATTATATATCAAATAATTCAGTAAATTTGGTTGATATTAAATTATTATTTGACTTTCCAATGTTTTTAGCCCATCTTAGTCGTTGTTGTTAAATTAGTATAACAATGTGGCCTTTGGAACCCTTTTTTTTAATTTTTTTTCTAAAGCATAATCGCTTAATAATTTAGAAATGATATTTAAACTTATAATCTAGTCTAAATATATTGCCTTTCCTATACTAACAGTACAAGGATTGTCAAATTTCCAAAATCCGATGCTAGAAGCCTGGGGTTTAAAACTAAAGAGTAAAAACTCACCATCAAGATTGTACATATGAAAAATCCATAACATGAGACTTTAGGCTTCATACTTTGCTAATGTTGACATTTTTAACATAATTTTTTAAATTGAAAACCACTTAAATACACGTTACACGCCTTTTTACTGATTTTATCATTTATTAAGATTTTTGTCGAAGAGACGGCTCACCCGAAGGGAATGAAAAAAAAAAATCATTTCTACTGCATGGAAGAGTTGTAATGCAGTGTAGTTTTCATGGAAGACTTGTGCACCCTTGAAGTTTTGTTGCTAACGAGTAGTCAAATACTTGTTTATAAAGTTTTCGGAGCCGTATACCACTCCATGAATATGAAGGCTGATATAGGGGTTCCAAATTTGATTAAGGGGCTCCTCTAATAAGACGAAATAAAGACATTATGAAGTAAAACACAAAAACCCCTTATCCATAATATTTTCATAATACCCAAACCACCCCTCATTAGTAATCTTAATTACATTAATTAGTTAAGATTAATTTAAACTAATCATGATTAATTAAACATAATCTTTTACCTAATCAAATGATTTGAATTTTTTTTTTTTTTTTGAATTTGTGTTTTGTGGGAAGAAAAAACTTGATAAAATTTAAGAAAATTTTGTAGTTTTTTTTTTTAAACCCTAGATTTTGATTCAATCAACCATAGTAGCATTTAGATACCTCTAGATTAAACTCTTGATCTTTTTATGGCTCAAATTAGATGAAATCACGATTTGAAAGTTTGATTTTTTGTGATTCAGAGAAAGTTACGGTTGGGTTTCATGTCAAACCCAACCGTAACACCAAGAACACCGAAGAACACCATTTTTGCCCAGATTTACGGTTGGGTTTTCAACCAAAACCAACCGTAACTAATTTGTTCTTCATATTACGGTTGGGTTATTAAACAAACCCAACCGTAACTTCAAATGTAGGAGACGAAGATTCAATTAAAATTTACGGTTAGGTTTTCAACCAAACCCAACCGTAACTAATCTTCAAACCCCAATTGTAAAATTAGATATATATATTTTGAGATTTTTTTCATTCTATCTTGTAGAGAATTGAAAGACGGAGCTAACTTAAAAAAAATGAGGTCAATCGGACATCGTATCCAGAGTTACGGTTGGGTTTATTGGCCCAACCGAACCGTAATTCTTCATGGATACAAACAAAAATGTCACCGTTTTGATCATAACTCCTTCATACGATGTCCGATT